>OZ010631.1:16480042-16957542 GCA_963932165.1 Pimpla rufipes
CATAATTTCAGTATATATGAAACCGCGTAACCTCCAACACTAGAATGCCGCCAGAGCGGGTTTTACATTTCACCAGATTACCAGCGTATTTCTGTCATCGTGAGTGCAATAAAATTTAATCCTACATAATGCTCATCAACATTCTTACCCAGATTTAATATCGACCCAATCGAATACCCACGATACCGAAGGCGCCGCAGTGAAAGGATGACGATGGGGGAATTCATGGAGGATCTCGAGTACGATTTGCGGAAAGTTCGTCTAAATCAATTCGTCTAAATCAATTCGTCTAAATCAATTCGTCTAATAATCAATTCGTCTAATAATCAATTCGTCTAAAATCAATTCGTCTAAATCAATTCGTCTAAAATCAATTCGTCTAAAATCAATTCGTCTAAATCAATTCGTCTAAAATCAATTCGTCTAAAATCAATTCGTCTAAAATCAATTCGTCTAAATCAATTCGTCTAATATCAATTCGTCTAAAATCAATTCGTCTAAAATCAATTCGTCTAAAATCAATTCGTCTAATATCAATTCGTCTAAAATCAATTCGTCTAAAATCAATTCGTCTAAAATCAATTCGTCTAAAATCAATTCGTCTAAAATCAATTCGTCTAAATCAATTCGTCTAAAATCAATTCGTCTAAAATCAATTCGTCTAAAATCAATTCGTCTAATATCAATTCGTCTAAAATCAATTCGTCTAAAATCAATTCGTCTAATATCAATTCGTCTAAAATCAATTCGTCTAAAATCAATTCGTCTAAAATACTATAGCGGAAATCATTCGTTACAATGCAACACTTCGTAAATAATTAATAAAAAAAAAAAAAAAAAAAAAAACAAAACAAAACAAAACAAAAAACAAAAAAAAAAAAAAATTTTTTAAAGGAAAATTAACAACCAAATTCATCTAAAACAATCCGTGTAGAAGACATGACAAGTTGATTTTAGACGAATTGATTTTAGACGAATTGATTTTAGACGAATTGATTTAGACGAATTGATTTTAGACGAATTGATTTAGACGAATTGATTTTAGACGAATTGATTTTAGACGAATTGATGTTAGACGAATTGATTTAGACGAATTGGTCTTAGACGAATTGATTTTAGACGAATTGATTTTAGACGAATTGATTTAGACGAATTGATTTAGACGAATTGATTTAGACGAATTGATTTTAGACGAATTGATTTTAGACGAATTGATTTTAGACGAATTGATTTTAGACGAATTGATGTTAGACGAATTGATTTTAGACGAATTGATTTAGACGAATTGATTTTAGACGAATTGATTTTAGACGAATTGATTTTAGACGAATTGATTTTAGACGAATTGATTTTAGACGAATTGATTTAGACGAATTGATTTTAGACGAATTGATTTTAGACGAATTGATTTTAGACGAATTGATGTTAGACGAATTGATTTAGACGAATTGATTTTAGACGAATTGATGTTAGACGAATTGATTTAGACGAATTGGTCTTAGACGAATTGATTTTAGACGAATTGATTTTTAGACGAATTGATTTAGACGAATTGATTTAGACGAATTGATTTAGACGAACTTTCCGCGAACGCTCGAGTACACGTGACCATTGGCGCATTTGTCACGTTATTCCCTAAACCGTAATCTGCTTTTACGATCCTGCATGCTACGGGTATTGCGACTATCCGTGTCGGCGGCGGATGCGGCCTCCAGGAGAATCGCGATTTGCATTGAATGTCTATATGGGCTGAACGACTGACTGCTTCGCAATATCCAACGGCAAACGGAAACCGCGTTTGGGTGCGAGAACGATAAACCTGGTGGATCCTCACCGAGCACATATACATAACCGCTTTCAGTTTGAGTTTACGATTGTCCAACCGAACTGCAACGTCAAAGCGTTATTCCCATTCATAGAGTCTTCTCTTTGTTTTCGAATTACCAAGTTACATCTTCATGAATGCATGTCCTACCGTCACGTTGCGAAGTTTCAGCCCAATATCTTCCCGACCATGCCCTGTCTCACTGTTGCTTATAATTGACTATAATTAATCATAGAACTGGGTCAGACCAATGGCGCAAACGATCTTGTTTCCAGAAAACTGCGTTAAAAAAAGGAGAAAAAAAGGTTCTAAGTGCCTCCATGTGGAGATGCTGCGAAGAGTGTACGACAAGACAGAGCTCACTGTGATTCTCATTCTACGCATCTGACGATGGGGAACGCGGGGAATCTAATAAGATGAAAGATTGAAGAGTATGAGTGCGAATTATAGGAGAAACAGTAGTGGATCGGCAAGTACCTACTGGCCGGTATATTCCCGACGACAAATACTCGCACTATGCAAGCGTACAATCGCGTGAGCCATAAATTACTGTTTAAGATATACAGAGGACTCGTTGCTGGTAATGCTACTGATAAATACCAGAGACCATTAACCTTAGACGCGAGCGGCATCGCTTTGCTCGCAAGTCCGTCAGCAGCGAGCACGCGCTGTCTCAGCACGATCCACTTCTCTCGTACTAGACGAGAGCTACTCTCCGCTTCTGACGATGATTCCGATGATGTTGACTTTTTACTCGCCGTCATCCTGTTCGCACGACAATCAATAATACGTTGCGGCGATGCACCGTTATCGCGTTGGGTCGCAGCTTGTGGGGATCGACGGGTCGAAGCACGCGGAATGAATCATCAAACCGCGCTGTGATCGCAGTCGCAATACAAATTTCTCTAATTTCAGCATTGCGGATTTTCCCACGCGTTCGTGTAGCCATTTTTTTCGACGAGAATTGACAAACGCGATGGTCCTACGCGAATACGCAAAGTAAATGTGTTATCTTTCAAATGAATTATGAAAAGTCACTTTATGACATAATAATTAAGGTATTCCTTGCGACCAATATTCATTTCGCGTAAATTCGAGGAATATGAGAGAGAATTGCAAACACTTCTCTATGGTACAAAAATCTGAAAAAATTCATGCACATTAAAGGTACTGAAAAAATTCATTGTGCATAATGATAATTCGAAAATGTCATTAACAATTTGATGAAAAAAAAATTGTTTAACAGATATTTCGATGCCCCAAGTTTTTTTTTTCATGAAAATGATTCCTTCGTTTTTTCTCTATGTGAACTCTAAAATCTGAAAAAATGCATACGTGTTCGGAAAAACGAAGGAACCATTTCCATGAAAAAAAATTGGGTCATCGAAATATTTGTTAAACAATTTTTTTTGTCACCAATTTGTTAGTAACATTTTCGAATTATTATGATGCAAAATGAATCTTTTCAGTACCTTTAATGTACATGAATTTTTCCAGATTTTTATACTATCGAGAAGTGTTTGCAATTCACTCTTATATTCCTCGAATTTATGCGAAATGAATATTGGTCGCAAGGACTACCTTAAAGCGGCTGCATATCCCGCCAAATACAATTACGGATATTAAAAATTGTTGCCATAACATCAGAATCCGCCGCATCGTTTAGCCTAACTTTCGCCCGCAGTAATACTTTACTGCTATAATTGGCTAAACGTGACGAGGCGAGGGTGTTACGGATAAACGCTGGAGTCCCACGGGGGACCGGGAATAAAAGAGCTGATGTGGGCGGCCCGTTTGGTATCGAAAAAATAAATTTATTGAGTTCGGGGGGTTCCAGCGACCCAGCTCACGTTTCGTTATTACTTCCCCGGAACCGATGGGGGCTTTCTGTTATTGGATACGCGAAAGAGACTTTTGGGCCAGGAGCCCTTTCCATGAATGCCTAACACCGCTCTGTTTGGAATTTCATTGTAAGACTCGAAAAAAACCCATACATTCTGCCCCATAATTCGATTTCCTTTAAAGAGGTTTGAAGGAAAATAGGAAGGACCTTCATATTTCGAAATGCACATCAGATTCCTATTTTATGACAAGACTCGTCAACCAGAAAAACCAGAAACTTGATCGATGCAAACAGTAGCGTCTGTACGAGAAACGGATGAAGGATCCGTTCCAATGTTCGCGCTGCTTCAATGCGTTGCAACGCACGGAACACCCGATCTATTCACGTGAGACGCACAGTCATCTCGTCTCGTTGCATAATGCACTTCGAATTCCGTCCAAGGACGCTCTCCGAAAGTGCATTCGATCGTAACGCGCCCCAAACGCTCGTCTCTTGTTCGCTCCTTATCACTTTGATCTTATATCAAGTGTAATTCCAGTGGATGGATAATGCGGCTGAAAGAGAATAGATCCGAGCGTTCGAGCTATTCACGGTGGAATTTGCGAATCTCGAGTAAAAATAATGATAATGGCATTGTTTTACGTTGGAAGTACGTCAAATGTCGAAACGACTGTGGTTTATTTTTGTCATAACGTCGATCTTTGTTTCTGTTCAAGGAATATCCTGTGCCGTCGTTGGACCACAAAGCTTCAGTGTAAACCCACCGCTGCACAATCGAGTTAAGAATGGCGAGGGTGGAATTCGAAGATTCGCCTGTCCAGTGGGATTCTTCCGGCTCAAGAGGAATTGTTACTACTTGAGCGCGGGAACCGCGCCGTGGAGAGAAGCCTATTTTCACTGCAAGGACAGAAATTCGACCCTGGCTGTCCTGGACAAGAATGGGAAGGACAAGAACCTCAGGAAATACCTGATGGGCGAGCAGTTCAGTGAGTAATTCGCACTGGCTCTTCCTTTGAATATTTCTTCGGTGTATACGCAAGAAAACACGGTAATTTTAGACGCGCACCGAACATTTTTTGCACAGCTAAGCTCGAGAGATGGATTGGAGGAATTTACAACTGGCAACAGATGGCCTGGGAGTGGGGAGTTTCCGGCGAGAAAATCATGTTCCAGAACTTCGAGAGACTCGAGCCCGGCGATCCCAAGCAATACGCCTGGCACTGCATCGTGATGGATCCCAGTGTAACATACAGGTGGAAGCCGAGGAGTTGCGTGGAGAAGAAGCATTACATATGCGAGGTACCGGCAGGTAGAATAGGTGAGTGTCTCGCGAACAGAAGAACAGAACTGGCGTGCCGACAAGGCTTAATTTACTGCAGACGACCAGGAATGCCGGTCTGGTGGCGACTGAACGGTGATGGATAATGAAGTTGACCGCACGATCGTTTGCTTGATCTTTGCAGGGCGACGACGAAGGAAGAGGATTGATCTAGGCATCGCACCGCAAAATCAGAGACTAAGGCCGAAAGGAAAGGGCAAGAAAGGCAAAGGCAAAGGAAGGCAAGGGAAGGAAGGTCGAAGAGGTGAGGGCAATCCCCTCCGACGTAACAGAGTGAAGCCGACGTGGAGAAGAGACTGGGAACAGCAGAACAAGAACCAGCCATGGGTGCACGGCGAGAAACCCGGCTCGAGACCACCGGGCAAGTGAGTGTACCACGGTTTTGTTAACTTACGGGGTGTAATATCACTCTGGAGACTCGAAAATGTCACATAAATGGTTACTTCGTGGACAACTTTGCCTTGATACTCTCGTGGTGCAGTTGTAAAGTAAATCCGTATCTACACAAAGCATAATTCACTGTTAATGTTTTCTCCTTTCGCATAATGAACGAGCCTGAAAATTCCATATCACAAACACTTTATGCATACGAAAATAAAGTTTGATAAGGTTTTACTTCACTCAGGTCCGTTTAACTGTTTTTAAAATCATTTGTCGAAAAATTGTTTCGAAAAATATACGACTTCATAATTTAATTAGCAGCACAAGATTTTTATGAAATGATGTTATTATTGTGTTATTATTATTATTATGCTGCATTATGTTGATTTAATGTTACGATAAACATTTTATTAATTCGAATTTACTATTTTACAGCATGCGAATGACCAATGGAACGAGAACACCAAATCGAACGAGACACCGACCTAATTATCCCGAACGAAATACTCCGAAAATTACTAAGATGGAACCTCAGAGTCAGGAGTATGGCGCCTTCTTGGGCGACGGCCCAGCAAGGACCCAGTCACTTTCCGAAGACACAGTAGTCATAAATCAATTTCCCTCGAGGATGAACGATCTCGCGCACGAGGAAGTCTTGCTAAAGACTTGAAACCTCATCTTGCAAATGCGTTAACGCAACTCCGAACGGACTCTACCGACTGAAATTATAATTTATTGGAGCTTCGAATCCCTTCGGTTCCCAAACAAGAATGAAAACAAACAGCTTCGCGAGATTTTCGCAAGAAAGTCTACCGAACGCGCAGTATCTCAGCTTCCCGTACACATTGATACTATGTTTAGATCGATCAAACGATTTTTATGTTATCGCACACCTCCCGCACTACCTACAAGCGATAATAATTTATCTTCGTGCCATTTCATTTGTTTGTTGTTTTTATTTACGTTTTCTTTAAGATATAGCGAGACACCGACTTATTCTCAATGACACTTCTCACAGTTTGTTTTTAATTTGATACACACCATTTGTTGATTTTGGTTTCAATTTGAATATAGGAAATATTGAAACAAGATTAATTAGAAATTCTACTTCGAAACATGTATTCTGTAATCATTTTATCTAAAATCGGTTTTATATTCATTTTATAAAAGTTACAGTACGATGACGTGTGATACGCGTCTTGATTCTTCAATAAAGAACATGATTTACGTTTTTTTTTTTTTTTTTTTGTAATAAAAACGAATTATAAAAATGACAAAGAAAAATACGAAAAGAAGAACAAACAAAAAACAGGATATAACGGAACAAAAACTAGAGCAATGATCGACATTTACTCAAAACATCAAACATCTCTGAGAAGAAAATCCGTGAAAAAATAGCGTCTGTGTTGGAATTTCGCCTACCCTTAATTAGATTCTAAGAATTATTCGTTGCTCTCTGATTCGTTGAGCGAATAGTAAGAATTCGGTCTGCTGCCCGAGATTCCTGCATTAACTTAATAAAGACTCGTAACTACTGTAGAAGAAGAAGCAGCGAGTGTCCACTTGAATGATCGCTAGCTTCCCGCATAGCTTGTAACTACTTAGTAACTCTGAATTTAACACTTAGACTGTAATTACTGTAACAGCGTCAACGTATTACTTTTTACACGCCGCTTTCTGCCTGTAAATATATCAACACGACCAACGACTTTGATCGTTTGGTAATTTTGAATGTCACGTTAGAATTATCGTTCAATTTAGATCCTCTTAACGTCAGTTATTAAACTGACACGGAAAGTCCTTATCACGACGATGTGTAACGTCGCATTGGAATAAAGACGACTCAAAGAATAATAAAAGGATAAACCCTACTCACCTTTATGTAGGTGCAGAGTGCATCGCCCTTCGGCTCGCCGTATCCGTCTCTGTACAATTTTATCTTGTTTTTATTCTTCTCATCGCGCGCTATGAGCCCGGCTTTAGTAACGAGTTCTGTAAGCTCGTCCATCGTAATATCCAGTGGTAGGCCGGATATGTAGATCGCTGTATTGTGTGCTTCGTCGATTTCGAACCACGTCGGTGGTTCCGCCGCTTTCCTCTTTGCTTCTGCTTTTTTCTGCTCCTTGTCGACTTTTTCAAGGACTTTGGGCTCGGGCGGCTTCTTCGGTGTTTCTCCTTGATTCGGATCAACAAAGCCATAGCTCATCTGATATCTTGCCATGAAATCGTCATCCACCTACAAGATGAATAAAATATACAGCATAAATCATAATCTGGGTAGGAGACAACTTTTTAAATAGAGTGGATACATCATTTTTATATTGACGTAATATATTTATACTGATGTTGAGTGTGAAAAATCATCCACAGGTATGTTTTGCATTCTATTACAGTATATCCAACATTATGCTGGCGCAATATGTCTGCTCTACACTTTTATGAAAACTATTTCTAGATTTTATTTACAGTATCTAATTGAACAATTTGCATTGCTCCACACTAGTTTAATCTGAACTGTTTAGTCCGGATATTTATCTTTCATTGTTTGTGAATGTTCAAACTTTCCATTTTTTTGTTCTTTTTTTTCAATGATAAACTACTACAAACAAACTACCAATAACAAAAACTATAAAGCGGGTTTCTGTATTACAATTGATATTTACGGATAAAAACAAAAAGAGGCACAATAAACTGTGTCACCGAATTCTACAGTCTGTCTTTTTCATGTCAAAAACAATTTAACACCACAGTGAAATTGGCTTTGGAAAGAATCAACTATGGTCCTCGCGTTTATGGTGATCTGAATAAGACGGACAACATATGTCATATCATGTCAAGGAATAAAATTAGAAAATATATCACGAATTTTTGAAAAAAATACAGAGGATTAAGCATTAACGCATTGAGCAGCGACTTTTTTTTTGTTTTTTTGGTATCGTTAATTTTTTTTATGGACCATCTGGTGGGTTTACTGTCGCCCTCCGTTACAATGCTGAAGTTTGTATCGTTGGAATGCAACAAAATTCAGAACAAAAAATGAATTCTAATTGACGCAAATGATGAAGGGCGCGAATTTTTTTTTTTTCGTGCCCTTGGTTGCAATGGTGACTTTTTATACCTATTTTCATTATTTGGGTTTATTACAATCAATTTTTTTTCTGAATTTCATTGCATTCCAACGATGCAAACTTCAACGTCATTTTCCATTATATTATTGGGTGTTAGGGCTAGCCCTGACGCTTGAAAATGAGTATTCACGCATGTGAAATAAATAAACAATAAAAAAGAAATCTCACTTTTGGAAACCATGCATTTTTGTCCTTGTCCCACATGTAGGTGCTGCCGTCGCTCGGATCTGTGTACGTATGAGTATCGTTCTCAAATCCATAGATAGGGCCGCTCGTCTCCGATTCCTGTCCGCTGTTCGCTTTGTCCTTGTCCCTGACGACCCACTCATTTTTCGCTCTATCGAATCTGTACGTGACGTTTGAAGTCTTGTCCGTGTAGATGTACGTCTCTCCGTCAAACTCGTAATTCTTCATGGGGTCCTCCTCGTCACCTGGTTTTTTTTCCGTCTCCGCGTCTTCGTCCTCCTCCTCCTCGTCTTCCTCCACCTCCTCCTGCTCGGCAGGTCGCTTGGATTCCCCCGATTCATCCATTTTTCCGAAAAACCCTGTAGTGCTTCGAACGTAAACAACTCACTTTTTGAGGTTAGCCGGAGAAGAAATATCAACTGCGGGCGGCGGATTCGCCGTGTCACGACTCTACGACTATTCAAAGCGACGCTAACAAACTCCTTGACTTAATAACTATTGATTTGCAAACATCAACGTCGTATTCATTGCGCAGCGAGGGAAAAATACGCACGAGTATCAAAACGTTGACAGCGGCTTCGGAAGCCACCATGCTAAGTAATGAAACGACAGCGCCAACCGCCACGAGCGGCGAGATCGCGAACGAACTTTGCCGCAATTTCAAAATTAAACTCGTAATCAAACTTTGTAAGTAGTGAACCGGCCGATTGGTATAATTTAATTGCGCGTAGATTAGAAAGTGGAGGCTAAGTTTGTTAATTATTAATAGTTTGTTGTATTATATATATATTTTTATAGTTGAATGTATATTATAATGTAGCGTTAATGTATATTTATTATGTATGCATAACTTTGAGAACTTTATTAACAGTTTGTTATATTATATCTTTTTTTTTATAGTTGAATGTATATTATAATGTAGTATTAATGTATGTTTATTATGTATACATAACTTTGGGAAATTTATTAATAGTTTGTTATATTATATCTTTATTTTAATAGTTGAATGTATATTATAATGTAGCGTTAATGTACATTTATTATGTATACGTAACTTTGGGAACTTTATTAATAGTTTGTTATATTATATATTTTTTAAATAGTTGAATGTATATTATAATGTAGCGTTAACGTATGTTTATCATGTGTACACAACTTTTGGAACTTTTCGATGTATTTGAATTGTTCAACACCAGACGGGTAGACTGGGGTCCATGTGGCCGTGAAATGGTAATCCCAGGAAGTCCACCCGCACCGGGATTAACTTTGACGCTAGGAACACCTCGCGTACCCCTCGTCCCGGTTCGCCCGGCATGTCGAGTACAGTGGGTACCGTTCTGAATTGATTTCCAGTCGCTTAGCAACGTAAGGTTGGAGTTGCTACCACGCTAGCCATGCCAAGCCGGCAGTTAGTCTGCTGGTTCCGCGGCGCAAGGTGTAAACATGGGTCTCCCCGACATAGACAACATACCTGGTAAAGAGTTCGTTTGAAATAAAAAAAGGCACAGTAAACGATTGAAAATGCACAAATATTGTTTCGCCAACACGTTGCACGACTTTTGCGTGTCTATAGAGAAGAAAAATTCACGCGCAAAGCGTGTCGAGCACAGCGATATTTTGTATGCACGATAAAACAGTAAATGCGAGTCAGCAAAGCACCCGGCGTCACTTCGCTTTAGAATAGCCATGTAAATAATGTTATGGCGAGTGTTTGTTTCGTGGCGCTTTGATCAAAGCTTTGTGTGCGTAAATAATTGTCACGAGCAAATTTCCGATGATATGTATAAAGCTGATTTACGAAGAACTTGAAACAAATATGTAACATACATATATTAATTTTTTATTGAAAGAAACTTCGAGGCTCACGTGTGAAAAAAAGTGTTTCTCGTGACCCCAATAGAAGCCACGAGCGTAGTGACCAATTTTTGGTCAGTATACTTTATCGATCCGGATCGGCCTCTGGGTCGACGACCTAAGGCAAGGTGGCCTATCGTCCTCCGCAGGTCGATGAAAAAAATAGGTGGCAGGATCCTTATCGCGTACACGAGCTCGTATCGACTAGTATCGAGAATTTTCCGTCCACGCGCGACGCTTTGTGAAGGGAAAAAGGCGGCTCGCTACGATTCGAGGAAGACAAAAGCTTAGTTGGAATTGAATTTGTCGGGTACACTCGCCGAGTGACTTTTTGCAAACTTTTGCCGCTGAAACGGAAATCAGACGTTAGGCGATCTCCACGCGGAAATATGAAAACGCGGGGGGGGGGGGGGGGATGCGAGACAAAAACGTCACGACCCGACGAGTTTATTTTTGTACTACATCGCGGGGCAAAGTTTTTGCAACTCCGGCACAGCCACGCGGCGCGAAGTTCGCATCCCCCTCGGTGGTACACGAGGTGCGTTTTCCTGTGTGAGACTCGAAGGATGAATGTGCGATGAATTATGCAAAGGGACGTTTGAACTTTTGATAAGCCGGTGGTCGAGGCGTAAATCCCTCCAGAGACCTGCACCCACGGAATTGCATCGTACTGACCTTTGTGTGTATAGCGGTGTACTCTCTCTCTTTCTCTCTCTCTCTCTCTCGCCGTACGCGACCGGACTCGAAATACCGGCTTGATTCATGATCGTCGGACGAATGCTGAACGGTCGAAATTTGCATTGCTGTCCTCAACTGCACCTCGGGCGCGGGTTGACAAGAAGGTGGCAGTGCGGGATTGAAATTATTCGGCCAATTAATCACGCGTCGCGTCTTGTGATATACCTGAAAACCTCGCGCACGTTTTATGACAATTCAATCCTTCGTGTAGATTCTAATTTTAGCCTAACGCTATTTCGGTGGCCAAAATGATAAAAATAGCAAGACTGAAATAGCGAAGGTATTCTATTTTTAATTTCACTTGAAAATATACCTGACACCCAATACAAGTGCATCCTTTTGCTTAGACGTCATCGTAGAGACTAGTTGAAGTACGAAGAATTTAAATTGTCATTTAGATTTATCATTTTTCCGTCGCTTAAAGAACAAATTTAAAAAATGCTACTGAAAAGCACTGAAATGTAAAGTTTTCGTAATTGATCAATAAAATGTAATTGGCAATCGAAGAAATTCGATAAGGGCGACGTGAAATGATCCTCTTAATACATGGTGGCCGCGGTTAGGAAAAACCGGGAAAAGTTAGGGAACAAAAAGATTGGTCAGGGAATCAGGGAGAAGTGAGGGAATTTCGAAATTGGTCAGGGAAAACGTGAATTGGCGTTGAACCTCCCATAAATAAATAAAATGTTTAAAAATGATTATATATTATTATAATAAATATAGTATAACATGAATAGTTATAATAGTGTTTAATGTGATTCATCGTTTATCGGCAAAATAAATCATTTATCGAAGACGTGCACCGCTATTCAATATATTTTCATTCGCATGATTAATTTTTTAAATAGAAATTTAGAACTGTGTTCAGGGAAAAATGAGGGAATTTTTTCGGACAAAAAAACGGCCACCATGTAATAAATATAAATACGGCGATGCAACACGTACAGAGAAAAATATTAATGAAGCGATAACAACAAATTTATTAGCTAAAAATGTTGCGTTAGCCGAAAATTTTGCTGAGATACCAACAAATTGGTTAATGAACAATCGATTTGTTATCACTCCCTGATTATTTTTCTCCGTGAATTTAATGAGAAAACAACCACCCTCAAGTACCGCTCGACTATTCTGGAGTTGCGTTGCAAAAATAAACGCTTCCGAATTTCCCGACGCACGAGGACAAACGGCGCGGCGTCACGTACGATATCTGAATAATTTCGATACGTCGACTCCCGTGCAATTTTCTCGTCCGACAACCTGAGGAATTTCTCGCCGGCGCGCCATCGCGATATTCGCTTTATTAAATATAAACGTGGTGTGCATCGTCCAGGCGGTGTGTTAGCTCGCGGGCCACCCACGGTCGTCTGGACACGTTCTTTCTTTTCTTTCGCCTCACGCCTAGACTCGCTCGTTTTACCCGGGCGAGTTAAGCGGCTTAAACGAGAGTGGCGAGTGTGTTTGTGCGTTCCGTGCAGGTCGAAGTCGGTGAGATTGCTCGACGAGATAAAAATGTCGAGCGTTTCGCTCTCGTTGAAAAATAAAATCGTAAATAAGCGGTGGTCAGAGAGGGCGAAGAAGGGGGGGGGGGGGTGGGGGGGGGGACCTCGGCTATATGGCTTTCGCACAGTCGTGACCGTCAGCGTCGAGGTGAACTTAGCGCCTTGATCCCCGACGATACCGATACGCGCGCGAAGGTGCGGTGAAAAACTTTTCGCAAGTGAACATCCACCGCCGTCGCCGTCGGTCGCGTCGTCTTGGAGGTCACGCCTCTCGCACGCGCGTGTATACATTATTTCATCTATTTATTCGCACGCCGAACACAGTTATATACACCGGGCATTGGCGAGGAAAATTTGTGGGTCGATTGTATACGCGCGATTCGCGTCGACCTTCGACACAACCAACGCGCCGAGGGAACCGCCGATTATCCCTGATGACCAGCTCGCCGCTCGGCAGACGGCCGGTGGTCGGTTCTGCGCTTAATTGCCCTGTTTAATCGATAAAGACACCTCACGGCTCGGGCCAATGACATTTTAATTTCGATTTTACATTCGTTTTTCTGACGTGAGACGCGCGAATCCTGCTTGACGTGCAAATTGGACCGATTTTGCTTCCCGCACTAGTGCTTTATTCCCGCATGGGACATTTCTGAATCCATTCTCGCGGTACACCGAAAGAAATCGTTTTGATGCGATGTATTCGAAACAAATAAAATTTATTTGAACGAAATAAAAATTATTTAAAAAAAGAAAAATTATTTGAACGAAACAAAAATTATTTCAAAACAAAGAAAATTTATTTGAACGAAATAAAAACTATTTCAAAACAAAGAAAACTTATTTGAACGAAATAAAGATTATTTAAAAACTAAGAAAACTTATTTGAACGAAATAAAGATTATTTCAAAACAAAGAAAATTTATTTGAACGAAATAAAAATTATTTGTTCTAATAGATCCCATCGGAACGATTTCTCTGGATGTAGCGCTTCTCATGCATGCGTTGCGAAATTGTGTTTTGCAACACTAATGCGAAAAAACGGACTTTTCGAAGACAGTTAGAAAGTTGACCGCACGAATCGTGAGCGCAGCGCTGTCTACTTCCTAAGCGCCGTCTAGAATCCACTTTTTCGTACAAGTGTCACGTTTTACGTTTTGAAACAAGGGCACAGAAACTCCACCTTTTTGGGCCTGCAGTGTGGCGAGTGTGCTAATGCAGCACGAGGTAAGACGAGTGTCGCAATCACACGAGTTAAGAAAACGTTTATTGCACGAGTATCGCACGAAATTTTATTATGCACGCTTATGCACGCTTCGCGTGCGTAAAACCGCGTTTTTCGCACCGAGAGAAATAATAGTATATTAAGATACGAGTGCGATGAAACTTTTTCGAGACAAGTGTGAGTTAGCGCCACGAGCCGAAGCCGAGTGCTGCAATGACACACTCGTCTCGCAAAAGTTTCTTGCACGAGTTTCGTATACAATTTTATTTCATGCGTGCGCGAAATGCGACTTTTCGCATGCGAAGCGAAGCGGAGCATGTGAGAAGAAGGCACTTTTCGCACCGAGTGGCATAAAGTAATATTATGCATTTCAAAGACCTCCACGGAGCATAAAAGTCGTACACACCGGGAACAGAAAATTTAACAATTCATTTTAATCGACTCGCTCTTTTGTTCTTCCTGCTTTCAGATACCGGAGCTGTCTTTACAATCGGTCGCAGCAGATTTGCGGACAACGTAGCGTCGCACTTCTTCATTCGCAAAGATCCCGTGGTCAGCGTGACCTGCGGTGACGAACACTCGGCCGTTGTCTGTCGTAAGTCTTCAACCTCTCGTACGTGCCGTAAATCGATTGAATCCACAGTCCGCAACCCTTGAAACTACCGACCACTCACTATCGCGCTTACATCGCCGTCACGCGCGCCTGGGCGCTCGGCTGCATTCATAAAACGAAGCTGATTATCCCTAAATGCGACAATGTCGCATTCCTCCGAGGCTGTCGCGTTTTGTTCCGAGCAGTCTTCGACGGTTTGTTTCGACATCGTAAATCACATTATTTTACATACGAAATACGTTTCGAACCGACTGTCAACCAGAGTTGGTGCATTTAGAGAGAAAAAATGGGAATAGTCTCTACACTCGTATGGCAATCTTATATTATATTTTGAGAAGTTGTTTGTCTGTTTATTTGTCCCAGCCCCCTTAATGAAAGTCTGCCCTAAATAATAAAAAAAGTCTTGTCCCCCCCCCCCCTAATTCAAGTCAATCCCGAAATTAGAAATTTTTATTTATGTTAACCTGCCCATACGCGCACTCCGTGCGCTTACCCAGTCGTCACTTCGCAAAAATCAAGGTTACTTTTTTTCGATCGGCCAAACCTGGATTTTCTTTTTGCGTTGCAGAGAAAACCCTATAACGAAGAGAATGCCGCAAGGCGGAATGCGATATCTTAATTTTTAAATTTTTCACATAATATTAAAGTCAAACCCCAAAAAATCGCAAACAAATCGCAAGGGGTACCCCTTCTAAAAATGTGCAATTTTTGAAGGCCTGACTTTAACATTCTGTAAAAAAATCAGAAATCAAGATATCGTGTTCCACTGTGCGGAACACGATATCTTGTTACATTCTCTTCGTTACAGAGTTTTCTGTCGAACGCAAAAAGAAAATCCAGGCTCGGTCGATTGAAAAAAAAGTAACCTCGATTTTAACAAAGTGACGAAATTTCGAAAACAGTGAAGAATTATTTTTTTTTTTTTTCATTTTTCTAATCGAATTTTATGTTTTTCGGGCTAACAACGGTGCGCTTCGGAATCAGCGGAAAATTTTTCATCGGATAGGGTCTTCAGAGTTTACGAAATCGAAAATGTTCTTTTTCTCGATTTACAACCTACAACCTGCTACAACCTGCTAGTTGAATTATATTTTTCCCCCCAAAGTAAAAAAGTTGTCCCTTTAGCCACAAATAAAATGACAATTTTGTAATTATATTGGTAATATTTGTAATGTGTTTGTAACATATTTGTAACATTGTAATAAAATTACAATTTTATAATTCTATTTGTTGCTAAAGGAACAACTTTTATTAAAGTTTGATACCTTTTTTACATAGTTCTAAATGATATTTTTTATCGAATCAAAGGTTTCTCATCATATCCGAATAAACTCGCAGGCTCTCGAGTTCCGTGGAAAAGGCAATGGCACTAAACTTTCGAACCGGAAGCCGTCTGTCGCATTAAAAGATTAACAATAGAAGCTATAGACAGCGCGAGCCACCTTGTACGTGTTCGCTAAGAAGGCGAACACATTCCTAATGTCCGCAGTCGTATATATACGCTATAGACGTGCATGTGTGACGTATCGATTCTGACATCACGAGTCGTGAATGATTGATGCCAAAATCAATATGTGAACGACTTCTTGATGGACTATTCCGCCCAGAACTACCACTTTAAGCACGTGATTGTATTATTATCCGCCACACTTATACCTGTGTTGTTATGGGCTACAAGCGCGCAGCTATATAATGCAATTCCAGCAGATGCTTCAGTAGCGGGGAAAATCGTAAATAACGGAATATTCCCACTGCAAAACGTCGCGACAAAAATTGATCAAAATATCCAGAAAAAAAACTTACTGTCAATTTATGGCGTTAATGAAAACACAAATTAAATATTCCAAATACATTATGAAAATTACCTGCGACCGATAATATTAGGTAAATAGTAACCGACAGTATTAATCGATAATTCAGGTGAATTTGCCAAGTATTTCGTAGTAGCTTTTTCCAACCAAGTTTTCGACCGTTGCCATCACATTTTACTGGATTTAAAATCAATTGTAATTTTGTCGACAAATCGATTGGCGTAATTATTATTTTCCTTTAACGCGAATAACGTTTCGCGCTTCGTTTTTTTTCCACGATGATATTTTCGACGAGTTGTGTCATCGCGAGATAGGTATTTTTGTTGGGACATTTCGGCGTTTGCGTGCACCGCGCGTGAAGAATAGCAAAACAAGCGACGGATCGAACGACTACGCGTGCGGTCCATGACTGTGCAAGGACGCAAATATTTTCCTTCGAACGAGACAAACTTTGCCAACCTCGGTGTAAATGTTGTCATACTTTACTACAATTTTACTACACGATACGCACACACCGCGCTGCGCCGTACGTCATGTGCCGTCGCCGCGTTTCCCGCGCTTACGTATAGCCCACGCTGCAACGGTGACGACGCGCGGCGACGTAAAGGATCGAAGCCAGCGCAGCAGCTGCAGCGCGTATTTACTTGCAGCCGTAGTGCATCGGCTAGCGGCCACTATTCGCCCTGGCATATGCACACTAACGGGATAGCCACTGTCCAACGAATCGATACCCACACACGCCATGAGCGCATCGACGATAATACAACGTTCATGCGCGGACTTCTTTGTACCCTCATTGAGCATCGGAAAATTGCGATAAGCAACGTAATTATACTGCCTGGCGGACATTCACAATGATTTATAATACCGCCTTTTTTTAAAGCGATCGCCGACTGACGTAATACCGAAAGGGCGTTAATGCCGTGATCATAAAAAAATATTCGCGAGATCAGGTAGAAAGTTTTCCGTTATAGTAGGAATTATGAAAGCAAAGTCAAGAATCTCTCGTTGACGACTGGGCAACGATTGTGCAGGCTAAAAGTGAATTTGTCGAAGAAACGAATTTTCGGTTTCGGATTTGACACTTTTGGAATATGTTGTTGGATATATTTTCATTTCTATTTTTCTTAGTTTTTTTGTCATTGTTTAGTTTTACTCTATCTCGCTTCTATCTAAAATCCTGTTATTCTGGTTGATGTATTCGTTCAATGAAGACAGGCTCAACGCTGAACAGACGCACACAGAGAGAAAAATATCAACGGAGTAATAACAAAGTTTTTGGTGTGGTTAGCTGCAAATTTGCGGTGGTAGCTACACATTTTTTGTGGTAGTTGAAATTTTGCTGTGGTAGCTACAACTTTCTTGTGTTAGCTAAAAATGTTGCTGTCACGATAAAAAATTCGTTAATACAACAATAAATTTGTTATCACTCCCTTATTATTTTTCTCCGTGCATTGTCATTCTGAAGGCGGGTCTACGAATTCTGAGATCGGTAAATGTCGAAGGCCGAAGGTTACAAAAATAACTACTTTTCTGTGTCACGAATGTTGTCGAAAACCGCAAGACATTGCTTAACCAAATTTTGCACACAGTTTAAGTGCGCTTTTTTAAGGCTGCATTTCATTTTACTTCGTGGACAAAAAGCGGCACTTTGTGTCACAGTTTTCCGATCCGAAAGTGTCCGCCTTCGTAACAGTATCGAAAAGACAGGTTCGCGCGTTACAATTGTTTCAATTTCGGTTCTTGGAAGATAATTATATTCACTTTCATCCCTGCGTTTCGCGGGCGGAAATGATAACCGCAGGTATGTTCAATGCAGTCGAAGCTCGCCGTCCGTCCCGCAAAACCGTCATGCAAAGCACAACTATTCATGTGCTCATTACAAAAAGTATCGTGTGTAACGGCGGCCGAAATTGGCGACCGCTACTCGTGCGATTGCTGCCCTCGCTCCGCACGGTCGGCAGACCTAATACTCTATAACGAACTTAACAATTCCGCTTTTTATTTTTCATTTCATGCCCGCCGCGGTGATTTCACCTCGTTCACGACAAAGAGAGTGGAAGGCTTTTCGTCTTTGGCAGCAACGATTGGGGTCAGCTGGGTCTGGGCCACAAGAATCACGTCAGCAAGCCTTCGTGCGTTAAGGGTAACTAATCGTGCGCGCCTTGGCCAGGCACGCAATTTATCCATCATTTTGTTCTCTCTTACCCTTTATTTTCCATGCAAAATACGGCCGTGTATAAAGATATCGCCTTGTCCTTTCGAATTCAGTGCTCAAGCCGGAGAAGGTTACACACGTGGCGTGCGGACGGGCGCACACTCTGATATGCACCGCCGACCAGAAGATTTTCGCCTGCGGAAGCGACCAGGAGTCTCAGCTTGGACGGGGAAGTCACGCCGCCGGTGACAGCTCGAGTTCGCCGGTGATGGTTCACGACTGCGGCCTCGCGGGGCCAAAAGTCGCGCAGATTGCGGCCGGGTCGCATCATTCCCTCGCCCTCACCAGCGACGGTGACGTCCTCGCTTGGGGCAGCAACCTCGAAGGGCAGTTGGGTCTTCCCGGTACTTCCGGCTTGGTAAACAAGCCCACCAAGGTTCACATTTCCGAGCCGGTCAAGCAAATTAGTGCCGGATACTATCATTCTGCGTTTCTGACTGGTACTGAAACATAATTAATCATATAATATATGAATACTTTATTATTTTTGTTTGTTCTAGTTATTTGAAGGGTTTATTCCTACGCAAAGAAATAAAATAAAATAAATTAAAGCGTGATAACTGTAAAATGAAATCCCTGTTTTAAAAAGTTCATGAGTAACGGAAAGCATTGTTAGCAAACTATTAGAGCTGTGATTGGTTGCCAGGAAAGTCCGTGATAAACAACATCAGCGCGTGTGATTACTCTATTATATGAAAAAGCACAACAGTGTAAATAGACGATACTTTTGTTATTTTTCAAACATTTTTTTTAAATATCTTTGTTGTAATGATAATATGTTTTTATATATTTTTGTTACAATGTGTAGCAAATATATTTTTGTTGATTAGAGATTTTACGTACGCTAACTTAAGTCAGCTAACATAATTAATCATAATATATGAATATTTTATTATTTTTATTTGTTCTATTTATTCGAAGGAATTACTCCTAAGCAAAAAAAAAATTAAATCGCGACGACTGTAAAATGAAATATATGAAAAAGCATAACAGTGTAACGAGACTACATTATTGTTATTCTTATAATATCTTTTTAAATATTTTTGTTATGGTGATAATATGTTTTTATATATTTTTGTTACAATGTGTAATTATATATTATCGTTGATTAGAGATTTTACACACGCTAACTTAAGTCTTTGACTTGATTCTTCTCGAATACTAAAAATTGTTTATATATCATTGCAGAAAGCGGCAACGTTTACGTGTGCGGTGAAGCGGAGAGCGGCAAACTCGGAATCTCGGTAGACTTTATGACGCAGGTTGCACCGAAGCAGATGCAACTGTCTGGTCCTGCGGCATTCGTAACTTGCGGTGGACATCACACCGTCATTCTCGGTGGTAAGTGACGTCAAATGTGCGCTGCTCGCCAACATGAATTAAGTACAAATAAAACGACAAGATTTTACATTTTTGTTTCACAGAGGATGGTAATATTTATTGCACCGGAAGCAATGCCAGTGGTCAACTGGGAATGGGCTCGGAGATCACAGAATTACCGACGCCTAAACTTATGCCTCGCGGAGCGCTGCAAGGTGAAACTATCAAGAAAATTGCATGTGGAGAAAGTCACATAGCAATCGTCTCAGGTAAAAAAATATCCAAAAGAATGAACAATTGTTTCTGAATAAAATTGAAAAAATCGTTTTCGAGTCACGTTAGAAATGTTTGCAAATTTACGCAGCCCGAAATTAAATTTGTCAGCTAATATATTTAATCTAATAGACACGTGTAGTAAAATTACAATTTTATATATTAAGTTTCCTTGTTTTCATAGGATTTAGCCGAAATTACGTTAATTTTATGCGTCACCAATGGATTAAATTAAAAATACCAGTTTACGTAAAAACTTCCTTCGTCGGTAATGGAAGCTCATACTAAATATTTTTAACAGTGTGTTAATTTGAAAATCTTTTCCACTCAATGTAGAAAACTATTGCAATTCAAAGAAACGTTGCCTGGAAGCTGACAAATTTTCTTTTAATACTTGGCGTCGAGATGCTACCTCGTTGCATGAATATGATTACTGATCCTGGCCAACCCTGTCTTCGTAAATTTTCACATTTTTTTGTCTGGTTTTTGTGTCTCAGACTCCGGAAATTTGTACACCTGCGGCGACGGGAGACACGGCAAACTCGGTCTAGAAGAGAACGAGAACAACGTTCACGAGCTGACACTAGCCACGAAGTATCAAGAACTCGTAGTGACGAATGTATCCTGCGGTGGATGTCACACCATCCTGGTCGGGCGAAGACGCGAGGCGGACAACGAGGACGCGGACAGCCAGCAGCAGGATCAGTTGATTCAAAAAAAGAATCCTCTGCCTCCCTTGAAAATCCCGGTTGCAAGAGTACCGAACGACAATCCAGCGTCGGAAAAACCGGAGGATCTCCCACCGGGCACTGAAAACGGTACGAAAATAACGAGTCCAGTTTCAACGACACCGTCCGAAGAGACTGTCGTAAATGGCACAACAGATTCCGTCAATAATATCGAGAAGCCGGATAGTCCAAAGAAGATGTCGGATTATCAAGAAGAAGCGAAGCCCAAAGCGCAAAGAAATTCCGAAGAGACTAACGGAGAACATCCGGAAGTATCGGAAAATAATAATGGAAAACATGCGGAAGTATCGGAAAATAATAATGAAGAAAGCACAAAAAAAGAGTCGTCGAACGAAAAAACAGTAGATTCGGAGAACAACGTGACGGAAGAGTCCAAAGAACCGGAAACAGTCGCGAGTCCAAAGTCTTCCGGTTCGGGGTCGAACAGAGCGATGGCGGAAGAACGGAAGAAATCTGCCGGTCGCAACGATGAGCGTGAAATTGCGGAGAAGCCGAGTTCTCCGCCGCTTCCGGTGCCGCCGCCAAAGCCACCGAGGCAAAAATTGGGCAGCGCCGAGAATTCACAGTCGAGTCGGACGGGCTCGACGTCTTCGCGATTAGGTTCGGCGGGAAGCGGAGAAAAAACGTTGGCGTCGAACGAGCCGAGACCCGAAGAATCTGCGCACCGAGAGCTTCCGGCGGAGACTGAAGTTGCGGGCGAGGACGAGAAAGCGAAGAGCGAGGAAGAGTCGACGGGGAAATCGGCTGGAAGCGAGAAGAGCAGATCGGTAAAGTCGAAAGCTACGACTGACGAGACGGCCGAAGCTGATGGACTGAACAGCCTTGACGATGTCGAGGACCATCCGGTGGAAGCAAAGGCGGATATTGTGGCTGACGACGTGGACGTCGTGCACTCTGCAACACCCAAAGCTGGTAGGTTTTGGTATTTTCTCTTTTGAATGAAACACGAATCCCTGCACTGCAAATGCAAGTGCGTTATATTGGCGCACTTATCCGTGACGCGTTTTTACACGTTTGTAAAATCGTGTTGAATTAATGCATTAATGCGCATTTGATGCGTTGAAACAACACGCTTTTCTTTAACTAAAATAACACATTAATCCATTAATTCAACACGTTTTAAAACGCGTAAAAACGCGCCATTCATAAGTGCGTAAATATAACGCACTCGTACTTGCAGTGTGTTTAAAAGATCCGATTGGAACCAAAAAAACGGGCGAAAAACCGTTTGAAACCTGTTTCAACCGATTATTTTTCAATTGGAATTTTGACCATTTGATTGGTTTCTATCAGTGTCAATGGGGATTATTAAGCAGGGATGAAACATTTGATCTCATGCTCTTTTTGTCTGATTCGGTCGGACAAAAAGTTTAAACTTCTTCGTGATAATTTAACGAATTATTAAATTATTTCAGGAAAAATATCGAAGCTGTTCAAGAATAAAAAGCAAGAAGTGGAGAACGGTACAAAAGCCAGTAATACAACAAGTACCAAAGCTAAAGTACGTATAAAATTTCCCCACTGTTTTGGGCTCTGTTGCACAAATGTGATTATTCCATGTGTAACACAATGTTAATCTTACAGTCGAAAACGTGTACCATTCTGTGATCGGCGAGAGGGGTCAACATATTTTTTATAAAATACGTAATTAAAGAAATTTTGCGTTCGGGACCAAGGCGAGCTGAGTGAAAACACGTTCCAGATGAGGAGAATAATCGGCAAAGCGACAAACGGCAATCGGAATAAACTGTGTCAGGGCGTGCGGGCTCCGAGCTTTGGAGTTACTGTAACTCTCTACCCCTATAGACGTGCATTATCATTAAGTTCTTTCAGGCTGTTCACCGTGTGATTATAACGATGTAGCGTAATGAGAGATTATACGTGTAAGTTTAATAAAATGCCTCCAGACTCAACGGAATATACGAGCGATCCGCCTTATTTTTCAAATCGTCTATTATTTTATTTCAATTACTCTTAGAAAATTCAAGTTCCTTATACAAGTATTTTTAGGAATTATCGCGGTAGATTTATTACATACACTATAAATGTATTTGTCACCATCTGTTGTATACGTTCATGAGATCTGTAAAATAGAAACGTTTCGTGGAGGAAAATAACCTGCATCATAGAGATTCGCACTCATTTACCCCGTACGTACATCTTCTTCAGTACTGGATTCTTATTACTACAAATATAATGCCGAATATCGATCTATTTGAGATATTTGAAAAACAGTCGGTAAGTGCGGACTCTCGTTGATCATCGCATATATATTTATCGACCCAAAAATATATAATCCACGGATTTACTTTTTCCAATTTTGCGCTCACCTTTGTCTCTCCAATTTCTATTGCTCAATATTCCGCTCTACGCTATTCATCCACCCAGTAATACTGTAGACCCCGAAATTCTTCGGAATATCAACACGTGGTAGCATCCTTTCTTCAATATTACGAATAATAGGAACACGTTTCTTTGTTCACAGCTCTGTAGTCTTTGTTTACGTTGAGTACCCGCGGCGGCACATTATTGGCCCTCACTGTAACCACCTATGACTACATGTAGGTGCCCGAAAAGCGATTGTATGTTACGATGAAGCTCTCCATACGCAAACTCGTTTTCAATCGTTTTTCTCCCATAAAACTCGTACCAGCCAATCACGGATTCAGCTTTCCGTTAGATCTCGACCGTGATTGGCCGTTGCGAGTTTCATGGGAAAGAAACGTTTGAAAACGAGTTTGTGTATGGAGAGCTTCATCGTAAGATGCTCGCTTTTCGGGCATCTATATGTTAGCCACCTATACGACCTATATCTATACATTTATCTGGTGACGCGGCCGCCATGTTTCATTGTTCCTACCGGCATGTACCGGTAACCTGACCACACGAGCTGCGATTTACATTGCGGATCCTCGATTTAACGACTTATAAATTAATCGAAAGCCGAAAGTACCGACTTTCACTCGAGAAAACACGCACGGACTCGGCGATCAACCGAAGAAAGACTGTTGACGATGTCGTGGCGCGACAACAAGAAGCGCGGTGGAGGTTATTCACGCGGCCGTGGATATCGTCAGAACCGCGGCGGAGGGAATTCTCACTTCGGCAAATCCGACGGGACGGGCGAGGACGGCGATGCCGGTCAGAGACAATACTCCGGTCAGTTGATTTCGCAATCCTTAGATCAATTACTCAACCGTTTTTCTTTAATTAATGAAAAAAAAAAAATCACTGCCGAACATTGAGGAGAAAGACCCGAAGCCGCTGGACAGCATGGGACGAATGCTGCTACGCAGCGAAACATTGTTATTATTATGATGATTATTGTGGTATTTTCATGTTTTATAAATCATTTTTTTATATTTTTGTTTTATAAATTATTTTTGTTAATTCCAAGTATCTAGACGTCAGGATACCGTAGGAATTCTGTTATATTATTTGTCCGGAAAGTCAGAACACCCCACGTCGTCATCTCGACCGAATGCTTCGTACGTTTCATGAAGTAGAAGCTGAAAATTTCTGATTTAGTATTATGTATATACATATATAATGTTTTAAAAAGGACAACCTGTTAACATTACTTACTAAAGATAAAAATGTCCGCTTTAGTATTGCATATAGTGTTTTTAAAGAGAAAATCCATTAAAATTCCTTACTAAAACAGTAAATTTCTGCTTTAGTAAGTTTCCATGGACAAATAGTCGTGTATTATTTGTCCAGACAGGCTCCATCATCCTGCGAGATTTATCTGGACAAATAAGTGTATATTATTTGTCCAGATACATTTTCAAGTTCTGATGTATGAATAATCATATATTATTAATCGAGATCCATTTGCAATGGATTTAGCAGTTTTTTTATTTTTTTATTTTGTTTTATTTTATTGTCCCCCCGCTTTTCAGGCAATTAATTGCCTATAGCGGGTCGGCCGGATCGTTTGTACTTTTTTTCCTGTGCTCATTTATTTGACGTCCTGCAGTTTAGCAGTTTAACATGATCAAAAACCCTTATTAGCAATAATTTGGCCAGTTTCTGGACAAATAAGGTACACGTTTTTGTCCAGTATCTGGACGGCTAGTCACAGCCTTTTATATTTTTATTTTATGAATCATTTTTTATGTTTTTATTTTATAAATCATTTTTTATGTTTTTATTTTATAAATCATTTTTATATGTTTTTATTTTATAAATCATTTTTATATATTTTTATTTTAGAAGTTAATTTTGCAAATCTTAAAATTGTTGTTAATGATAATAACAATAAACATCAGGTTACCGAGGCGGAGGCGGCCACCGAGGCAGACCCTACAAGAGGTCCCAGGCGAATCACTCCTACGACGGCAAACGCCCCAAGTACGAGGTGGGCAACCGTCTCAAGGAGGAGGACATCGGCGTCACCGAGTTTGTCGGAAGTCACCAGCGCTTCGCCGGTCTCGTCAAGGAGCGCTTCGGAGACTTTCACGTTCACGAAATCAGCTGCGAGGGCGAGATATGCAAACTGACGAACCAGGATATTCCGCCTGATCCGCAGGATCTCAAGGACATGGACAAGCTGAAAGAGTCCATTCCGTCGGAGGTCAAGGACAAGCTGGAAGCCTTTGCGAAACCGGACAGCGAGATTTTGACTGTCGAGATAGACGTGACTGAAATGGACAAGGAGACGCGAAGGAACATTCACATAATCGCGAAGAAAATTCCGTCGGTGGTGAGCGAGACTGTGGAACGGGATGCCAAGAAGATAATCGTCCTCGCCAAGAGGGACAAACAGTCGAGTCACAAGTTTCGCGGCGATCGTCGCGAGGACTGGAGCAGCCGGGAGGGAAATTATTGCCACTTTCTGCTCCACAAGGTCAACATGGACACGATGGACGCGCTCAATCAGCTTGCGCTGAGACTGCGACTCAAGCCCGACGTTTTTCACTACGCCGGGACGAAGGATCGTCGCGCCAGGACGACGCAGTGGGTGAGCCTGAAGAAGGTCAGCCCGACGAGTATTCACACGGCGGCGAGGCAGGTGCGCGGCGCGCACGTCGGTAACTTCAAGTTCGCCAAAGAGCCGCTGAGGCTGGGCTTGCTAAACGGAAATCGCTTCAGAATCGCTCTGCGAAGCGTCAGCGCGAACGACGAGGAGATCGAGCGGGCTGTGAATTCGCTGCGGGACAACGGATTCATAAATTACTACGGCCTTCAGAGATTCGGCACGATAGCGGCGATTCCGACGCACGAAATAGGAAAGGCGCTTCTTCAGGGCAAGTGGAACGAGGCGATTGACCTGATACTGAAGCCCCGAGCTGGAGAACAGCAGAGAGACATGATCGAGGCGCGCGAGATCTACGAGAAGACCAAGAACGCCGCGAAGGCTTTGAGGCCCATCGCGAAGTCCGGAAAGATCGAGGCGAAACTCCTGAAGGGTCTCGCCAACAGCGGCGAACACAATCCCCAGGGTGCGCTCGATCAGATACCGCGAAACGCGCGATTGATGTACATTCATTCGTATCAGAGTTTGGTGTGGAATCACATCGTCTCGAGGCGCTTCAAAGAGTTCGGTCCGAAGCCCATTGTTGGTGACCTCGTTTACGAGAATGCCGACTCGAAGGATATCGTCGAGGCCGAGACTATGGATTACGCGGTGCAAAACGACGACGAGAAGGAGCAGAAATCGGAGGAAGTCGCGAGGGAAGCCGGGGAAAAGAAATCGAAGGAAGAGGGAGTCGAAGAATCGGCGGATGCGGCTGAAGAAAAGAAGGCCGACGGTGAAGTTGCCGCGGCGAAGGTCGATGGCGAAGAGCCTTCCGCGAAGGCCGAAGATACGGAAGATTCTCATGTTCCGGTGGAAGAGATTTCCGAAATGACGGTTTCCAAGGACAAAGTCGAGGAGCCGGCGGCCGCGGAGAACGAGACGCTCGATGATCACAAGGACCAAACGTATCTGCCGGCGGTGAAAGCTCTGACTGAGGAAGATTTGCCGAATTATACCATGCAGGACGTCGTGATGCCGAAGCCAGGGTGGAAGGTCACGTACCCGGCGTACGCGAAACCCTGGTTCGATGAGTTTTTAGCGAAGGACGACTTGACGACGGACCTCAGGCAGAAGAACATGTATGTATACGCAGCAGCAGCATTAAGCTACATTACAAATAGTTAATTGCATTAAAAAAGTTAATTCATTATCTGGATGCAGAGTTCTAAATCCCTAATTATTATAGAAATAAAATTGATGGTGCCATTCGGTTTGTAATTATGTTTTTATAATAATAACTCGTAATGATTATAATATGATGTGTAAACTTTTAGATAGAGGCAAGAAATATTAATTTCCCACAAAACTTCATGGTAATCTTATTGAAAAAATGGAGAAGTACTGTTAATACATTGCGAAAATAATGGAGGACAATAATGGAGAATAATGGAAAATTGAATGAAAATTTCGGTTTTTCTTACGACTACTCAAAAGTTCACAATCACAAATTTCACAAATGTTATAATCGCTACAGGTCATCGGTTTAAAATCGTAACTGGAAAATAAACTGTTGCGTAAACTTTAATTCTTAAAGTAATGGGGACTTAAAACACTGTCTGGATGGCATTGCACAAAATGATTAATTGATAGCGAGATTAATGTCGTACACTCATAAAAATTCGTGTGTGTAAATTTCAGGAAATACAGTCTTGGCGGAGCGTATCGAAAGATTTTGGAGAAACCAGGCGAACTAAGCTGGAGGATTGTTCGATACAATGGATATCATGACGACCTCATACTCTGCGATGTTGACGAGATGCGCAACGTTGAACTGCCGAAACAGACTCCTGGTATGTCGTTTATTGTACATAAAGTGGCTTCGTAAATCGTAGTTGTATCGATTTTTTAATCCATGACTAATTACCATGTAACATGTAATATGTAATGTGTAATTACGATGATGTACAAATACTTTGAGACACCCTACCTTATTATTTATTTTCTCTTCATTACTACATACTTTACTTTCATAGATTTATCGTTGCAACAAACTGAATATATTTCGTATTATTATTTTACAGAGGGCAAGTACAAAGGGCTGATCCTCGAATTCTCGTTGTCGTCTTCGACGTACGCAACGATGGCGCTCCGTGAGATTTTGGAGCACGACACATCGGCGCAATCGCAAGCCGCTCAGTCCGCGGCTAATCAGGAGCAGGAGCGCAAGGAAGAAGAGGCTAAGCAGATGGAGACCGACGGTCAGCCGACTGACGGTAAAACTGAGCAGCAAGATGCACCGGGCGAGAACGCTGGCAATGTCAGCGCGGGCGATTGTAAAATCGAAGCCGAGGGCAGCGCGCAAGTGGACGAGTCGATAACTCAAGCGAATCCGGAGAACAAGACCGAAGAGAAGATGGAAGTCGCCGAGGAGGTGTCGAACGTTTCCAAGGTTGAGGACGAACCGAAGATGGAGGTAGAATCCGCCGAAACCTCTAATGTTACCGACAAAACCGTTGACAATTCATAGATAAGTACAGCATAAATGTTCATAAGCGACGTTTTCCTTTTCAATAAATATTATCTTAAGTTTCTCGTTTAAACGTTTGTGTCCATACGCGAATATATCTATCGATCACTGCGGTTGCCACGGGCTCCAGGAAAACCTCAATCCGGGCAGATGAAACGCCGATCGATCCGTCAAGCTTCGCTGCGATTCCTCCGGTTTACCGACAACGTCGAGAGATTTTCCTTCCTGACAATTCGCGAGCTCGGAAGATTTCGATTTAATTGAATCCGTTGCGTGTATTTTTTCATGTGCCCGCAAATTATTCGCGACTGTGAATTTCTTCGGGCACGTTCTGCAACGATAGGGTCGATTGCCTGAGGAGGAACAATCAAGCACAATGATTAACAATCGTTGCGTTAACAATGCCTCTAATTTAATGATTACGGTGTAATTACCATTGTGCAATTGAACGTGGTGGTGGAGAGCGCCGGTTTTGCAGAAGCCCCGGCTGCAAATCGGACAACGCAGAGGCCAATCGCCCGTGTGTGAGTAACTGTGAGCTCGAAGATCGCCAGGTGTTGGAAACGAACGGCCGCAGTCGTTGCACTTGTGTGGTTTTTCCTGAATCGAAAATGATGTGCGCTATATTTCACGACGAGATGGAAGAAATGGTCCACGAGAGTCCGTAGATATTGATTAGCGAACAATACTATGGAGTTTTAATCAACCTGTTGCTACTGTTGCAAGTGTAATGTTCGGTAAATCATGAGATTTGAAATTTAATCATGAAATTTAATTAAGATCATGAAATTTAAGATTACCTTGTAGTGGGTCATTCGATGATAGTAAAGATTCGAGGACGCAGTGAACCGCTTCCCGCATATCGGACATTCGTGCGGGCGTTCGCCGGTATGAATCCTTGCGTGAGTGTTCAAAGAACTGCTTGTACTGAACATTTTTCCGCAGACCGAGCACCCGTGGGGTTTCTCGCCTAATGATGACACAAAAATGATCCACATATCAGTCGACTTTATGCAATTTTGTATACACTTCCATTAGCAATAATCACACTCTGATTTCTAATCACTTTCGCACTGTGGACAATGCACTTTATTGAGTATTTTAGTTAAATTGAGAATTTTGGTTAAATTGAGTATTTTAGTTAAATTGAGTATTTTAGTTAAATTGAGTATTTTAGTTAAATTGAGTATTTTAGTTAAATTGAGTATTTTAGTTAAATTGAGTATTTTAGTTAAATTGAGTATTTTAGTTAAATTGAGTATTTTAGTTAAATTGAGTATTTTAGTTAAATTGAGTCTTTTAGTTAAATTGAGTATTTTAGTTAAATTGAGTATTTTAGTTAAATTGATTATTTTAGTTAAATTGAGTATTTTAGTTAAATTGAGTATTTTAGTTAAATTGATTATTTTAGTTAAATTGAGTATTTTAGTTAAATTGATTTTCGGTTTGCTGATCATTGATAGGAAAATTATGATTATTTCAAAATAAGCCATTAGAAGTTGAATTTTTATGCTACCTGTATGCGTTCGCAAGTGTCGTTTCAGCAGAGACGGCCTGTCAAAATTCTTGCCACAAATTCCACAGGGCAACCTTCTTTGGCTTTTCAACGAACTAACTTCTGGATCGGCGGCGCGAAAGCTGAGGTCGAGCGGAAATTCCTGTTCTTCGGTCGAAACTTCCGGATGAAGAAGAAAAAATAATAAATCTGATGGATAATCACTCTCACTTTCGTGGTCGAATGGATTGTTAAAGATATACTCACAGGACATAGTTACTATATTGAAATTACGATCAGTTTGTACCGGCGAACCGGTTCTGAGTGCCAGTTTCGAACTGCGAATAAAGTTTCGTGCGATAGGAAAAGGACGAAGAGGATTACGAAGGTGATCGCAGGTGAGGGGTCTCTGCGAGATGGTTCGCGCGCATGTCGGGGGCGGTTTTCTAAACGAGGGCGGAGTTTCCTACTCTTCATAGCCGTTTGACAGCGCGATATTGCCGTCGCAATGAACTCTGTCAACTGTTAAACATACACGAGTCCATCTGGTGTACATCGTTTGATAAATTGTATGCCTGGAGCAATATTCCAAGGGGTGTGACTGTTTATTCTTCTATATAATGTTCAATACATTATTTGTGCAATAATCCGAAAGCAGATTTTTTTAATGATTGACGTTCATTTAAAAAAGGATTTGACGAATATTCTCTTTTTCATCGATCATTCTGCTAACTTTCAAATAAATAAATAAATGTATTTATTTAAAAAAGTGTTTACCAAAATACACACATTTCAAAGTAGATGTTTGAGTTTCTCACACTTAAGGATTAACAAACTAACTTTTGTAAAATATTTGTTTCACCCTAGTTTATTTATAATTATGATTATGCTCGCAGTCGATTTATCGTAAATACTATAAAAATAAAGCATAAAATCGTATTTCGAAAAGGAATTCACGTTTGAAGAACCTTCACAATAAGGATTGAAGATCGCTGCTCATTGATGGGTTGAAATAGTGGCAAACCGTGAGTCACTATCGGCAATTTTTCACGAGTATATAAAACCGGAGGTGAGATAATCGGCGTATGGCATCGGGATGCCGGACGTCCCGCGGTGTCCACCCCTCATTTGTCATCGCCGAGGATATTAACGCCTACATTGAGTCCTCGAGATCTTTACAAAACGCTCACCCCTCAGTCCCCAGGTCGCACGTTCGTCGAAGATATTGTCCGACCCGTACGATTATGGCATCATCATCGTCGATCGATTTGCTTCTCGTAAAACATCAAATAACAACATATCGCTTATTCGATGGAGAATCGCGGTAAAAGACACGCAGTGCAATTTGTGAAACTTCAATCTTTTGTTTTTATTATCAGACTCTCATCAGGTTCAACTCGATCCGACGACGGGAACAGAATTATGTTTTCGTAATACTTTATTACCACATACATAATAATTATGTAAATTGGTTAAAAATCATTTATCACTCGTCCTGTTTAATCATATATAGGATGAAACGACCAGTGAGTAAACAGTGCCATGTAAATAGACACTTTCTACAAGATCACGTGCATACAAAACGTTCATTCGCTGGATTTTGTCGTCTGCTTCACTGGCCGATTCACCCTATTTCACATATTTCATTGATAAGTTCAAGCGCCTTGTTTCCTGTTGCGTATATGCGATCGTCCAAGGTTTGGTATGTTCTTAAACGTCATTTTCGAATTTGCAGGAATGTACTCGAATTCTATAATTACTAACTCGTTCACTCCGGTCTTTAAATAAGATGCCGGGACGTAGAGGGTGATCTGGGGACCGACCACGGGCCAATATCTTCCGATGTTATTGCCGTTCACGTACGCGACACCCTTGCCCCATCCGCTGGTGTCGAGATAAGTATCCAAAGGAGTGCCACTGATGGTGAAGGTACCACGATGAAAAACCGGGCCGTTTTGAAGGGATCCAGGCTCGAGAACGCCAGCATTTGGAAGAGTCTTCAGAGGCTCGACGGAATCGAGTTTGAAGCCAGTCACTTCCCAGGATGACAGAGTTCTGTTGTTGAATCTTGCGTTCAGTACGCCCTGTAACATGAATAATGGTTTAAGAAACCCTCCCATAAAAAGTTGATGAATCTTACAGAGTTCAACATTGCTGTCGAACTATTCATACTCCCAGATGCATTGGAGTTGGAATCAAGTTCAGACATTGATATTTTTGGTTGTCAAAGACTTATGAAGGGTCTCGAGCGCTAACTCCTGCTTTAAAGTAGTACGAGCGATACAGTCCCGCCAAACGTGAGTTTCAGAGAATATTTCGATCACTTCTCAATGGGATAAAAATCTGAAAAAATGAAGCACGTTGAAGGTGATGAAAAGATTTATTTTGCATAATAATAATTTCGGAATGTTATCAAAAATTTAATGAAAAAATGAATTGTTCAACAATTTCTCCGGGTACCCAACTTTTTTCAGATAAAAATTATTCATTAATTTTTCTGAATACGTATGAATTTTTGCAGAATTTTGTCTAATTTTTTTGAAATGCGGTTTTTGCCGCTAATTTCTCTTGAAAAAAAAACGCAATTTTGAAAAATTAAACAGAATTCTGAAAAAATGCATACGTGTTCAGAAAACGGGATGAATAATTTTCATCAGAAAAAAAGTTGGATTACCGGGTAAATTGTTGAACAATTCATTTTTACATTTATTTGTTAATAACAGTTTGGAATTATTATTATGCAAAGTCAATTTTTTTCGTACCTTCAACGTGCTTGATTTTTTTTCGGATTTTTATCCCATTGAGAAGTATTCGAAATATTCTCTGCAACTCATGTTTGGCGGGACTGTACCGCTCATACTACTTTAAGAGTAGATTTTACCATTTCTCGAACGGTAATCGGATCTATCGCTTGAATACATATGTAGTTACGGTGCAAATGTTTTTTTTCTTTGAAAATCAGTATTGGACGGCTGGAGTAGATTTTTTTACCGACATATGTCGGTAAACATAGACTTCCGTACTTTACTCTTTACGTCGTTATAACGCTACAAATATGCTTCAAATTTGACAGAGATGTTGTATGAACATATACGGTTCGGTGTAGATGCGATTTGCGGTAGAAAACTAACGTGAAATAGAACAAATCGTATATTTTGAGCCGACAGAGATCTTCTTTATCGGCTCAAAGTTTAATAAAAAACACGTGTCCGCAGTTTACGCTTTACGTGGTTTTATTTTGTATAATCGACATTTTGTCGGTTCTGGAATATTCAGAAAACTTATTTGAGATCCCTAAAGGATTATATCTTACAGCAAAGGTGGTTTTGACGTTTTGAGCGGTCATATAGGTTTTCGGAAGTTCAGACTTTTTTTTTCTATTTCCTGTTAGTTTTCGACCGCAAATCGCATCTACGCCGAACTGTTTATGTTTGTATAACATCTCTGTCAAATTTGAAGCATATCTGTAGCGTTATAACGACGTATAAAGAGTAAACTACAGAAGTCGATTTTTACCGACCAATGTCGGTAAAAAATATACTCCAGCAAACCCTTAAAAAATTGAAAGCAGTGTTTCCGGGGGTACAATATGCGACTTGCGAACGTTGGTTTAGTTCGAAGGTCGGTATTTAGAAAAGAATATTTCTGCGAGATCGATTTTTGCAGTTTTTGGTCCGGAGCTGGATCTATGATTTCGGGATTTATACTTTTTCCTAAATCATTGTACAACAGTATTTTTTATTCATTTTATATTAATGTGAAAAAGAGATTCTTACCTTGAAGTCTTCGACGACGTTTCCAAAGTTAAGGTGTCCTTGGTTCTCCACAAGCAGCTGAAGACGTCTGGGGTACGGATTTGCAATGGGCACTGTGAAGATTTTGTGAATTCTTGAGAAAGTCGCGGTAAGATTACCGTCCACGTAGACGAAAGCTCGGTCGTGGGTTCGAGCGTAGAGAACAGATGGATCTTGTCCCGATACCGGGAGATCAGTTTCGTAAAGGACGAGCAAGTGTGCGATTCCGAGTTTTTCGAATGTCGGCGCTTTCTCGTAAGAACCTTGAACCGAACCGAACGATCGCTTTCCCACGGGATCGAGAAGCCCGACGACCGATTGCAACACGACCGCTCCATAATTTCCCTTCGGTGAAACAGTAGGCAACGAAAGATTCGCCAGTGGAAGATACTAGGAACACAATGTTCACAAATAAATGATCAAAGCGGGCATGTATTTCGTTGGAATATAATTATACAGCTATTTAAGGTAGTATGAGCGCCTTAGCTGTCGTCGCATAAATTCGAGCGACAATGAGACAGAATTACGAACAGTTCTCGATAAGATAAAAATTTGAAAAAAATCAAGCATATGGAGGGTGATGAAAAGATTATGTTGCCAAAATAATAATTGAAAAATGTTATCGACAAATTACTGAAATAAATTATTGCTTGACAAATTGCCCGGTAACCTAATTTTTTTGTTATGAAAATGATTTGTTTATTTTTCTGAATACGTATCAATTTTTTTCTGAATTTTGTTTCATACGTTTTTTTTCATTTTGAATTCATACGTATTCAGAAAAATAAACAAACCATTTTAATAACAAAAAATAGGTTGCCGGGTAATTTGTTGAACAATTATTTATTTCAGTAATTTGTTAACAGTATTTTTCAATGATTATTATGCCAAAATAATCTTTTCAGCACCTTGTATATGCGTAATTTTTTCAGATTTTTATCTCATCGACAGCTGTTCGTAATTTTGTCACATTCTCGTTCGAACTTATGCGACGTTAGATATAGCGCTCATACTCCCTTAAAGACATTCACTAACCTTCGCTATCACGTTGCGAATCTCGAAATATTTGTCAGTCGGATCACCAGCTTCCGTTAAAGGAGCGTCGTAATCGTAGGAAGTCAATTGCGGACTATAGTCTGCAGGACCATTGGCACCTAATAAATTAAGATTACAAATTTGACGAACCATTATCAAAGGCTAACATTAAGTACTGTAATGCAAAATGAACCGTGTTTGAGGCACTATAGATTTTTTAAATCTCAAACAGGCATGAAGTTGAACACTTGAGACTCAAGTCTCACTTTGATACACAAAACAATTTAATTTTTCAGCGTTCTCTCTTACCGGAAGTAAATCCAAAGTTTGTACCGCCGTAAAACATGTATATGTTCACCGAAGCGCCCAATGCTAGCATTTCGTCGAGTACTTTCGTCACAGAGGCCGTACGAACGCGCTGAAACGGTTCTTCCCAGTGAGTCAACCAGCCCGGATAAAACTCGGAATTCACGAGTGGTCCCTGCATAATAAAATGTGTCAAGGATTGAATCAACGTTATTTACGTTTAAATACGTGGAAATGGAAGGAGTTGACCCTACGCTGGGCTGAAATTGGCGCATTATCTCGAAGTTCTTCGTCACGTTGGAGCTAGTTCCGAAGTCTATCGTCGTGTACGTGCCAGGAATATAGCCACAACGAACCGCCGCTGCGGTCGAGCCGTCCGTCGTGTAAAGCAAAGCTGCCGTTCCAACGTGTCGTTTAAAAATGGATAAGAGATTATTTCGGTAATCCACGTCACAAGCATGAAAGCTACCGTACTCGTTTTCAACCTTGACAACAACGAAAAATCGTTCACATAAGTACTTGAAATTTGTACCTTCCCTAGCAGATCGAACAACCGAATTTCAACCGTGCTTCCAACCGGGTTGATCTGAGACAAAAAACCAACCACAATTTTTGGCAATCCGACCGAAAAACCAAAAGTTTTTCGGTCGCATTGTTGACAAGAATTACGGTTTGTTTTGTGTCTTATTCCGACCGGGTTGGAAATACGTTTTTTTGTTTTTACGGTTTTCACGGTTGTTCGATCTGCTAGGGTTGTATTTGATCGGAAATGAAATTGCTACGGAGGATTTACCTGCACCATTATTATCGGACCTCCGTTTCCTCTCAAATAGGGCGACACCCTAGACAATGTTTCATTCAAGAACGTCTCGACGTATCCCATGTATCCTGCCATAAAACGTGGGAGATATTGCCCAATAAATTTATTGCTAAACATGATTTTTATCATTTGATATATTTTACTTAAGCTGCTAGCTTCAATCGTTCGCGGAAAGTTCGTCTAACTCAATTCGTCTAAATCAATTCGTCTAAAATCAATTCGTCTAAATCAATTCGTCTAAATCAATTCGTCTAAATCAATTCGTCTAAAATCAATCCGTCTAAAATCAATTCGTCTAAGACCAATTCGTCTAAATCAATTCGTCTAACATCAATTCGTCTAAAATCAATTCGTCTAAAATCAATTCGTCTAAAATCAATTCGTCTAAATCAATTTGTCTAAAATCAATTCGTCTAAATCAATTCGTCTAAAATCAATTCGTCTAAAATCAACTTGTCATGTCTTCTACACGGATTGTTTTAGATGAATTTGGTTGTTAATTTTCCTTTAAAAAATTTTTTTTGTTTTGTTTTTTGTTTTGTTTTGTTTTGTTTTTTTTTATTTTTATTTTTTTTAATTAATTATTTACGAAGTGTTGCATTGTAACGAATGATTTCCGCTATAGTATTTTAGACGAATTGATTTTAGACGAATTGATTTTAGACGAATTGATTTTAGACGAATTGATATTAGACGAATTGATTTTAGACGAATTGATTTTAGACGAATTGATATTAGACGAATTGATTTTAGACGAATTGATTTTAGACGAATTGATTTTAGACGAATTGATTTAGACGAATTGATTTTAGACGAATTGATTTTAGACGAATTGATTTTAGACGAATTGATTTTAGACGAATTGATTTTAGACGAATTGATATTAGACGAATTGATTTTAGACGAATTGATTTTAGACGAATTGATTTTAGACGAATTGATATTAGACGAATTGATTTAGACGAATTGATTTTAGACGAATTGATTTTAGACGAATTGATTTTAGACGAATTGATTTAGACGAATTGATTTTAGACGAATTGATTTTAGACGAATTGATTTAGACGAATTGATTTTAGACGAATTGATTATTAGACGAATTGATTATTAGACGAATTGATTTAGACGAATTGATTTAGACGAACTTTCCGCAAATCAGCTTCAATACTCACGGGCGTCGTTTGTTCGCATTTTTATATCTGGCACGAGAGTCATAAGCCACGGTGGCAAACCACCCTGAAAATGAACATACACATTTTATTAATGATATGTTGCATTACCAGACACGGATGCGTTGAACTTGTCTTCACCAAATTTCTTTCAGCGCATATATACGGTCCCGGTCTTAGAAGCATGAGGAGATCTTCTTCTTGGGCTATTTTGATAAATTCCACGAGATCTTCCTCTCCGGTCCATCGCCATGTGTTGACATCGGGCTGATGGAGACTCCACTCGACGTATCTGTACATTTTTATAAGCCTTCGTTATTCGATCTTTACTACGTAAATTTGTTTACGGATATAATCACGACTTCGGGACTCACGTTGAAACCGCATTTAGCCCAGCAGCTCTCATCTTCCTTAGCCTGTCCCTCCAATACACTCTCGGAGTTCGGAAGTAGTGAAAACTTCCGGAAACATATCGGAACGGTCGTCCATCGAGTAGGAACTGATTGTTCGCGTAATCGACTTCGAAACCATAGGCTCGTGAATTTTCGATTCCCTTTAATTAAAAACTGATTAATCATTCTGAAGAGTCGGGTAAGTAGGATCCTTTTATGACTTTGAAACCTCAAGCACCACCGTCATAAATATACTTTGTAGACATTTAGAATTTGTGATATTTCAATTATTCACCAATGTTGTAAATGTGTTAAGATTTTGTTGTTGATGTCATACCAAGAAAACGTTGAGGCACAACTATTATCACGATAAGAATTACGAAATTAATTTTGATCCTAAAGGATTATACATATCTTGTTCTTATAGGGGTGAATTTCATATGAATGTTTTGTTATAATATGTGGCGTCACAGCCCAAATGATACGCTGAGCACTCATATTCGCGATGTATAAGGAATATATCTCCTTTGGAAATGTCATCAAGTTGATAATACGATTGCATAGATATATGAACATGGAGCTTGTTGATAAACAAGTAACTATCGAATCCATTTGCCGATTAATCTGATAAGAGTATCGACCTAAATCAACAGAATCTATGCGATCTGTGGATTACGCGGCAATATTATCAATTGGGAAAAAATTATTTAATCGACGATAAGTATTATCTAACCGGGTGTTATCTAGCGTTGTTTTCCGCGATTACGGATAACCAGAGTAAAAACCATTGTGATAGGGATAAGACAAAAACAATGGAAATTATAATGTTGTCGATTCCTGAACGGCGTGGGAATATCGCCTGGACCTGAAATCGTTTTTTGAAAAATTCTTTTTTGAAATAGTGAACAATATAATGCCATTTACATTTTTTTATAATGCCATCTAATGTTCCAATGCTAATGTAACGTCAAATGACTCAGTAAACACAAAAATCGGTTTCGTTGCTGCTCAATTACATTTTCCTACTCAGCAACGTAACTGTTATGTAACACCAGTGTTATGTAATAGTTACATTGCTGATTAGGGAATTGCAATTGAGCAGCAACGAAACCGATTTTTGTGTTTACTGAGGAGTTGATCTGACAAGCGCCCCGGGTTTTGTTTTCACGAACTATTTTTAAGTAAACGTAATATACTGTAAACGTGTCAAACGACAGTAGGAAGGATAGGAAATATTGTAACGCACTTAGCTTGACAGGACAATTGTTCATAACATTATAATTATATGATACTAGACTAATCACACGCGCTGGCGTGCGTGCCTGAAAAACTTTTGCGCTGCTGCGCTCTTATAAAAAATTACGGCGCTGCCGCGCCCGTCGTCTTATGTCAAACTTGACATCAAACTGATTTTGTTTACCACGATTTTGTTTCCTGGCAACCAGTCATAGCTCGAATAGAATGCTAATAATGCTTTCCGTTACTCATGAACTTTTTAAAATAAGATTCGGTAATATACATACATTTTTAGAAACGAGGCTTACGGTCTCCAAAGCTTTGACCGTGAAGGCCAAGGACAATATAAAAGCTCTCCACATTTTGTTCTATGCCTGTGTCTCTTTGGAGCACATTAGCCAAACGACGACGTTACACTGACCAGAGCATAAACGCTACTGCTCGGAGACGATTAAGATACAGAAGCTGAAAGCCACTGTCAGCGGGATACCGGCTATCGCTACGGCCGGATTGAACTCGACAAATGTCCACGTCGACAAATAACTATCGCAGATGCGACCGACTCGATAGCTCCGTTCATTAGTTATTTGTCGTGTAATCTGTGTGTGCACATTCTTTTCTTAGCAAGAGACATTTACACACATAACGACACCGGAGTAAATGACGACGTCTCTTATAAATGACATAATATTTGTAATGTCTGATGTTGGCTACAGTATACGGCGTAAACCGCGTCAAGTCAGCGATCCCTATTTTTCATGTCAACAAAACGTTCTCAAATGTCTTCAGGATGTTGGTCCGGTTGAAGAAAAAATGCAGAGATTTTTTCAGATTTTTCGTTGCGTATTCCAGCCGCTACATTGTTTAAAACATTGTTTATTTTTTAACGCGAATATAATAGGTAGCACAAAAATATGTCCTTAATATCTTTTTCTATGTATGAGTCGTAATATTGGCGTTAAACTAAAAATAATGTTTATTTCCAATAGTTATTTTAGCGGCTGGAATATGCAATGAAAGGAATGAAAAAATGTCTACATTTTTTCTTCAACCAGACCAGCATCCTGAAGACATTTGAGGAAGCTTTGATGACATGAAAAATTAGGGTGGCCTTTAGGGTGTCGTCTTTTACTCCATACATGTATGTATAAAGAGGAATTTGATGATCGAGAATAAATCGTAATGTAATTTGAGTTTCAATCTTTAATGGGAAATTCAGAAATATGGCCGATGTTTATAATTGTTCCTTATTATTTTCAACCTAAATCCCAAAACCTCTTGTAAGACTTAAATTATTCAATTTGTATATTTACTGTTGATTTCAATGTAAAACATAGTAATACATAAACGTGTCTCAGTTGCAGATGATGAAACAAACTGCTTGGAATAATCACTTGTATAACGGCTGTGAGTATATTTTATCGTGTGGCGCTGTAAGGTGCAGAATGGCAGATAGCTGTTGCGATTTTTATATGTAGACGCAATCCACGCTGTGATTAGTCCAGAATTATTTGAAGATTCCCAATTCCATCATTTTTCATCGGTCCAAGCAATTAATTTCCTTCAGTTGCGCGCACCAACACCTGCAGATTAATAAGTGTCAATGTCAGTATCGAAGTTTTTCCGGATAAATGATAAGAACAACACTTATGCAAGACTTCTTTTTATAATGCTGAACATTGAATGTGCAATCTTGACGAAATACGACTAAAAACAGGCCTGTTGACATGTTATGTCAACAGGCCTGGTTATGTCAAGTACGATTTGCTTGTTTTCTGATAAGCTTACTTCGGTGGATAGTGATTTCACTGATGATAGTGAAGAGCCGCTATTAAACGCTGTTTGGAATTCCTTCTTGCAATGATTCGTAAGTTGACCTTGATGCTGATCCAGCTGATGAAGACCCTTCGGCGTTATGACCCGTAGAATGAGTAATCACCTTTACGATCGAAGCACGATTTGGAAATGTTGTTCTGTTCCAGCCATCTGGGGTAGTTGGTGATTCATTAACCAATGACAAGTCTGGCCCAGTCTGTTCTTGTCTTTGATGAATAGGTGATTGAATTATCGATGATAAATCAGGCGCATATTGTCCTTCTCCTTGAGAGACAGGCGATTGATTTAGTAATGACAAATCAGACGCAGTTTGTACTTGAGTTTGAGGAATAGACGACTGAATTATCGATGACGAATCGGACGCAGATTGTCCTTGACTTTGAAAAATAGACGATTGATCTATCAATGACAAATCTGAGGCAGGTTGTTCTTGACCTTGAGGAACAGATGGTTGATTTATAAATAACAACTGTGACGGTGAATCAGCTGACGGCCGTGCAGCGAATTGGCTTGCAGATTGACTTTGTGCGCTGGAGTCGGTCATCGGTTTGAAGACTGGCTGCCATCCTGTATTACTGATGGATTCTGTTCCCGTTTGTGTGGACAAGCTTACTGATGAATCGTGTATCTCCTGTCGATCAGAATTAGAGACCGTTTGTGGTGACGGGTGTAACGAAAGACCAATATCAGTCGGCCAGCCAGCAATATCAGTTATGACTGGTTTCGATTGTGGGTTAATTGCCAAATCGAATGCTTCTTTAGAACCAGGATTTGACACGGACTCTGCTTGAAAGGCAGAAACTGATCCCCTCTCTGAAGCATTATGTATGCGTGAATCAGTCTTTGCATAAGGCTGAATTTCACTTCTCTGTAAATCATGATGTGTGTTCAGAACTGGCGATATAGGTGAATTATTGCCGTGATTGTGAAATTCTACCAGCGATCCTAATTGGGCGGCAGTGGTTGAAGGTACCGGTGTATCCGTAATTGTGCCGGATTCCGATGCTTGTGCATTTTGTTGTGTGTAGAATTTGGAGTTTGAACCTTGATCTGCGGCAAACTTTGATGCTGCTTGCGCATTATCATCTGTATAGATATTCGTTGCTAATCCAGATTTCACAGCAGAATGTAACGATGACTGCAACGATGAATCCGACTCTGATCCCGGTTGCCATTGCGTGGTAGAAAATGAAGATGCCTGCATGTTGCTATTTCCCTTGGATTCCATTCGTAAACCCGACGAAAATTGCTCATTAGAATGCAACAATACATGTGCATCACTATGCATGTCAGATTTTCTATCTGAATCTAATGATGCTACTGAAACTGTTGGTGTTTGCCAATTATTATGAACGGAGGATGTTGCTTCCGAACCAGATGACGTCAACGAACGGGATTGGACGGCTGAGTCAGACTGCGACCCACTTGTTGTTACGTCAAACTTTTCGTTATTGTGGAAAAAGCGCAACAATTTAATTCTTAGATTTCGTATAGTCAATGATACTCGTTCATGCATCGTATTTAGGATATCAACGATGTTCGACGATAGCTCTTTTCCGGACATCGATACACTGTCTCTGAGAATTCTGATGTTTGCGTGTAGCTGTGTCGCCATTTTTTTCAGGTCAGTGTTACTTTTCATGATGGCATGTCGCAAGTTTTTTGTTATGCCTGCCACATGTTTATCCAGATTAGCAATTCCTCTCTCTATTATAAATTGACGTACTTCGCATCCTTTTTGGAACCAATTTCCATTATTTGTATTTATATTCTGAAGTCTCAAAGCATAGCCGTTGATTTCAATAATTAAGCGCATTAAAGATAATTCAGTAGAGCTTTTCCAAGAGTTTATTTCAGTGGTTATCTTAAGAATGGCAGTAAAGTCATGAGCTTTCGTTGAATTATCAGCAGACTGTGCAGACAATTGTCTTTCGTCGTTCAATGGTTTGTAATTCCAGGTTTCTCCCGCTCGTCTGTCTAATTCTTTATCCTTGTGCAATTCTGCGGAAGTTTCTTTACTCTCCCGAGTTACGTATTTTTGCTTTGGATTCCAGGATTTTCCGATACCTCTAGAAGAATCAACAGCAGTCTTCGTTAAGTCATTCCGTTTTACATTGCGGTCATTTGCATTCCATTTTTTCCATGATTCCCAGAGCTTCCAGAACTCCCAAAACTCTTTTGGTACATTTGATGACTCATCTGATTTCTTGTCTGATTCCTTATTTTGGGATAATTCTTCCGATCCTTTGGAGTGTTCGAAGATTTTACTGTCAACGGATTCAGAGCTTATCGATGTTGGCCTTGTGACTGATTTTGAATTCGTGTTAAATCTACTTGGATTTGAGTAAGATGTTTTGGTTCTTGAATATTGCGAGTGTTTTCTAGATTTCTGTTCGGGCCTTTTTGTTTCCGCCTTTGAAGCAAATTCGTTTGAACATTTGCTCATTTCTCCACTTTCCTCTTTTGTTTCGTGCGATTCTTCTGAACTCTTATCATTTATAGACTTAAAGTTTGTAGACTTGCGCCTTGTTGATTTCAGCTCAGATTGCGATTTTGCTCTTGGTTGATCAGATCTTTTTATGTATAATACCGAACTAGCTTTTATCGAAGAGCTTTCAGGCTCTTCGCTTTCCAATGACTTGGTTGCATTTTCTAAACTTGTCGAACTATCATTGTTTGAAGATATAGAGTTTGTGGTATGTCTAGAACGTGAATCGGAAATTGATTGTGCGGAGGACTCCGAACGAGAATCAGTTAAGTTGATCTTAGACCCCTTGGACTTCCGAAGTGTAACCGATTTTGAGCTAGAGCTCTTTGAAGAATTCTCCGTTTCATGATTTTCTAAAGATTCTCTCGTTTCGCCTCTGCTCTTTGAATTATTGTTATACTTTGATGAATTAGAGGTAAAGGATTTCTGGCCTCCCTGAATGCTTGCGTTTACTTCACTCTCTGACGATCCATCTTCACTACTTGACGATTTGGTTGACTTATGTTCACCGTTTGATGATTCGGATGGTTTATGTTCAGCGCTTCTCGTTGCAAACAAGTTATGTTCACCACTTGACGATTTGGATGATTTATGTTCACTGCTTGATGATTCGAATGACTTACGTTCACCGCTCGATGTTTCGGATGATTCATTGGATTCATCGGACGTACTTAAACTACTCGGTGAATCAAAACGGTCACGTTTGCCACTATTGGATAGTCTAGTTTCTCTGATTTTATTAGAAGTGGTTACTTCTTCAGAGTTACTATCCAAGAATAACTCTCTTTTAGCGATCGACGAATTTTTATTGCTCGCCTTCGATGCAAAAGCACTTGATCTCGTTGACGACTTTAAAGATTGTTTTTTGTAGGTGGACCCAGCTGCCTTTTCAATATCGAGAGTTCGTAGCGAACGCGCACTTTGATCGTCACTTGAACTTTCATTGCTACTATCTGATGAATCACAACTTTCTGAACTTGATGAAGAGGGTCCGATCTGTGACTTGCTGGTAATTTTTATACCCTTTGCTGGTCCATTTGGTGCACCGAAGATACACACTATCGCCAAGACGATAATGAAGAATTGTAATACTGAAAAAAATTTATCATATTTATTTTAATAATTATCAATCTTGAAGCATTTAAGTAAGAAAGCTCAATTTCCAGAAACAGTTTCAAAACACGATAAAGTTTACTAGTGCTGAATTTTAATGTACCTTTCATTACAATTTTTGTATCTGACTCATTTGACGTTTACTGATCAAATCAGCCTTTAGTGGCGTACTGCTTCACACGTTGTTAACGATGGCGTTTTATACCTGCGATTCATTACCATGGTATCTGTCTCCCGTATCTCATCCTTAATACGTTTAGCGTGTATTAAATTTATTACTATTGTCGTACCTTACAGTCTCAAACTGTAATGACATGTAAGTATTTTTCACGTTTAGATATTTTATTGCTAAATTTATCGATGGAATGTTTTCACAATCGTGAACGGTTCGCCGTCTTTCGCTACGCAAGATGACTCGCGTCGAGAGATGTTGTTTGTGATTCTTTTGAAAGTCGTAAACATTCAACCAGTTTACTAGTGGAAGCAATTTTTTCTAGGTATGCGTAACATATAAAAAATGTCCTAACAACAGTGATGCACTGGATTCATAAAAACGGAAAATATTGTTGGCAGGTCTGACGGGCGTCTTTTCGATGATTCGCGCATCATGAATGCAACGGAAGCAGTAAATCTTGATATTCATCATTAGTATCCGGTATCCAAGCTGAGGTAATTCGTCATAATAAGATCTCGAATGGAATTCTGTCGGGCCGCAGATTGTCGAAGAATATTTGCGTATTAATGACGCATACTCTTTAGTCTTATCAAATTTCGACTCATAAGACGATAAATCATGAGCGATGCTGCAAATAAAAGCGAAGTTTAACCCAATGCGAATGTTTACTCAGCACGTGACTGGATCAGTACTGGACTTGATCAGTATATAGAAAAATAATTTTCCTCTAAAAGTAATTTTCCTTGTGCGGCCGCTTGCCAACCTACGGCAAAAGTCCGCTTTCACGTATGTACTAGTATCGCAAAGTACTATTTTATAACTTGTATCTACTACAATATGATAAGGATAGTTATATACTAATAAGATTAAACTCTGTTTGCAATTTTTAGATCATGTGGATAACCCACCGAAGGGAATCAACCGGGCGGTCGTCGCGAGGGTAACCAACCCGGACGGAATGCACCGAGCAGTCACCTGGTCGATCTAGCAGCCGTTCGACCAGCAGTAAATGCATAAGGAGCTGAATTCCTATGTAATCATGAAAGGGATGATAAATACTCCATTTCTCCTGATTTCGCTAAATTAAACTTTTTTATAACTTAAATTTTAACCAATGACGGTTTTTCTTGCAGGTCAAAGAAGACCACCTCGCTGGCGGAGAGCTGGCCGCAGTACTCGTATTAGGCAACGTCAGCGACAATTTTTTCGGATACTGGTGGACATGTCCGCGGAAATGTCGTATGAGCCACGCCGAAACAACCGTGGCGAAAACGATCGCCACCGTCGTGATTAAATATTAAATTCTACATTTCAAGAAAATAGTTAAAAAAATACAATATTTTCAAAATAAGCCTAAGTTAATAGCACTTCTCACGCATGCGTTGCAAAAAGCTTCATAGCCATTGACGCCATTTTACTTCTCGCATGCACTTCTCGCACTGGAAACACTTCTCACACGCACTTCTCGCACGCGCGCGGCATTATACTCGGTAGCACTTCTCACGCGTTTGTTACAAAAAGTATTATGCGATACAGCGCGAGACAGCGACCATCATACGACGGTTGTGAAATTGATCGCACTCGCCGCACTCGTATCACAGACAGCACTCGCCTTCGGCTCGTGCTGCTGTGATACTCGTGGGGCTCGTGCGATCAACTTCCCAACCTGCGTATAATGGTCGCTTTCTCGCCCTTGTATCGCAAAGTACTATTACTTTACGGATTGCATGCAATTAATAACGGTAGGTGTCACTTTCTGTCGGTAATTCACTTCGTCTATACTGTAAAGAGAAGCGGGATTACTCTTCATCGAATAAAATTCTTTACAGTTTTTGTTATCGACCGAGCAAGAGCTTTTCACAGATGTGCGAGCTTTTGTTATCATGTTATCATTTGCAGGTATGACAGATGGATGTCCCAACGCAATTATCGGTATGCAACAAGGTTAGTATTGTTTTATTTTTTGTGAGATTTAATTACTAAAATATGGTAACGATAGCTATATGATAATAATATTGTTCTATTTCTTCACATTTTTTGACGACGGTGGCGACCAACCCGAGAGGAATGACAGGTCGGTCAACCAGACAATCGACCAAATGGACAAGAAGCTGAAATCCAAGATGATTATTAAAAGGATGATAAATATTACTGTTATTTCGACTTCGCTAAAATAATCGCTAAAATAACTTTAATCATATACAATAACTCTCTGTTTCTTTAAGCTCCAAGTAGGCCATCCCGCTGGCAGAGAGCTGGCCGCATTTCTCGTTCCAGGCGCCATCAGTGACGACTATCCAGGTTGCTGCTCGTTCTATTCGGGATGCTACTGTACCTGACGACGTCACTGAAAGGGAAACAAGTTATATTCGATATTGAAAGGTTGTCCATCGTTAGCATTTCAAATACTCAACAATAATTATATATGATCATGGTTATGCTACAAATGGTACAGTAGACTCTCCGATAAGTTAAGTTCCGAAAAGTTAAGGCAATCCCATAAGTTAAGGATTAATGCTCTGGTAAGTTAAGATCGGCCCTTTTCTGAGCTTTTTCTACCTGCTGGCGGGGAAGCGAATTACCCTTTCTACGTCACACTACCTGCGGTCGAACGCATTGTGACAGAGAGGTAACGCAGCATCAGCTAGTTTCGTGCGAGACAAGGACCGATGAAAGACCCCCACTGCACTTTTTTCGCCTCTCGTCGTTTCGGGAGCCCCGGAACGGTTTGCGCAAATAGTGGGGTTCTTAACTTATCGAAATGGCCTAATCGGCTTTCGGTCCCGCGACCTTAACTTATCGGAGAGTCCACTGTATGAGATGCTTGTTTTCCGACGTAGACAGAATTGTCTACGTTTTGTCGAATGGAACGCATTGAATTTCAATACTTTTTATTACAGACATAATATTTGAACTTGATACTATATGTATTCACATTTTGATGTAGGCTTATTAACGATACAAATACTTTGAACAGAGATTTTGTAAAAGGTTGCGGATATAAGAGAAAATTTACGTCGTTAAGGAGCTGAAATATATTTTCGTACTCAGGAAATAATAGGCAAGGGAAAATAAACGATTGTTTTTCATTTTGTATTTATTAACAATAAAATCAGAACATCATAAAGTAAACCAAACTCATTGGATTCAACGTGTGTAATACAAAGCCAATCTTATAATGTGATAGATGTAAATTAACGATTTTGCAAAGATATCATGGGCCGTGATATCTGTTTCACATTTCTTCATATATTCGTTTCAGTTTTGACGTGCATTGCGCTATGGACATGAATAACTTATTAAAAAATCTTATTCATTACTGCGTTCAGCGAACAAGGGTATAGTAAAAACATGTACCAGCTACTACTTTAAGTGATTTTCCCGTCATATAAATGTAACATGCATTGAATATGCATTGTGTGCAGTAAGTGCATTAATTGAAAAGCAAATCATTGGGTCAGCATCTGAATTTTCGTTACGGAAAATCATGAAGCATATCCCGTGCGAAGTGGACATGAAATTTTTACATTTTTTATTTCACGTGATTTATGAATTAACACGGTTTCTTCGTCTGCTCTTCAGGACGCCATCTCGGATTCTTGATATCTCTAAGTCTCTGCCCTTTAGGACGCCATTTAGAATTTATAACATCTACTACCCCCTTTCCAGAAGGATTCCATTTCGAACGAATAACATCCAATGATCCACGTCCCCTAGGGTATCCAGGTAACATCGATGGCCATCTCTTATGAACCTGATATCCTTTTGAGCGATCACCCAAAATCTTTGCCCACGCATTTGCGTTCGACTGCGAAGTTGATTGGTTACGAGATTCCTTCAAATTTGATGATTCCTTTGACTGGGAATCAGATTCTGATCGATTACGAGATTCCTTTGACCTTGATGATTCCTTTGACTGCGAATCAGATTTCTTTCGATCGCGAGATTCCCTCAACTTTGATGATTCCTTTGACTGCGAGTCAGATTCCGATCGATTACGAGATTCCTTTGATCTCGATGATTCCTTTGATTCCGAATCAGATTTCTTTCGATCGCGAGATTCCCTCAAATTTGATGATTCCTTTGACTGGGAATCAGATTCTGACCGATTACGAGATTCCTTTGACCTTGACGATTCCTTGGACTGCGAATCAGATTTCTTTCGATCGCGAGATTCCCTCAACTTTGATGATTCCTTTGACTGGGAGTCAGATTCCGATCGATTACGAGATTCCTTTGACCTCGATGATTCCTTTGATTCCGAATCAGATTTCTTTCGATCGCGAGATTCCCTCAACTTTGATGATTCCTTTGACTGGGAATCAGATTCCGATCGATTACGAGATTCCTTTGACCTTGATGATTCCTTTGACTGCGAATCAGATTTCTTTCGATCGCGAGATTCCCTCAACTTTGATGATTCCTTTGACTGCGAGTCAGATTCCGATCGATTACGAGATTCCTTTGACCTTGATGATTCCTTTGATTCCGAATCAGATTTCTTTCGATCACGAGATTCCCTCAACTTTGATGATTCTTTCGACTGGGAGTCAGATTCCGATCGATTACGAGATTCCTTTGATCTCGATGATTCCTTTGATTCCGAATCAGATTTCTTTCGATCGCGAGATTCCCTCAACTTTGATGATTCTTTTGACTGGGAGTCAGATTCCGATCGATTACGAGATTCCTTTGATCTCGATGATTCCTTTGATTCCGAATCAGATTTCTTTCGATCGCGAGATTCCCTCAACTTTGATGACTCCTTTGACTGCGAGTCAGATTCCGATCGATTACGAGATTCCTTTGACCTTGATGATTCCTTTGACTGCGAATCAGATTTCTTTCGATCGCGAGATTCCTTCAAATTTGATGATTCCTTTGACTGGGAATCAGATTCTGATCGATTACGAGATTCCTTTGACCTTGATGATTCCTTTGATTCCGAATCAGATTTCTTTCGATCGCGAGATTCCCTCAAATTTGATGATTCCTTTGACTGGGAATCAGATTCTGATCGATTACGAGATTCCTTTGACCTCGATGATTCCTTTGATTCCGATTCAGATTTCTTTCGATCGCGAGATTCTCTCAACTTTGATGATTCCTTTGACTGCGAGTCAGATTCCGATCGATTACGAGATTCTTTTGACCTTGATGATTCCTTTGATTCCGAATCAGATGTCCTTCGATCGCGAGATTCCCTCAACTTTGATGATTCTTTTGAGTGGGAGTCAGATTCCGATCGATTACGAGAATCCTTTGACCTCGATGATTCCTTTGATTCCGAATCAGATGTCTTTCGATCACGAGATTCCCTCAACTTTGATGATTCCTTTGATTGGGAGTCAGATTCGGAACGATTACGAGATTCCTTTGACCTTGATGATTCCTTTGACTGCGAATCAGATTTCTTTCGATCGCGAGATTCCCTCAACTTTGATGATTCCTTTGACTGGGAGTCAGATTCCGATCGATTACGAGATTCCTTTGACCTCGATGATTCCTTTGATTCCGAATCAGATTTCTTTCGATCGCGAGATTCCCTCAACTTTGATGATTCCTTTGACTGCGAGTCAGATTCCGATCGATTACGAGATTCTTTTGACCTTGATGATTCCTTTGACTGCGAATCAGATGTCCTTCGATCGCGAGATTCCCTCAACTTTGATGATTCTTTTGACTGGGAGTCAGATTCCGATCGATTACGAGATTCCTTTGACCTCGATGATTCCTTTGAATCCGAATCAGATGTCTTTCGATCGCGAGATTCCCTCAACTTTGATGATTCCTTTGACTGGGAATCAGATTCGGATCGATTACGAGATTCCTTTGACCTCGATGATTCCTTTGATTCCGAATCAGATTTTTTTCGATCGCGAGATTCCCTCAACTTTGATGATTCCTTTGACTGCGAGTCAGATTCCGATCGATTACGAGATTCTTTTGACCTTGATGATTCCTTTGACTGCGAATCAGATTTCTTTCGGTCGCGAGATTCCTTCAAATTTGATGATTCCTTTGACTGGGAATCAGATTCTGATCGATTACGAGATTCCTTTGACCTTGACGATTCCTTTGACTGCGAATCAGTTTTCTTTCGATCGCGGGATTCCCTCAACTTTGATGATTCCTTTGACTGGGAGTCAGATTCCGATCGATTACGAGATTCCTTTGACCTCGATGATTCCTTTGATTCCGATTCAGATTTCTTTCGATCGCGAGATTCCCTCAACTTTGATGATTCCTTTGACTGCGAGTCAGATTCCGATCGATTACGAGATTCCTTTGACCTTGATGATTCCTTTGACTGCGAATCAGATTTCTTTCGATCGCGAGATTCCTTCAAATTTGATGATTCCTTTGACTGGGAATCAGATTCTGATCGATTACGAGATTCCTTTGACCTTGACGATTCCTTTGACTGCGAATCAGATTTCTTTCGATCCCTAGATTCTCTCAACTTTGATGATTCCTTTGACTGGGAGTCAGATTCCGATCGATTACGAGATTCCTTTGATCTCGATGATTCCTTTGATTCCGAATCAGATTTCTTTCGATCACGAGATTCCCTCAACTTTGATGATTCCTTTGACTGGGAGTCAGATTCCGATCGATTACGAGATTCCTTTGATCTCGATGATTCCTTTGATTCCGAATCAGATTTCTTTCGATCACGAGATTCCCTCAGCTTTGATGATTCCTTTGACTGGGAGTCAGATTCCGATCGATTACGTGATTCCTTTGACCTCGATGATTCCTTTGATTCCGAATCAGATTTCTTTCGATCGCTAGATTCTCTCAACTTTGATGATTCCTTTGACTGCGAGTCAGATTCCGATCGATTACTAGATTCCTTTGACCTTGATGATTCCTTCGACTGTGAATCAGTTTTCTTTCGATCGCGAGATTCCTTCAAATTTGATGATTCCTTTGACTGGGAATCAGATTCTGATCGATTACGAGATTCCTTTGACCTTGACGATTCCTTTGACTGCGAATCAGATTTCTTTCGATCGCTAGATTCCCTCAACTTTGATGAGTTCTTTGATTGGGAGTCAGATTCCGATCGATTACGAGATTCCTTTGATCTCGATGATTCCTTTGATTCCGAATCAGATTTCTTGCGATCGCTAGATTCCCTCAACTTTGATGATTCCTTTGACTGGGAGTCAGATTCCGATCGATTACGAGATTCCTTTGACCTCGATGATTCCTTTGATTCCGAATCCGATTTCTTGCGATCGCTAGATTCCCTCAACTTTGATGATTCCTTTGACTGGGAGTCAGATTCCGATCGATTACGAGATTCCTTTGACCTCGATGATTCCTTTGATTCCGAATCAGATTTCTTTCGATCGCTAGATTCCCTCAACTTTGATGATTCCTTTGATTGGGAGTCAGATTCCGATCGATTACGAGATTCCTTTGACCTCGATGATTCCTTTGATTCCGAATCAGATTTCTTTCGATCGCTAGATTCCCTCAACTTTGATGATTCCTTTGACTGGGAGTCAGATTCCGATCGATTACGAGATTCCTTTGACCTCGATGATTCCTTTGATTCCGAATCAGATTTCTTTCGATCACGAGATTCCCTCAACTTTGATGATTCCTTTGACTGGGAGTCAGATTCCGATTGATTACGAGATTCCTTTGATCTCGATGATTCCTTTGATTCCGAATCAGATTTCTTTCGATCACGAGATTCCCTCAACTTTGATGATTCCTTTGACTGGGAGTCAGATTCCGATCGATTACGAGATTCCTTTGATCTCGATGATTCCTTTGATTCCGAACCGGATTTCTTTCGATCGCGAGATTCCTTCAACTTTGATGATTCCTTTGACTGGGAGTCAGATTCCGATCGATTACGAGATTCCTTTGACCTCGATGATTCCTTTGATTCCGAATCAGATTTTTTTCGATCGCGAGATTCCCTCAACTTTGATGATTCCTTTGACTTGGAATCAGAATCAGATCGATTTTTAGATACCTTTGAATTTGAAGATCCCTTTGCCTTGGCGGAAGATTCAGAAAGATTAGATCCTCCCGAACTTGCCGATGCCTTTGACTCGGATTCAGATTGTGATCCTTTTTCAGATCCTCGAGAACCTGAAGATCCCCGTGACTTGGCGGATGATTTCGATTGATTCTGATATCCTTTCGAGCTTGTTGATGCCTGTGATTCAGTGGCAGAGTCTGATTGCTTTTTAGTTCCCTTTGACCTTGAAGATCCCTGTGATTTGGCTGAAGATTTCGTTAGAGTTTCAGATCCTCTCGAGCTTGTCGATCCCGTTGACTCGGATTCCGATTCTGATCGATTTTCAACTCCTTTTGAACTTGAGGAACCCCGAGACTTAGCGGCAGATTCTGATAGATTTTCAAATGTTTTCGAGCCTGTCGATGCCGTTGATTCGGCTGCAGATACTGATTGAGTTTCAATTCCCTTTGAAATTGAAGAACCTTGTGACTTAGCGGCAGATTCGGATAGATTTTCAAATCCTTTCGAGCTTGTCGATGCAGTTGACTCAGCGGCAGATACCGATTCAGTTCCAGATTTCGTTGAAATTGAAGAACCTTGTGACTTAGCGGCAGAGTTTGATAAATTTTCAAATCCTTTCGAGTTTGTCGATGCCGTTGACTCGGCGGCAGATACCGATCGAATTTCATCTCCCTTTGAAATTGAAGAACCTTGTGACTTAGCGGCAGATTCGGATAGATTTTCAAATCCTTTCGAGCTTGTCGATGCAGTGGACTCGGCGCCAGATATCGATACAGTTCCAGATCCCGTTGAGATTGAAGAACCTTGTGACTTAGCGGCAGCGTTTGATAGATTTTCAAATCCCTTCGAGCTTGTCGATGCCGTTGATTCGGCGGCAGATACTGATTGAGTTATATCTCCCTTTGAACTTGAAGATCCTCGTGACTTGGCGGAAGATGCCGATAGATTTTCAAATCCTTTCGAGTTTGTCGATGCCGTTGATTCGGCGGCAGATACTGATCGAGTTTCATCTCCTACTGAGCTGGACGATGTCTTTGATTTTGAGGAAGATTGCGATACATTTTCAAATCCTGTCGAGCTTGACGTTGACTTGGACTCGGTGACATATTCTGATTGATTTTCAGATCCTACTGAGCCGGACGATGCCTTCGACTGGGAAGCAGCATCTGATTGGCTGATTGATCCACCCGAATTTGATAATCCCGATGACTGTGCTCTAGATACGGATTGTGTACGAGATTCCGACGAAACCGATATTTCGTTCGAATTTAAATCAGATTTTATCGTCGAACGCCATTTTTTTGATTTTGAAGTTTCTTCCGATGTATCTCTGATTGAATCCTCTTCATCACTGTTTCTCGAAGGTTTTTTCGACTGTGCCTCACTACTGTCTGCCTTCCTCCATACTCCAGTGTTGGTATACCAGCCGTCGTTGTTTTTACTGCCATCGTGTAAACGTTTCCAATTGTCATTCCAGTCACCGGAACTCGTCTCGTGCCTTCCGGATGCATCCGTAACTACATGACTTTGAGATGATTGAGAGCTAATATAAGCCCGGCCGTTTGGTGCTCCGAACACACACGTGATCGCCGAGGCGATAATGAAATATATTAAGACTGAAAGAAATCGATCAATGTGAATTAGTAACTATCGAATCAGTAACTGAAATAAATTATATGTGGTGTAATTATTATGAGAAAGCATAAACTCGATTTACGAATATATGTATGTACCTCTCATTGTAGTCTTTGCGTTCGATTCGATGTATGCACCGAATGTGGTCAGTACGGACTGATGTCACCGCACTGCTAACTACAGTTTCTTGTTCTCCCGTTTTATACATCGCTCTCTTCAATATTGTTGCTTTGTCTTATCTGATTGAGAATACGATGAATTTGTATTAAATTAATTGCTATTATCGTATAGTCTCCAACTGTTAAGATACAGCAGTGTCTTTCACGTTAAGGATTGTATTCGTGAATCACAATATTTATTGGCGCTGTTTTAACGAGCGTGATCGGTTGGCAATGTTTTTCTTGACGAAATTGTTGGCGGCACAGAAGATGCCCAAAACTAGGGACCATGCATAAATTTGTATAGCTCATAGCGGTAATTTTGTAACACATGTTGAAGTGAACATTACCAGTATCGTTAAATAAATACTAAATATAGAATTCTTTTTTAAGTCAAAATACATTCCAAAATACTGAAACAATACAATGTCTGATTATTTTATCTGTACAGGAATATAAGCTTACGATCGATGGTTTCAACAAATCCAAAAATTGATGTTCCTAGTTATCTCAGTTGGCAATACACATGCACATATTTTGTAACTAAGCCTCAAAAAATCATTTCAGTGAATCGTTGCAACCGTACATTTCGGATAACATACAGACGTTATCAGCATTTAGTGAGTGATAGTTTTAGTGGGCTCGACTTAGGGCAGTTCCATCTTACCTGGAGAGGTCGGGAGAGAAACAACCGTAGTACATTACTTTCGATCAGCTGAAGCGAGAGCGAAAGTCTTCATTACCAAATGTTACTGCAGTTACCGTTTAGTATCGGCACTTAGAAATTCATAGCGGTGCATACAGTAAAGAAATGTGGTCTTAGGAATTTAGTGGCGTACGGCGTTTTGGAAGAAGTTGCCGAACTCAAATTAAGAGCCTGTGACAGTAAGCGTATGTAAGAATGCTGTCCGCATTTCTTTCTCTTTTGTCCTATAGCTTTTCGATCAACCAATAGTCAGTCTATGCCACCACGTTTCTCGTTTCACCACGAGATTTTTTTCCTACGTTTTCTTATATTTCCGCTTACTGACTTTTCCTCATATTGAGTATTTAAGAAAGTGTTCTGTCGGCTCGTCAATGGTTTTCAGCTTGCAAATAATAATAGCTTCCGTCGTTATAATTTATGCACGCGCCGACTGCACCGCACGTGTCTCTGTCGTTCTTGCAATTACGACTCAAGCGTAACAAATGTACGTACGTAAAAGCACAGATGTGAGGACGCTTCTTTTGACGTCATCAATCTATACACATACGAATTATATTTTTTTCATATTTTCATAACCACAAAAACGCCTTTGTTCGTTTTTATACCCTTTAGACTTAGTGTACCATATGCAATTGCGTCTGAGTCACGATGTTTTGCATTTTCGTTTATATTCTATAAAATACTTGTCTGTTCATAGAATATATTATGTTCTGAAAAAATTATAATTGCGCATGCCATTATGTTCAGACGCACGTATGCCGGAATAAAAATAATCTTGTTATTTGTTTATTGTTATGAAGCTTTCGAGGCATACGCGTGTTTGTCGATCAACGTTTATGTTTTCGCATTGTCATATCGGGACAAAAATTGATTATGCTGCGTGAATGTACATAAACATTTGTTATCGGTTGTGAAAATGATATGGGCCGTGCCACAGTTTTTATTGCATATTATTAGCGCCCGGCACTTTCCGGCAGAATACGAAGTGTACAGTAACCCCTGAGTAGTAGTTCATAATCACCTGAGATTTTTACGATCTTTAATCGCAAATTTGATTGCGTACAGCTACAGCCGGAGAGCAATATTCTATACTTCCTATCTGGGAAAATTATTCTATGAGTTAACTGCTTATTGAATTACGGTGAAAGATCTTCTAATCTTGCAAACTCAATGACTTTTGTCACCGTTGCAATTGTACGATGATTCCAAGAGCCGCATAACTTGAATTGGGAAATGTTTTCTAAAATTCATGTGTCAGGTTGGACACTAATCTGATCTTGTTTACAAGGATGGCAACGAACTCGGTCACTGTTCGAGACAATGGGCTCAATCAGAGGAAGCAGTAATGTCTCGAGACAAGTACATTTACCTCTCTACCATACCAACCGAGACGAGACGGTGTAAGACTTTCTTACCGCAGCAAACTCATCATTGATGGAACAATTCTGTATACATACCGCATCATATCACTAAATTCTGAAACCGAATTGCGAGCCTTACAAATCCATATCAGTTTTATCATTGGATTTGCATATGAGGCATTCTACCGTACTTCCGCAAACTAAAAAAAAAACTTTGCACACTGGTTCCTCATTAATTCCCCTTTTTCACAAAGCCACCTCTATGAAGAAGCTTATTTATTAACATTGGCTTCCTCATAGAGGAAGCTTTGTGAAAAAGGGGAATTAATGAGGAAGCAGTGTGCAAAGTTCTACTTTGCAACTTTTTTTGAATTTGAACAAAAGAAAACTTCGTTACAAACACCGTTACATCTAATTTTGATTAGATACAAAGTTTTGACTTACTTTAATAACTTTTCCATAAGTTACAGCGAAAATCTTAATTTAAAAAAAAATTCATAACAGCGTAAAATCCGAACGACTTTACCGATCGTCACCAAATTTTATACGTAGCAGCGCTGTATGTTATTTTTTGACTGTTGAATATTTTGGTTCATTTGATGAGATTCGACGTGATTTAGAGCAAAATTTATTTTCTTCGAAAAATTCAAAATTCTATAAAACCGGAACCGCTTTACCGATTTCGCTGAAATTCAATACCAAACAACATTGAACGTGTCTTTATTTATGATGAAGTGTACTGCTGAATCGTCGAACTTTTACGAAAGTTAGAGCGATCACGCCATTTTTTTGAAAAATTTAAAATTCGACGCACGCACGCACGCACGCACGCACGCACGCACGCACGCACGCACGCACGCACGCACGCACGCACACACACACACACATACCCACATACAGACATATTTTCTAGACCACTTTTCTCGACGTTTTAGGTGATTCTGAGTATGTTAACATGAAAATCTCGAAAAAAAAAAAATAATTTCACGAAAACAAAGCTTCCTCTATGAGGAAGCAAAATTCTCCAAATTTTTCTGAAAATCGGGTTCAGTGGTATCTATAGATGTACCAGATTTCAAAATAAAAAAAATATAAATTTGGCCTGAATATGGCAATTTTGCTTCCTCATAGAGGAAGCTTTGTTTTCATGAAAAAATTTTTTTTCGAGATTTTCATGCCAGTATGCTTAGAATCACCTAAAATGTCGAGAAAAGTGGTTTAGAAAAAATGTCCGTATGTATGTGTGTGTGTGTGTGTGTGTGTGTGTGTGTGTGTGTGCTGGGCCTCGAAAATTCAATCGCCTCTCACTCAGAAACCGTTCGAGCGATCTGGCTCAAATTTGGCACGCAAGTAGAGTAGTTGCCCCTCTTCCAATGGCGAGATTTTTGATAACATATATACAGTCATTAAGATTTTATGTAGTTTTTAATTTGTTGAAAAAAGGGCGTGGTCGCTCTAACTTTCGTAACAGTTCGACGATTTGGCTAAATAGTTCTTCATAATGGAAGATACGTTCAATGTTGTATGGTATTGAATTTCGACAAAATCGGTAAAGCGATTCAGATTTTATACAATTTTGAAATTTTCGAAAAAAAAAAATTTAGCTCTAAATCACGTCGAATTTTAACAAATGATCCGAATTGTTGAATAGTGGAAAAACAACATACAGCCCTGCTACATACGAAATTTGGTGATGATCGGTAAAGTCGTTCGGATTTTACACCATTTTTAATTTTTCAAAAAATTTAGATTTTCGCGATAACTTCCGCAAAAGTTAAGAAAGTAAGATAAAACATTGTATCTAATGAAAATGAGATGTAACGGTGTTTGTGACGGATTTTTCTTTTATTCAAATAAAAAAAAGTTGCAAAGTAGAACTTTGCACTTTGCTTCCGCATTAATTTTCGTTTTTCACAAAGCTTCCTCTATGAGGAAGCCAAAATGTTAAATAAACAAGCTTCTTCATAGAGGTGGCTTTGTGAAAAACGATAATTAATGCGGAAGCAATGTGCAAAGTTCTACTTTGCAACTTTTTTCTTTTTTCATTGAAATTGTTCAATCTTGGGATAGATTCATTTACTTAATTTTTTTCTTGTAGACCACAAAATTTCACACATTTCTGTTTTTTTTAGAAATATCTGTACGATGAATCTGTCCCAAGATTGAACCGTTTCAATGAGAAATGAAAAAAATGCCAACTTTTTTTTGCCTATGTTTAAAAAAAATGTTGAGCATTTTTTTTAGGTGGCCAAAGTACGGTGGAATGCCTCATATGTATATTCATATATTGTCACGGTCTATATTACCGACGTTATTTAACAGAACGTCGGCAATCAAGAGAGTGATGGAAACTGAATGCCTGTCGATGCTTTATCTACCACTGAGAAACTCATTTGTCGATGCTTCAACAGTTACTAAAAAGCCCCAAATTTGCATGTTTCAGGATACAACCTCGGTTTAATCGAGTAGGATTCTACTATTAACTGCTTATCTTCCATTTGTTATGTATAATTAAATCCGTTTAAGACGAGTTCCGCTGTAAATCAACGATGGAGTCTTGTGTTGTGTTCCAATTTGTTGAACTACATATCAATCAAGTTTTAGAATAAATATGTTTGACTTTACTATTGAGTCGTAATATCACTGCACAAAAACTAATCGGATTCAGGGAAATAGCATTTTGGCTTCACAATCGTTTTGCACGACAAGCGTTGCGTAAAAGGTTGTTATATCGCTTCCGTTTTTATCGCGGATATTGATGAGAGTGCGGACTCAGTATTGGACGATTAACTCGACTGCGATATTACTCGTTTTATAAAAATATTGTTAAGCGTCAGACAGTAATTTAATTTCACCAAAATATACCATTGGTATTATTTAAAAGTAGCTGAATTCCGTTAGACCGTTCCACTTCTGAAGTATAACATCCTTTTGTTCAATTTCTCCTTTCAAGTACAAAAAATAGCGTAAAACTGTTAGGATCAGTTGAAACTTCTTTGTTGTTATTGTATAAGCTAAAAGGTGCAGTGTGTGGTATGTTGTTCATGTGATTGATTCCTCGGTCACAACATGAAATATTCCACTGCAAAGTCGATAAGAGAGCTTGCCACGTCCGGTCTGTTAAACTGGAGCACCAGCTTGGAAGATTCAAGCTTGCACCATTCTTTGCGAAACTTTACGTAGCAGCACGAGATACTTGCTCATCAGCATTGATGCATCTTGCAAATAATCACGACGTATGTCAATTATGATTATTTTACTAAATTCGTAGTAACTGATGTTGCTTATAAATGATTATTATTATTTTTCCTTCCCGAGAAACCATAGTATTGAAATTGCGGTAAGTTATCTTATTAAATTACTGAAGTTATTGCGTACCCGAGTTTTCCGCGAAATCCCTACACAGTGGAAGGCAAGATATGGTTGATGCCCGAAGCGCCGCAACTCTTAATGTTACAAGCGACAATCTAGAAATTATTTCGTTAAAGCGTATATCCTCTTTAGCCCGTGGCATAGTTTGTAAAAAATGTTACTGTCATTATACGTTTGTCACAATGGATATGATGACTCAGTTGATCTTTTGAAGTCACCTCCGCACGCGAAAAACGACGTTTCGTCGTGTTTAGCGAAACTAGAAGGCGGACTCCTACTTACTGGACACGAAGTACGCCGGATATATTAATGTGATGTTAAATTATCTCTGATAACGAGAGTACTTGCGGCCTTTCGACGATTTATCAGTTACTTCTTTGACTGGGTCCCTCGGGGCACAATTGTGAATTTTGATGAAGACTTTCCATGAATCTTTGATATGAATAAGATTATAGGGTGGTAATGTCAATAATTAACAAATTTTAAACAAATGTTTATCAGTGAACCACGAAGACGGTCTTCCGAAATACTGATAGTAACACTGTCACAACATGCTCTCTCAATGGGGTCAAATGGTGTCGAGAGACTGAGATAAGGCAAAGTGCTACGCCGCGGTAGGTACAGAAGGATCCAAATTTCTCCAATAAGTTTGATGACTCAGAGGACAGACAAGCGCGGTAAACTGCAACTATTATCCGAGGGATCAACTGAAGCGGAAACTTTGTGGATAGGAAGATTCGACTCTCTCCTGGACTTATGGCAATCTGACAAAGATAAACAACACAGTCGTACTGCGTAGTTGTTACTATTTCATTAACGTTGATGCAAAATCAAAACAATTCAAAACATAATAGGCGTATCAATGCTAACTAGATGGTTCGAAATATTCATGAAAAGCCTATTCATGCATCATATTACTATCCCTTTTTACAAAAACAGATTCAAAACATATAATTTACGGCACAAACATACCGTATGGCATTCTTGAGCTTTGTTCATGAAAATACTATATAGAACCATAAGGCCGCAGAAGGCCGATCACCTTACTGAAACCGTGTATAGAGTCTTATGCTCTTATCGTAAGTTTTCGATTTTCATAATATGTATTCAACGAAGAACGGCAATTATAATCAACGCTATTATTGTCATTTCGATTGTTCTTTGTTGACACATTACATTTTTGACGTGGGAAAATTTCGAAATTCGTCTCAACGTCGACTAATGATTTCCACTATTTCGGATCTCGCGAGCCTCTCCATTGTCGATATCTCGACACGGTAATGGATCACTAAACTTTCCTCTTCTCCGGAGGACTTTTTGCGTGTTGCACGATACATCAAAATTCGCACGTTTATCTTCCTTTTGGCAAGTTTCCCCGCTAATCGCAAAAGCACAGCTGCGGTAAATACACATAGTATATATTATATCCATTTATCGCTTTCCGCAGTATATCAGACTCGGGGAGGTTCCTCGAGCCACAGCCGTAGAATTTCCAGCAGGGCATTCGCATCTCGCTTCGACAAGTCGACTCGCGACAAATTAGTAACAATCTAGCCACTTAACGTGAGGAGTCGCGCGACATACACGTGGAATAATTATAATGCGCATCGTGAGTAAACATTCGCGTAATGCCTTGAAGGCACTTTAATGGTTTCTCGTATTGTTGTTCACCGCCTCCGGTAATACAGAACAACGAAGGTCTGTGGACATCAGATGAATGTCGATAATCTTGATATTCTCATTAGCATTTGGATGAAACCCTTCAACCATTTCCTCGAAGAACGCGCGCTGCGTCAGTGTTTGTCGTGTTATTCGACAGGCTGCGAGGCATAATGAGGAAAAATGAAAGACATAATACGCTCCCCAGCTACAGTGACAGACAGCGATACGTACGATCAACATTTCAATAAATCGTTTTATTAGGCGTCCGCCTTGGAGCGAGACCTCTCTCTCTCTCTTTCTCCTCAAACGGTTAGCTCGTGCATCGACAATGACGTCGATGACGACTGCTTCGTCAAGTCCTTCAAGCAATTGCATTCTCGAGTTTCGTCGTCTTAATTTACGTGAGAAATTAAATCGCCCGAGAAAAATAATATAAATCACCGATGACGCCCAATACTTTGGGCTCGACGTCTCTTCAACCCTTGTTTCCCATATATTTTAACGGAATGTAAAATATCTATATCTAACTGCGCTAATACATTTTTGTACAGGTTTGCATGAAGTTAATTACATAAATTATATATATTTTTTATTGAACATTTTGTCAACTTCAATTTTGTATAATTAGTTTATAATTAGTATTTTTTCACGCGAACGAGATTTTTGTTGTTGAAATGCTTTCCTCAATTCGGAAAATGTCGCTTGTTTATGGTTCCGGAAACTGTCAATGTTGTTATCGCAGTTGGGTCGCTCATGTTTTTCCTTCTCCCGAAAAACGTGCCGGGAAAAACGCCGACAGGTTCCTCAATCTTCTCCGGGCAATTAGCGTGTACAATTTGTATTGGTGGTGTGATATCGCCGATCAATTCACCACTATCACGCTCGACTTCTGTCCTAGCAAGACCACCACCACCATCGAGGTTGCGTAAGGTCCTCCTCTGACGCCTCCACCACGGACAGCCGCCTTCTCCTCTTTAACGCGTGGCGCTCGAACGGAGAACGCATTGCAAGACGAGGTTTATGTCTGACGAGCCGAACGGTCACCACCAGCAACCAAGAGACGCAGCGTCAGTTACTAACGTGCGACGCTCTACGCCAGCAAGCGTTCCCCGTTTTCTTCACCAAACTGAAGATTCGAAATTGGCGAGAGCTCGCGTGTTCCATTATATAGTCAATTTTTACGCTAGACACACACACTACGAAATAATTCATTTTGAAGAAATAATCCTGAGTGACTGTCAACTCGTGGAACAATTGTTGACAGTAATCCCGATATCGCAAACAAAACATTTGTCGTCGCGTACAATACTCTCCATTATCATTGTGTTTGATAACAAATAAAATTTATACATTTAGGTGAAAGATTTTATATTTCTAAAAAAAATAATAATTGTAACAAAGCGAGCTAGCAGCTTTTCGTTCACTTAATTCGAGTGGTACATTTAGTTGGTAAACAGTGAAGCATTTTTTTTTAAATGTTACCTTGATCTTCGGAAGGGTGCAATAACAAGTTGCGCCGAAAGATAACGCGACGTTTACGCGAGGCGCGGATCTGAGGAGAATCATTATCTTCGGAGTAGACGAGACGAGTGAATATATAACATACGTTTCCACAATCTCTGGAGTTTACGCGGCCGCCGATAGGATTCGGCGAAGCTTTGACATTTGCGGCTGGTGTGGATCTGGGCCTTCTTTCCACCTGCTACACTCGCCGTAGATATCGCTGCAGCAGTCTACTTGGAGCAGGACGACCGAAGTGAGGGTCGAGCTGCTACCGAGGACGCCGACTTCCGTCAGCACGCTTCAATATACGGAAGAAGAGGAACTAGGGAGAGAAAATTGAGCATCAGCGAAGGGTAAGCAAAACTCGTAGAGTTTCTTCGAAACACCTTTCCATATTCGCTGAAAATACATCATTGACGTTTTGCCAATATTGAAAGTCGCGGACGCGTGGAAACGATCTAAATATGATTTTTTAATCGTCAACTTCGTACATAAGACCTTCTATTAGCATACTCCGCAGTTAACCGGAAAGATTCCAACCTCAAAGTAACTCGCGAGATATTTTTAGATATGTCTTTTGCCAAACTAACACGACTCTAACGGAAAATTGCACAGGACTTAAATCCAAAAGCTAGTGGCGGTTCAAGTGGATATATTGGTCTTGGATGCGTCATCCAATGGAGCTCTTTTAAATATATCTTTTTGTTCATGGCATCCATTTCTCATCATATTTATTTAAAAAGCATTTTACATTGACTTTCAATGTTATGAAATCATTATACTACAATTTTTTTATTGAAGAAAAGGTTGTGTAATCGCAAATTTGAAAAATCTGAGTTACTTTTTGAATTTAATATGTCTTTAAAAACATGTGATCTCTGCAGTGATAACTTTAAAAATATACGAAATGCAAGATATGCAGAGTGTGATAATTCGGCCAATTCCTATTATTTACATAATACATAATTGATATTTAAGTAATACTAAAGATATTGGCAAACATTTTTTGTATAATAGATTATACATTTTTTTTAAATAAAATATAATAAAATAATAAAAATATTGCACACTCGTGTTTCGGCGGTTTTTAAGATTTTAATCGTAAGATTTCAATGTTAAAAACCACCGAAACACGCGTGTGCAATATTTTTATTATTTTATTTTATTTTATTTTTTACATTTTTTTTGCAAGATTTTAATCTTAAAAACCGCCGTTAAAAATATTGTGTCGTTAAAAATATGTTTAACGACACAATTTAAATTCACAATCATAACACGATCTCGTCGCTCGGGTAATACCAACATTATTTTTACAAGACACACTGCACCGTTATTACTCGGCACTAGTTAGCATCGACGGTTAATAAGCGATTCAATAATGATCGAATCCAGAAACGCGAGTCAACCGCTGCGAAATTGCAACTTCGCAATGCCATCTCGTGGATTCATTAGCCTCGAATGCGAAATAATCTCATCAATCTGACCTGTTGACAAAGACTCGTATACTTGTTGGTATCAATGTCGCATATGTAATTGAAAAAGTGTCGTACGCGTCAGTAATGTCATACGCTTCCTTCACCCACTTACCGATGTCCCGGGAATACCGCCGCGATGCACGTTGGACGCGCATAATTTCAATTCATTTTGCGATCAAATGGAAGCCACGGATTTTCTTTTATTTTAAATTTATTATAATGATCGCGACTATTCATACAACGAATCAAGAAATTGGATCCTCTTTATTGGCACTTGCCAGCTAGCACTGTGCGAATTTCACGTGACTGGCACGTTCGTCCGTTAGCACGTTCTTAGCGAATTAACTACTGCACTCGCGAGCGAGCTTGAGTTTTGCTGGCGTTGAACGTCTGCATCCACGCGGCGGTGTTCCGCCCACGCATTCATAAACACAAACTCGGTGTCGCGTGTGCGAAAGATCTTGACTCTGGACTCAAGAGCGCCGATTGCAGATACTATATTCTCGCATATATGTAAAGCATGTATTTCAAGCCGTGTGAATTTGTAACATGCCATACAGCCGAATGAAATCGGAAACCTCGAACGCTGTCAAGGCCTCCGTAAAAAGTAAGCCCACCGGTGTGTTGCTGTTTGTACGATGGCGCCGGCGTCTTCGCAAATGCATTTTGATAAAATGCATTACATCAACAGCGCCTCCAATTAATGTTGTTGATAAACTATAATTACTTAAATAACGGAATCGTTCTACTTGATAGCAATTAAATTTGGAAATAATATTAATTAATCATTTCGTTTAAACGTAAAATAAGTATTCCATTTTATTCTGTGGTTTCTGCACCAAATGGAGTTTATGCAGTTGCGTACAAAGAGGAGTTATTAGAAATGGTGTCGAGTAACTGAGATGAGGCAAAGTGCTACCCCGCGGTAGGCACGGAAGGATCCAAATTTCTCCTATAAGTTTCATGACTCAGATGAGAGACAAGAACGGTAAACTGCAACTTTTATCCGAGAGTTCAACTGAAGCGTAAACTTTGTGGATAGGAATATTCGACTCTCTCCTGGACTTATGGCAATCTGACAAAGATAGACAACACAGACTTACTGCCGTGAAAATGCAGTTGCCGTGGTGGCGCAGCATCTTTTGTAATTGTTACTATTTCATTAACGTTGATACACAATCAAAACAATTAAATTTGGGAATTTGGGAATAACATTAATTAATCTTTTTTTTTTCAACGTAAAATAAGTATTCCATTTTATTCTGTGGTTTTTGCACCAAATGGAGTTTATACAGTTGCGTGCAGAGAAGAGTTATTAGAAACACATAAATCGACGAACGATGGATTATCTGAATTATTACTTGGTAATTTATTGTCTTTAAGCGTCAGACCAACTATATGTAGCAACTTACAGACAACAGTGGACAATAATAACTGTAACGTAAGAGCTAATAAATGAGCAACTTTGCAAAATTAATACGAATAGTAATAATCATTTTTTCAAAATTTAATATCGAAATATAATTTATAAACTCGTATCGGAGCGCCATGGGCATATGGAGAACTCTGATCAGCCTACACGCCGGGAATCCCGCGACAGTTGGTAGACTGAATCCCACGACAGTTGGCAGACAAAGTCCTTGTCATTATCGCAAAAAAAGATAAGAGAAAATGATTATTTTCGTGGCCACCAGGAAAGCAGTGGCACGTACCAAAAAACGCAGCAGTAGCTCGACATATACCGAAGCATAACTTTTTCCAAACTTCGTAGCTGACGATCGGCAGACAGATCAATAATTGAACGATAGCATTGTGTAGTTCAGGTTTTCTTTCTTCATATACCCGGCACAAGTTGCAGATAATGTGATCATTCTTAATGATTCTCGGTGATATTTAATCTGAATAACCTAACGCAGGCTTAAATGATCCATGACTGCGCAGCACGTGTGGATGAAAGTCCGGGTCCAGCTTATCAGTGAATGAAAAAATTGGTGCGTCTCGGTTTCGTCTCTAGTGACTTGCCTCATCCAACTGCAGCGCATCAGTAATCACGCACAATTAAATAGATCGTTTTCTATCTTTCATTAATTGTTTCTTTATTGCTTTTGTCAAAAGACAAATACAAAATTCGACGACGCAATGGTCGCATGTATCACTCTCCGAAATTCGCACGTGTCTAACACGAAAGAGGTTTCTAACAAAGGAATATTTATTAATTGTTTATCGTATGTGTAGTGACTTAATTTATATAATCACTCGTTGTGTTCTATTATTAGCAAGATAAGTTGTAACGTTTAACGAGCCGCTATCGTAATCGTCTGGCCTCTTTATTTTCGTCCGACTGCATTCCATCGACGCGTCTTCTTAATTATAGTCAGACCAAAAAGATTTACAGCTTAAGATAATAAAAATTACCACACCAATGTAATACTTTATCTGTATCTTTACACATGACTAACCACTTAAAAAATCAGTTCGGGCTAATATTCGAATATCAACAGCTGTAAACAGTCTCAGATGACTAGAGAACGTTGACATTTAATATATCTCACACCAATAATATTGTCACTGCCATGTTAATTAATTTCGTTTTTTACCCGGAATATTTTGTGATTCAAATAACTTAATGAAAAAATATTTGAGCCGAATATATTACAAACATAAAAAGATGCATAGAAAATGAAAGAATGAAGCCCTGACCTGACACAAAACTCTTTTGCCATTGCTTTAATGTGCAATTAACCGAGTGCAGTTTATCATAAAATGATACGTAATGCAAGTAACATAAAATGAATGGCAATATTCTCTGATGTATCCATAACATTTTTTATCAAGTATTTCTTCACGACGAAACATTCAGAACGGTCTGACACTATCGGTCCCCGGGATAAAATGAGCACTTCGTTGACTGAAATATTGACGAGTGGATCCGGACAGCAAACAAATATCTTACTAACTTGGCAATTCGCGAGCGTACATGATTATCAATAAATATAAAAGGCCAACCATATCGGAGTACGAACGAAATATTTTTTATTTCGCTAATTTTACATTCGCCAATACACACAATACAAACAAAATAATAACAAAAGTAGTGTAATAAATAAATAAATATAGAAGGCCTACCATATCGGAGTACGAGCGAAATATTTTTGATTTCGCTAATTTTACATTCGCCAATACACACAATACAAACAAAATGACAAAACAAAATAATAACAAAATTGGTGTAATAAATAAATAAATATAGAATTCCAACCATATCGGAGTACGAGCGAAATATCTTTGATTTCGCTAATTTTACATTCGTCGATACACACAACACATTCTACATTTCGTTCAAGCTGTCAGAATCTCTTACAGTATCCGATTTTATCCCAATAATCCGCAGCAACATTGTAACTGACTTTGACGTTCCCCCGTCCAACAATTTCGCGAGAGGATCTCGAGAGAAGGAGTAAAAAGAGAAAACAAAAAAAAAGCACGTTGTTAAGAAAACGGATGGTTGGCCGCCGAAGAGGGGTAGATAGCGACTCTTGGAGAAAATCTCCGACACTCGCGGGGGTAAAGAACTCGCTCGCGCATTCCGTTTCCAACAACCGAACAATATAATCCGGAGCACGAGAGCATGGTAGCTCGGGTGAGTGAGGCTGTCGGCATTTGCGGTGAACGCGACGTATATAATAACGCGCGGTGGCCCCGTGCGGGACCCTCGAAGTCTCTCGTTAATAATGTGCCAGTGTCTGCAAAAATTGTCCCGGTCTGGCGATTGCCGCGGCGGCTTGTACATACGACGACCGCGCAGGCTCGGTGAAGGATCGCTTACTTTGATTGCTCGTACACAGCCTGGGTGTAACGCCAGCAGCACCGAGACTCCGGATCGTGCTGGACCTATACTTATTCGTAATTAGCCGGCGTACGCTGATAACAGTGATCGATGCCAGTGGCGAGAGACAGAGACGAGAGATAATCATTTCACCTGCAGCGCGACGGCGCAAAAACTACCAATGAGACTCGAGGCGCGCGCGAGCATAAAATAATTGTGGCGTCGCACGCTGCCATTTACGGGTTTTCTGGGTTTACTACGAGAAACGATGACGGATACTACGAAAGGAAAAACTATAGTGCGTCGCACTGTACATTCTCGTCAATTGGCAGCTCATTCACCGGAGCTAAAAATGTAACTCTGCCGCTCCATCGACGGTGGGATCGGTCATTTTTTTTGCACGTGAAACTATTGAGATGTTGACGAAATATACAAAGAAACAGGATTGGGAAAACCAACGGAAAATAATGATAAAACGATGGTGCTATACATATTGTTCTGAAAAAAATCTAAATTAACACGAACAAATTCTTTTTTACAGTATTGTAATTTTTTTTCTTCGGCCTCCAAATCTCAAACATAATTGCGCACGTAAATAACCGAAGTCAACCGAAAAGATTCCAACCTCAAAGTAACTCGCGATATATTTTTACATATGTCTTTTGCCAAACTAACACGACTCTCACAGAAAACTGCACAGGACTTAAATCCAAAAGTTAGTGGCGGTTCAAGTGGATATATTAGTGTTGGATGCGTTATCCAATGGAGCTCTTTTAAATATATCGTTTCATTCATGGCATCCATTTCTCAGCTTATTTATTTAAAAACCATTTTACATTCACTTTCAATGTTATGAAGTCATGATTCGACAATTTTTTTATTGACGAAAATGTTGTGTAATCGCAAATTTGAAAAATCTGTGCTACTTTTTTAATTGAATGTGTCTTGAAAAACACGTGGTTTCTGCAGTGGTCATTTTGAAAATATATGAAATGCAAGATAAGCAAGATGTGATGATCCGGCCAATTCCTGTTATTTACATAATATATAAAATAATTATAAAACGATGTTGCTATACATATTGCTTTAAACAAAATCTAGATTAACACGAACAAATTCTTTTTTACAGTACTGTAATTTTTTTCTTCGTCCTCCAATTCTCAAACATAACTGGGCACGTAAATAATCGACTTCCTCCTGGAGCAGAGCGACCGACGCACTCTGAATTCCCCGCGAGCGCGACTGCAACGACAGAAACGATATCACCTTATTCGACGTAAGGAAAAGCCTTCTGGTTATTCCCGCGAACGAATTACCAGCGCGCCAGTGGTTTGAATAGATATTGGAATTCAAGTGCGTAATTGCGAAGAAAGCTGATCGATCCGGTATATAATCGGAGATTCGCGTGGAAAAATGACATTCTCGTTCAAAGTTTAGTTCGTCGCGTGTACCCGAGGCGACGCTCGCGATTATTACGTGTCGTCTCTTATCAAAGACGCGAATGATATTTGTCAAAGAGGCATTAAGTTCCGGTAAAATCTAGACAGGATTAGTGATAAGCATTCCAACAGTCATAGTACAGATCGTCATGTGTGATGGAAGGGCTTTTGCGTGTCTTCCTGTTTGCCTGTTTGCGCGTCATCACAAATCCATTGATCTTGGATCGATTAACCGAAGAGATCGACTCGGGCTACGACGAACAAACGATCGACGTCAACATTAGTGAATACGTCCTGCGATAACGATGCGCGTCATCATTCGAATGCGTATGCTAGTTAGTCCCACTACCACCACTATATATTTCATAGCTCGTTACGGAGCTAAGCAGCTGAACAATTTGTTTGTCCACCGTCAATAAAGCCACCAGATATCATCGCGCATTTTTAAATAATAAAACAAATGTCTACTCAATAATTCACCTCCGGTGTCGAATTCGTGTGTTGCAGCCTTGGGATTAGGCGACGGAACATTGACGGATAACGAGAGATTTTCGGGTTTACGCGAAAACGAAGAATTCTTCTCCTGCAGTATCGAGCGGTGATATGAAGAATACTCAAACAAACGGATATGGTACGTTAACGTGCTTATGGAATTATTTGCATGCACATTCATACTGCCAACAGTGTTCGTACATTTTATTTTTATTTTCATGAGATAAAAGTGTATAGCCGCGATAGCGACAATTACCCCAAGATAACGAGTTGGGGTTTGGACAACTGTTCAATAAGTTTTCCCGTCTGGACTGTGCATCATAGCGTCAGATAACGTCATGTCGTCGTTGACAGGAAACTCAGTTGTCGATTTCGCAACAAACGATTTGGTTACAATCTTTTTTCATTTGTATCTTGACGCTATCGAATTACCCGAGTAGAAAATCTGTAGCGTTACATCCGACCCTGACCAGGCCCTGGCCCATATGAAAATATTTATATGTGGGTCATTCCATATGAAATCAACCGATAAAAAAAGAAAAAAATGCATGTAGGTCATGGATATTTTTCATAATTTACGTAAAGACAGCGGGCAGGGTATAGAAAAAGTTGGCATGGTTCATTAGACCCAACAAATTTTTCTTTGTTAATACCGCCATGATAAAATGTACTATCAATTTCGATTATGAAAATTACGCTGATGGTTTTTCTGCTCCCACGGGCTTCCCTGTTTATGGATTTCGATGGGTCTGGTATCAAATTAAAGGTATTGAAAATACGCTTTTATTCAACTGTGGCAATTTAAAATCGTATTTATATATAGCGAGTTATCGCATTTTACCTGTATTTTTTTCATTATTTTTTTTCTCAAAAAGCTATTTTTTTTTTTTTTGAAATTTACAGCAAACATTGTACGAACTGAGACCTTTAAACACAAAAATTGGCGAAGAGTTTTTCGCAATTTTGAAATTATTAATTGATGATTTTGGTAAATTCAAATCAATAAGGGATAAATACCGTTGCTCTTCATAGCCAATCGGTGAGCGATTACAGCTCATCGACATCGCTCGTCTCACATTCTTCATCAGCACATTCTGGAATACAAAACGAAACTTATCGTTAACGTTATTGTGAAATTATAAAAATAAGAACATTTTATATTGTTAGCTTATAAAAAAAAATCGGATTTTTTAAATTAATTTACCGGCAATTCTGTCCTCCAGTTTCCGCGATGTCAGGGAAGCTATTTTCTTCGCGATCCTGTACACCTTTTTCTTCGTTATTGTAGGTTCAACCACTCCTAACACATCCGAAAAAGAAATCTCCTTCCTCATAGATGGAAAAGGAGATTTCTTTTTCCATAGATGGAAGAGGAGATTTCTTTTTCGGATGTGTTAGGAGTGGTTGAACCTACAATAACGAAGAAAAAGGTGTACAGGATCGCGCAGAAAATAGCTTCCCTGATATCGCGGAAACTGGAGGACAGAATTGCCGGTAAATTAATTTAAAAAATCCGATTTTTTTTTATAAGCTAACAATATAAAATGTTCTTATTTTTATAATTTCACAATAACGTTAACGATAAGTTTCGTTTTGTATTCCAGAATGTGCTGATGAAGAATGTGAGACGAGCGATGTCGATGAGCTGTAATCGCTCACCGATTGGCTATGAAGAGCAACGGTATTTATCCCTTATTGATTTGAATTTACCAAAATCATCAATTAATAATTTCAAAATTGCGAAAAACTCTTCGCCAATTTTTGTGTTTAAAGGTCTCAGTTCGTACAATGTTTGCTGTAAATTTCAAAAAAAAAAAAATAGCTTTTTGAGAAAAAAAATAATGAAAAAAATACAGGTAAAATGCGATAACTCGCTATATATAAATACGATTTTAAATTGCCACAGTTGAATAAAAGCGTATTTTCAATACCTTTAATTTGATACCAGACCCATCGAAATCCATAAACAGGGAAGCCCGTGGGAGCAGAAAAACCATCAGCGTAATTTTCATAATCGAAATTGATAGTACATTTTATCATGGCGGTATTAACAAAGAAAAATTTGTTGGGTCTAATGAACCATGCCAACTTTTTCTATACCCTGCCCGCTGTCTTTACGTAAATTATGAAAAATATCCATGACCTACATGCATTTTTTTCTTTTTTTATCGGTTGATTTCATATGGAATGACCCATGTGAAATAGATGACACCGAAAAGTTCTATATGTCGCATATATGCTGCATATATTTTTATATGCAACATATATGTTGCATATAGAACATTTTGGCCACATATATTTTACATATAAATATTTTTATGTGGGGATCGGGGCCCTATTATCCTTGTAAGAGCTTGATCAGGGCCTGACTCGAGGCTGATGTAACGTTGCAGATTTTCTACTCGGGTAACAACCTACGAGTCGTGAAGTGAGATTTTTTTACCAGTTTCCTTTTACTGCTAAAACTGGTTGAATCTAACATTCTCATTCAACTATGTTTTCCAAGAAATGAAAAAGTGTATGCAAATTCGCGTGCAATTATCCTCGTCTATCCGTAACTTTAATATTGTAATAAATACAAAAATGCACTCTGAGGAACCCATTCATATTCATCAGAATCCGCTTGACAAGGCACAACATTAATTATATGATATGCGATTAAATAAAAATTTGATAAGCCTCCGTGAAGATGATGTATAAAAAATTAGTGCATAAATTGCAATCGGCTTTTTTTCTACGCGTCATTTGTGTCGATATCAAAAGTCGCTTCATTCACAAGCGTCAAGGAGCCGGAGCAACCGAGGCTCGATCGCGAGGCCTTATTTTTTCATTGTTTCTCTCGCGTGACGACTGACGAAATACAGGCCGACCTTTATCCACCGTTTTCCCGAGAAGGAAATGCTGTTCGGTGTGCGAAGGTTGGCGTTCGCGAAAGTCCCAAGGTCCGTTCCCGTTTGATTCGTCGATCGCGTCGCGGCTTACACGCCGCGTGCACCGACAGCATCCGGCGTAATTTCGTCTCCGCGAACGTTCGTGCGCTTTTCGCGGCGCAAAAATGTCAAAAGTCGATAATAATTAACATTCTCGTACGCGCGATCGTCTCGGGATTCGCTTCGAAAATATTTTCATCTCATCTCCATGGCTCGAATGGCTCGTGACGTCGTCGATACATTACAAAGTCTAGACGTTAAATCGGTGAAAAACACGTTTACATTTGCGAGGGAAATAAAGTGCACGGGATGATCGATCGAAGAGAAATGATAATTTCATTGAAGTCGCATAATTTTCACGCGTCACAATAATACAGTAATATATTAATCTGCCATGTATTCACACATATACGAGCAGCTGATTACCATTTCATCACACTGACGCAACAATTAGCCGCGTGTCATCGTGTTCCCGACTTTGTAATGGAAAAAATACTATCGAGCGCACATGCGGGCAGCGATGTGTGAGACGGAGGCGAGAAGAATAGATCGAGCTGTGTATCGTCGCGATGCGGCGCAGTAGATCAGTCGGTGCGCTGAAACGCAGTTGACGCCGCTGGAAATAGTGACTGCGCGCGGTCGAACGTTCGAACGATTCGTCGATATCGTTCGACTGGCTGGAGAACTGGAGTGAACCGGAACGCGATTCATGGACGACCGGCGCCTCAGCGACGAGACTCGATTCCAACCGCCCAATAGGCATACACGTGTGCACACGTGTGCACGCAACCAGAATTCTACCACACGCGCGTGGTGGAGCTACTAGTAATTTTGTAACGGTTATTAATTGCCCGCTGTATTTTATTCGACGATTTCGCAAAGATCGTAGATTCCTACACGAGGCGAGTGCAATCTCGTTGAATTAAAATCGATGCGCGAATCGATAACCAAAATCCGCGTTTTTCGCTGTTTCATGACATTTGAATCTGTATTCTCTCTTTTGTTAGTATATAATATAAGTAAAGCAATTTTGTAACGGTTATTAATTGATCGCTGCATTTTATTCGACGATTTCGCAAAGATCGTAGATTTCCACACGAGACGATTGCAATCTCATTTAATTAAAATTGATGCGCAAATCGGTAATCAAAATTCGTGTTTTTCGCTGTTTCATGACATTTGAGTCACGAAACAGCGGAAATGATATTGCGATATTGACAAATGACACGAGAAATTATATCAGTGTTTTCTCTCTTTTGTCTTCGCAATATAGAGCCCAATGAAATTAATTATAGATCTGAATGTCCAGCAAACATTCAGTGTTTGAGTATAATATTTTTTACGGAGTGTCCAGACGTCCGGATGCCGTACGAATTGTGTTATAATATTTGTCCGGCTTTAAAGCGAAAAAAAATTCCGCTTTAGTATTATACATAATATAATGTTTTAACAAGGAAAACCCGTTAAAATTCCTTACGAAAGTGAAAAATGTCCGCTTTAATAAGTACAGATATTCATCGGATATTTTGTCTCGGACATTTTGTCGCGGATGATATGTCCGCGGATCAAGACTCGTGTCACCGAATAATCGTACGTTATTCGTCCAGATACATATCATATTAATTTACAAGCATTGATGAACGGATAGTCGTATGTAAATTCGTCCAGACGAACTTTTCACTGACCTAGCTGCGAGATCTATCTGGACGAATAACCGTCTATTATTCATCCAGATGTATTTTTAAAAATTAATTTTCAAGTTCTGATGGATGAATAAACATATACTCTTCAACCAGATACATTTGCAATGGATTTAGCAGTTTAATTTGATGAAAACCCGAATTACCGATAATTTTGCCACTTTCCGGACGTATAAGGTGCACGTATTCGTCTGATATCCGGACGGCTAGCCACAGTCTATTTTTTATCGGTATGTTAATATCTTCACGTGTTGACGAAAACATTATGTTTACTAACTGGAATGCCAATAAATCACGTCGTGGATGCCTTCGTTGGAATTGAAATGAACAGTATAGTCTCTTGTTGGAATGTCGCAGTCGGCTTACGAGATATAATTAGTTGAGATTTAGAGGACAATGCAAAGTTCCATCTAACCTACGGCAAATACGTTATTGATAAAGTAATGAATTTAAAAAATGAAAATTCATAATGTATGCCATCTATTATATTTTTTTTTTGAGGTTCTTGACTTCTCTAAATCATGCGGTCGTCTAGCGTGCGGTAGCGAATCGGGAGCGCAGAAGACGAGAGCTTGCGGTCTCTGGACTCGGGAGTGACGGGAACGAGATTAATCGGATTATAAAGCCGCCTATTTATAACTTATAAGTAAGACCGTCGTGTCGGTTCGCGCGAGGCCTCGACCTTGCTCCATACCGCTACATACCAAAGTACGAAAGAACCGAGCTCCGACACCGTGAATAAATTCGCGAACAAGAAGCCCGAACTAATCCAAGTGTAATAGATTTCTCACAGTCGCGATGCGCGACGTGCAGGAATTCGCTCAAGACCGCTTACTTTTCTATCCCGACTTCGTTCTACAATTCGCAAGCATCTTAATCAAGCCTTTCATGAAGAAATCAAAGCTACATTAAACCGTAAAGCGACATTCCGATTCTTGTATCGAGAGCGCATTGGAATTTTAGTGACATTTTGCAACCTCACAGAAAAGCAACGCACCGGTAGAAAATGTGTGGCGTTACATCCGGTCTGAGTCAGGCGCTACTCAGATCCTGACAAACGCAACCGATTTTCTACCAGGTCGTATTCATTTTTTTAAATATTCAGAAATCGGTTTCCATGTCAAGACACTTAAAGCGAGATTACTGAATAAATACCGTTTTTTAAATAAGGCTGAAATTGTACATAGAATTTGCAAGAAAATGATAATGCATAATAATTTTTAGTAATTAACTGCTATTGCGTTGAAATGTTGCGGGGAGAGCAAGTAAAATGTATTCATATCAGTTGACGCGCAAGTGACGAGATGTGTTTGAGATATTCGTCAGCCGCAATTTCCCAATTATTCCATCAACGAAAAATGCATAATGTACCCTCGGTAACAGGATGAAACGGTAACAGTGTAGATGATCATAAAGCGTGCAATTGAATTTCACGCCAAATCGAATTTTCCTCATATCGCGCCACTTATGCGGTTAAACGGCGATTTTGCGGATGTGTCACGATCGTAATCATGAAATGTTTATCGCCGGAGGCACGCGAGTATCTTCAGACGGTCGTTGCTCGCGCAGTGCGCGCCGCATACAAGGCGCAGAGTCCACCATAAGTTTCCGCGTTAGCGGAGCGAGCGGCATAAAGCGTCTAGCGAGCACGATCGAGTCGCCGCGACGAAGTCGCGACGTGACCGCGTCTTTCGCCAGCCAATCCGATAGCCTCGACTAGTCTCACACCCACCAACGGTTCACACTGCGAACTCGCGGACCCGCGGCTATTGCGTCACAGAGAGACACTCCCCCCGGTTGTTGAACGAACGTGACGGGCGCCGGCCAAGAGATTCCGATAGTAAACAGATTAATTCGAACCGATTGCAATTCTTGTCCCTCCTCGTTACCATAGCCCCCCCCCCCCCCCCCCACCCTCCCCTCCTTCTTTACCGCTTCTCGTTCCATTGCTACTTCGTGCGTCGTTTCGCAATTTCATTATCGTAGGGTTCAACCTTGGGTTCACGAACTTTTCCGTCACGAATTCTTTTCTAAGAATTAATTAAAAATGTATTTTAAATGTGTAATTGGGTAACCGTTATCATGACCCGTATGATATCACGCAAAGTGGCCTCTTATCGCAGAGACAATTTTTAAGAATAAATTTCAGATTTTTAGCAGCGTTGCTGCACAAACGCACATTGTTTAACCGTATCGATAAATATTTTTGTATTTCTTGGTTCAATTTGTTAAGATGTTCGCCAATTATTCTATCAAGATTCGGAAGGGTGTTCGTTGGGTCTGAACGAGTGCTTTTTGGAATGTTTTTTGGAACGTGTGTTAACTTTTTGGAACGTTAATTTTCGAATTTGTGGAATGTTTATTTCATCAGGTGACGGAAAGTAGTAGAATTAGAAAGTCATTTTTTCCTATTCAATTAGAAGCATGATACCACAATGACCATAGTCTAAGAGAGCGATGTTAGCATACAAACGATTTAAACTTATCTCACTAATGAACCTGCACGTTCTGTATTGAATATTATGAAAATCGATTAGCTGGTTTATCGATGAGATAGGTTGATCACTTTCTGCACTATCTTTTCGTTACATACCAATTATATTTGCATTGCTAAAATATTCTCGTAAAAATCGTCGATTTTTGCATCGGCAATCTCGTCTATTAAACACCTCATAGACGTTCGAACAAGTTAAAAAATAGGTATCTCCATTTATGTAAATAATTACATTGCGCAATTATGTGAGGCATTACTGACAACCTGGTTAAAACGCATTTATGATGCATAATTGTGTTCAGTAAATATATTTATGGTATGCAAGACAATATAGAATGTCGCAGAAAAATCTACGACGATAAAACGAGAAAAAAGTTTGGAATTCACGATGAAGTACAATTTTGATGAAAAACGAAAATTAGTTACGTTCATCAGAGCAAAGTCGATCCTGTGCATTGGCTTAAATTTGCAAAGTTGGCAAGTGCCTCATAAAATGTGCGCCTTACATAATTATATTGCGCATTATTATGTGAGGCATTATTGATAACCTACTTAAAACGCAATTTATGACGTGTAACTGTCTTTAATAAATAACATTTATGGTCTGCATAAATGTTATTTATAATATAGAATGCCGCAGAAAAGTCTACGACTCGCAAAACGATGAAAAAAGTTTCTAAATTTACGATGATGTAAAATTATGATGAAAAAAAAAAAAAATTAATTACGTCCACCAGTGCAAAGTTGATCCTGTGTGTTGGCTCGAATTTTTTCTAAAATCTCGTGCCTACTTTTCCACGATGCGCCGCTTCATTAGATAACAAGGCTCATTGGTATATTTCATTATCGAAACGAACGACGGCCGACCGCAGACATGCGATCCTTGAACCGTCTGGCCCGGCGAAGGAAAATCTGTGCCGTCCCTCGATCGGTCTTGAGGCTAAAGTCCTAACCCCCAATCCAATTCTCATCGATTCATGCGTCGGTCATATACCGATTCGATGGTTAGAGTAAATAACGACCCGACGATATCCGTCCGCTGCGCAAAGAGCCGCGATGCGCTTCTCGGAATATCGCCACGACTTTATTGTTCTTATCTGCTGTGATGCTGGTGCCGCGGCTTCAGCCGCGCGTTATGTGAAAACAAAGTGCCAGGGCTAACGAGCTCGAGGATGCGCGCAACGAGGCATCGTTTTTAATTGGTAGATTGGCTCGACCTTCTTCAAGACCGCCATTAAGAGCGATTCCGCCGGGGAAGTTGACCATCATCTTGCGACAATTGCACGGAACGTACCGCACTCGCATCCGGCTTAACGGTACTAATTAAATTAATCGAGCCCGAATCGATACGTTAATTCAACGTACACGTTTGACGAATTAATTATTCGTTTGTCCTTGGGTGATTGCCTCCCGCAAAAAAAAAATAGGATTAAAAGAGTATTTCTGTTTTATGAACCGTCGAAGTATCCAAAGTATGTCGTATTAGACTAAAAAATACTCATTTCATACTCCAAAAAATGTAATCCTCAATTACAGGCAGAGTTGTAAATCCCTAACTTTTATTGAAATAAAATTGATGGTACGATTGGCTTTGTAATTATGTTTTTGTAATAATAACTCGTAATTATTATAATATGATGTGTAAACTTTTGAATAGAAGCAAAAAATATTAATTTTCCATAAAACTTGATGGTAATCTTATTGAAAAAATGGAGAAATACTGTTAATGCATTGCGAAAATAATGGAGGATCGGGCTGGTCCATTTTTCGCACGCTTTCGCCCAAAATTTAATAAAAAATTAAGTTTTTCTTACGGCTGTTCAAAAGTTCACATATCATTTTATAATGGCTACCAGTCACCATTGTAAAACTGTAACTGAAAATAAATTGTTGTGTAAACTTAAATTCTTAAAGTAATGTGGACTTACAACACGGTTTACAGGAATATGTTTTTAGGGTACAATTTGCGACTTGTAATGGAAATCTGAGGTCAAGAACTGAAAATGTCCAAAAACCTACAATTGACGAATCGTCTATCCTAAGATTTTGAAAACTTTCAGTTTTTGACCACAGATTTCCAATACTAGACGCAAATTGTACCCTAAAAACATATTCCTGTGATTGAGGATTCAATTTTTTTGAGTATGAAATGAGTATTTTTCAGTCCAATACGACATACTTTGAATACTTCGACGGTTCATACTACAGAAATACTCTTGTCATACTATTTTTTTGCGCGTGTACTAGTTTTCGTTGCAGGCAATGTGCACTAGTTGGGTGGATCCCGCTGCAGTTACCGCGACTCCAATACGGCTTATCCGTACTTTCTAACTTCGCCTCAAACCAGCCCGGAGCTATAATAAACTCTCGTTTTTACTCCCAAAGTACAGAAGTCGTCCTTCGACGAGTTCCAGTATTCAGTCAAGCCGTCGCGTTGCCGTACTAATTTCAACTATTACCGTCATCTCGCCCCATAATTGTATTTCCATATTATTCAAATGTAATGAATCACGAGTTGGCGATGAGTCGCCGAGAAAATATCAAGACGCGCTGGGGAAAGAGAATTTTTCGCATCGTGGAAACAGTGAGTCAGAAATAATTCTGAAAAATCTGCGGAACGACGTTAGTTCGATTGAAAGTATCAGTGTCTGGGTGGAATTTGTATCGACACTGATTTTATCCCGGAATTACCATACATAGCGCGACATATTGTCGTTAAATGGCGAATTATCGACTTGTCGGTGTAATCGAATCGCTGCGTCAACGACAGTTTTTCCGGTTATCAAGGTGTATTCGTCGCCTGTCGATCCTGCCGTGGCTCCAGGCTCCGTGCATGATAATTCATGAATGTTCCACAAACGTCATTGCAAATGATATGCGCGCTGATTTGCGCCCCGACGCGTTACTATTAGAAACAATAATGCCGATGTGCATTATAAGAGAAAATGCTTTTTCACCGAGTGAACTTTGGTCCGATCGACGATATTCTTGGCATCAAGGTTTTTGTCGCCTAATTAAAATGTTTAGTATGCTGATTTTAACTTGACCAGCTGTTGACCGTCGTGATAGTGCACGAGGCGAACTGTAACCGTCTGACGGAAACACCAAATCGTTGCGATGAATTATTTAGGGTAGAAGTACCGGTTGTGGCCACTTTAAGCGCTTTCACATATTGAAATGAATTCAATTTGGAATAATAAATCATAAAATGGATTCGCAATTATACCTTGCCCATCGTAAAAACTTATAAATTAAATCCTATGCGATATAAAACTTTAGTAATTTTGAGAAAAGGGAAAAAAAATCGAAAATATAAAATATGCCGATGCTCCAGTTGTGGCCATACTTGAACCGGTTCCGACCACGGATGTGGCCATATCTTCAAATTAATTTGTTAGATATCGTTTGAGACTGAAATATAAATTGACATCAATTTTTGTTATTTTAATACATACAGTATTAGAATCTCGAAAACAAATGACGTTTCTTCACGTCAAAGCAGGCATCTACGCTTACGAGAAGGCGGAAGGCGCTTACACTTCGTTCTCTTTCCTTCTCGTAGCGCGTTTCCTCGTAGCCGGTTTCTTCGTAGCAGGCGGTGGCTTCTCAGAGGGTTTCTTAACAAAATTGTATTTTGTATTTGATTGGAAATAATTATAATACTGTAAAATTATGTTTCATGGCGAAATACTGACTAAATGTGCAATATTCTGCCATAAAATAAAAAGTTACAATGACGTGACCACAACCGGTACAACATGGTAATTTCATGTACCAGTTTTGGCCACAGTATATTTATATATATATTTTTAAAACCGAAACGTATGATTGCCGAACCCAATCAGTGAATTACATAACCTAAAAATTAGATTTCCTGTACATCAGAGTCCTGTCGATTCTCTTTAGAGTTTGAGCGTTGCACATTGACGCACGACGATCTTGCACTTCGGCGTATGTCTTTTCGATTAATGTGGACAAATTCGAGTAATTCCAACGATAATAGCTACTGGAATAATGAAAGATTCCGACGATTTCCGTTGCGTAGAGTCCTTTCAACTTCTTAGACACGAAAAACACCAAAATCTAGGAGACGTGGCCAGAACCGGTACAGTGGCCACAACCGGCACTTCTATCATATGTTTGCTGCCGATTTTCATGAAAATCTTCGATCGTTTTGTTGCAGCTGAAGTGAACGGCAAAAATGTCACAAACGAAAAAGACCCAGACACCGGTGATCATGACGAGGTCGACGCAGTTCAAGAGGCGATGGGTGGTCTCGGAAGATGGCAGGTTCTCGTCTGTCTCGCAATCTCCCTCATCAAGTTTCCCGTCGCGTGGCATCAGCTAGCGATCGTCTTCGCGGCACCTCTGGGACAGCAATACAATTGCACCAGTCCGGCGCGAACACTGTCTAAGGATCAATGCATAGTCAGCATCAATGGTACTCACACCGAATGCACCGAATGGGAATTCGATAGGAGCATATTTCCTGAAACGACAATATCGCAGGTAAAGGGAATTGAATAACAACAATGGAACAATAAATTATCCTTCGTTCAAAGTGGATACGAAATCAGACACTCGTCATTACACGGAGAAAAAAATATTAGTAATAATACAGTACGCAGCAGCAGAGATTCATAGTACGTAGGTAGTAATTCCGTTGTGCAGTAAACTAAGCTGCATTAACGGAAATTGTTACTTCGATCGTCGATAAAAACAACAAGTTTGGGTGTCATTTTAGTAGTTTTTATATAAAAATGAAAGAAAGAATTTCTGTTTTTTCGTCATAAGGCGCCCAATTGAATTGATAGCGGATTATTAATGCAAATTGTAACATAGGCCACACTTTGTTCAGTATTACTTTACTTTTACTTTGGTCCTTTTACTTACGATAGCAGTAAGTTAATACAATAATTCTCTGTTATATTTTGTAGTGGAGTTTGGTATGTAGTCGATCTCATTATGCAAATATCCAACAATCTATACTGATGTTTGGTATTCTTCTCGGTAACGTCATATTTGGCAGCTTAGCTGACAGGTGAGTGAACAGAAGTGAAAAACGGCGATGAGTGATTACTTTTTCGCAATCGTCAATAATATGTAATGAGGCTCGATGTGTTGCAGGTATGGAAGAAAAGTTCCTCTGATGATTTCCGTAATTCTGCAATTGGCATCGGGTATTGGCTGTGCAGTTGTGCCATGGTACGCGGCGTTGCTTTTTCTGAAATTGATCAGCGCACTAGCCACAGGTGGTACCATGGTCACTAGTTACGTGATCTGTAAGTTTTTATACATATCGTATGTTACCCTTGAACTGACACCTAACGGAGAACTGTTTCTAGAAATGTAACGGTATTTCTTACATTTCTTTCGCGTCACGATTCACGTTACTTTGATTTTCAGGTATGGAGATTGTTGGGACTAAATGGCGAGCCGCTATAACGGTTTTGTACCAAATCCCTTACAGTCTGGGGCACATGTCCCTCGCAGGACTGGCTTATTACTTCCGTCACTGGCAACATCTTCAGCTTGCCATTACGCTACCGTCCATTATTCTACTAAGCTACTTTTGGATTGTACCCGAATCACCGAGGTGGCTCCTCGCAGTCGGCAAACAGAGAGCAGCTTGCGGAATTCTACAGAAAGCTGCTAAGTGCAACAGAATCGAAGGCAAAGACATACCGGACATGGTCAGAAAGCATTGTCTTCATCAGGTATGATACAGTTATACTTATTGATCGATCTTGTGGCTCAAAAATACGTTTATCCCACTCGGTGCGAGAAGTTCCTACTTCTCGCCGTAATAACATAAAGTTGTATACGAAACTCGTGCGAGATTTTTTTTCTCGACCCGTCTGATTGCGGCACGAGCCGAAGGCGACTCAGATTCGGCTCGAAAAAGTTTTATCGGACACGTATAATATACTATTATTTCACCCCTTGCGAGAAACTCGGTTTTATGCACACTTCGCGTGTAAAAAGCGTATTTTCACCATTTAAGATACTAGTTAAGATATAGTTAAGTAGTATCTTAAAGTAGTACTATTCCGAATGCATGTCAAGTTTTGGCACACTGTCACTCCAGAATTGAGGTGACGTGAAAGTTTTAAAACTCACCGCTAATTACAGACTATCCCAACACGTGATTCCGTAGTGGATTTCAATAGAATAATTTATCATCGGGGAGACCGTTGCGATCATTGAACGCATTTTACGATTTTATTACTCTTTATCAACATCCGATAACACGATCACATGCATTTCACCGATAATGAATTTATCTACTTCAAGACATAAGATGTAATCAGTTTATCGGATATGGTATTTTTTGCAATCAATTGCAAATGTCATGAAACTTCGTTTATTGTTGTTTGAAAATAATATATTGACAGTCGGTAAAACAGATATTGTTATATCACCTTAAGGCAAGGCGAAACCACCATGAGTGTGAGAGAGATAGAATGTAATTTTCCGACCAACAATATGCGGAAACTAGACACATACCTACCAGGAAAAATAAAAGTCTTACACCATTCAGGATCAAAAGAGGAACGCGAGGAATGGGAGGTTTCACCTCGCCTGCTCAGTCGGTAATAAAAACTGTAACGAATTAATTCCGACGATGCCCAACGTTTCCGAGAAAAGTAAACATTTACATCATTTCTCTTTCGATTCTGAATGATGTAAGACTTTTATTATTCCTGGCATGACTCTAGTTTCCGTGCATTGTTGCTCCGAAAATGATTTTCTATTTCTATCTTGCACTCACGGCGGATTCGCCTCCCCTTAACGCAAAACTTGGGATTAAATTTATCAAGAGATAATCATGTATGTTCCTATCTTTGCAGAATTCAAAACGTACGGCTTCAGATCACAAAGCCTCCTTCTTGGATCTCGTCAGAACGCCAAATATGAGGATAAAATCCTTGGCGATATTCTTCAACTGGACAGTTTGCGGCATGGGTCTGTTCGGCATGACTCAGTACATCGGCCAAGTCGGGGGCAATATCTTTGTCAACTTTGCTGTTTCGGGAGCGATACAAATTCCCGGTAACCTGGTGTCATGGTGGGCGATGAACGCGCTGGGCAGAAGGGTCACGCTGATATCCAGCAACACCGTCGCCGGTGTTGCATCATTGCTGCTCATCGTTGTTTCAAAAGGTATAGGGGATATTTCACAGGTAGCGGGACACGTTTTGGCTGAGGGTCTCAGATTTTGTCGCTAGTCACGACTTTATATCGACTCTGTTGACACTGAAAATATACATACTTAAACATACGGAAATGTTTTTTTTCCCGATATTACTTATTCGAATACGGCTCAACAGAAACAAAATATTATTTGGGATCTATAACTGTATGGAAGTCTTCTTTTATGATACAAGGAAATTATGTTCGTGACTAGCGAAAAAATTCGGGACCCTCGGCAAAAACCTGTCCCGCTACCGGTGGAATACCCCATAGCCACAAAGAATCGCATCGTTCTTATTAGACCAAAATACCTCCCGTAAAAGTTGATGAGATCTATTGTTTTACAGCTAAATAAATGTTGAATAAAACGACTAAGTCTTGGACTATAATAAATTTGATGTTTACAGACACAACGTGGCTAAGGCTTATTCTGGCATGTTTCGGCATCGTAGGAATGTCGGTCTCCTTCACCACCGCCTATCTATTCTCCGGTGAATTGTTCCCGACAGTTGTTAGAAATATTGGAGTTGGTACCAGTAGCATGTGCGCCAGAATAGGATCCATGGTCGCTCCATTTGTAGTTTCCTTGGTAATTATAAAAGATATTTGTTTTTACATGATTAACGAAGGCAATTAAAACTTTGTTGCACTCTTGATAATTAATTATTCCGCTTTTCTAGGGTTTGATCAAGGTTTGGCTTCCGCCTATCTTTTTTGGAGTATTTCCATTGGTTGGAGCAGGGCTATGCTTCCTTCTGCCGGAAACCACCGGCTGCACACTTCCCGAGACACTCCAGGATGGCGAAGACTTCGGAAAGTAAGTAAATTCTATATGATGTAACAAAGTTCAACGGTTTAAATCAGTAAACAGTGAACTCAACTCAAACCTTTGAAATATGCAATCGCGTTCTTTTAAATTACGCTTCTGTTTTATATTATACTAACAACAACGTGCTCGCTTCGTTCGCATTCCTTGCTTTTCATTTATCTTGCGGCCAATACAGCCATTTATAAAACTTGCGCGATACGTTATTCTGCAGCGGCCATGACAGTCCGAAATCGACTTTATATCGAAGCCGCCGCCGACCAATCAGACCGCTTGAAAAGTGGCTTCAGTATTTCGGTATATTCGACTTTCGATATGCTATGTCCTTTTCAAGAGAGAATGTCTGCAGCTGTTGTTCCGAAATGATAATTTCATGAATGCGAGATTAGACGATTTAACGAGATTAATTTATAATAATTGGTTTCTCGATGTTGCAGAAAAGCGAAGAAGCTGAAGAAGAATAAGGAAGTAGAAGCTGAAGCCGCTCTCTGAGTTGACAGCCCGCAACGAGAAAGGGGGTAACAATAAACGGATCGGTCCTGAAAAAATCGATTAAGAATGCCGAACAAACTACGATAGATAGTTGAAGTACTGCAATCATTCCGCGTTTTTATTTATTACATTGTAATGTAGCAGCACTCTCGCTGGCGAATTAGACGTAATTACCGTGGTCGTCCAACCGCGATAAAGATTCTCGGTATCGGAATCTCACGCGCTGTTTGGTTGGGGCGTCGTGTTTTTACACGCTAAAAAGGAGAGAGGTACAAACCGCCGCGTGTGGTCAGAAACGCAAAATTGTGCCTTCGAAAGCGCTCTGTTACAGCTCAACGATCGATACTCATTGGATCTATGGCTAATCGATCATAGCAAATTTATTTTTTAATACCTAACTGTATTTTTCATAAAATTCAACTGCCTTAAACGCGACGCATTTATATGTATTGTACAAAAGCTCGCGCTCGATTATGTAAATAGACGTTGCATTTTTTAAGAAAATCGTTGTATTCATTCTAGTCGTAATTCCCAAGTTTTCATCGTTTATCTGTAGATTAGTTTTGGGTTAAGACAAACGTGCAGTTAATAAATCGCTTATAACGAAGTTACGAAAATAGCTTAACGTGGAGAATTCTTCTAGCACTTTAAGGAGGTCCAGTCGTATAGAGTTGGTTTCTCATAAATTCGAGAAAACTGAGAGAGAATTGCAAACACTTCTCGACGGTAAAACATTCTGAAAAAATGCATGCACATTAAAGGTAATGAAAAGATTAATTTGACATAATAATAATTCCAAAATGTTATTAACAAATTGACGAAAAAAATTATTGTTTAACAAATATCCCGATGACCCACTTTTTGTTATGAAAATGATTCGTTCGTTTTCCTGAATACATATGAATTTTTTCAGATTTCAAAGTTAACTCAAAAATCTGAAAAAATGCATACGTATCCAGAAAAATCAAAGTATTATTTTCGTAACAAAAAATGTGGGTCACCGGGATATTTGTTAAATAATCATTTTTTTCGTCAATTTGTTAATAACATTTTGGAATTACTATTAAGCCAAATTAGTATTTGCAGTACCTTTAACATGCATGCATTTTTCAGATTTGTATACTGTTACGTCAAAAGTGTCGTAGATTTTACTCGAGCGACAATTTTACACGCATTAGTGCGGTCAGCGTGATTTACCCGTGCTCTGGTCAAGAAGGAAGGCTCCTCCCTATACCACATCTGACGAAGTACACTAAACGCGCAAGCTCTGTTTCGAGTCTAACCTTTCGGAAAATTACTCGGGGACGAGCTGCGAATGCTTCTCTAAAGGGAATTTGACTGAGGTCTGAGATGATGATGATGTGATGATGGCTCGAGACAATGCGCGTACGAAATTTCACCGATATAATTAAAAATGTCACTTACCCTTTTTGTATTGAACAGGATGCTGATGCTGCAGATGGAAAGGACACGATCGTAAAGAAACTGTGACACTGAATTTAAGAATGCAACCGTCGAATTTTATTCGTAAAACGAGGAAATTAAATAAACCGATTTTTCTCCACAAAGGATGTTAACATGTAATTAATCGTGATGATGTTCACAAATATCGGCACCTCGTGGTGTAACAAAATTCAGAGTTCGGATGTACAAATTTCTCAAAATACGAAGCGTGCGAAATTATAAAATAAAATACAAAATTATCGAAGCCCGAGAATACAGAGACGTGGGTAGATCTAATTTTCGGGACGCACTGTCTCTTGTCGATACCTTTTTCGTCTTTTTATATGATTGGGTCCTTTGTCTACCGTTTGATTGAGTGATGGTAGGGGTAGTGCCTACGTGATATTCAACTCCCTATCTCGCAAGCTAGAGGAGCACACCGCGCCTTGCAGGTCGCGCGTGGCTCGCGGCCCCCGCGCCTGTCCCTTGCTCTGGCTCCAAATTTACGACTTCCTCTCGTCAATGTTTCTCGGTATTTCGACCAGGTGTTTACGCTCTTCGTTGGTACGATTTAATTTCTGCCTTATTTGGATCTCTTCACTTATAAGTTTTGTAAGTTTATTACCGAATAAATTAACTGATTCCTTGCCGTGTTTTTAAGTGGTTTCGCTGGGTGACAAGAATGAATTCTCAACAATATCACGTTGACCAGGATTTGAATTTACATAGGAGATCATACAGACTGTAATTCTCGAATTTGTTGTTGAAAGTTCATCTTCGTTTGTCGTTTCTAATACGCGTTGTTATAAATTTTTGTATAAAATTACAGCTCCATATTTTCGCGGGAATGTATCTTAACTTTCTTAATTATCCAAGATTATGCGACTTCGTTTGTTTCTAACTGTGTGAATCCCAATTTTATAAACTGTTAAACCTTTCACCATTTTGTTTATATTAACAAGTATCCTACCGAATGTTATAATTTTTAAAAGTTATTCATATCTAGGTGTACGAATCCCGATTTTATAAGCTATTAATCCTTTTACCATTTTCTTATGTTAACAAATCATCATGGAGAGTTATATAATTCTTAACAGTTGTTCGTGGACAATTTAGTCGTTTTGCCTCCTTATCTTACGGGGCTCCGTCTTTTGAGTTCCAAAGGTTCCTTGAGACATTGATTATTTCGTCTTGTTGCATTCTCCTATTCTTTAATCTGTGCATTTACAGGGGTCTTCAAGAAAAGCGGAAGAATAGTTTTAGTTATCTGGCCAGACTATAGTTCCATCACGTACAAATCATGATTTCCGAGACGAAAAATGAAACGACGATTTTGGTGGAACGTAGGGCATTCACCCGGTGTTCCCGTAATCTTCTAGCTCTCAGGGCTAAGTAGATTTCTTTTATTTCCTTTTTTTTGTGACCACAGGCGGGTTCGGCTGCACGAGTGATCAAGGATCGTTAAGAGGCGTGGTAACGCAAGGCCCGCAGGCTGACGGTCGATAACCGACCCGCCCGGTTGCCTCTAGTTTCGTCTATCGCCGCTCGCTCGAGTGGCGTAGGTGACATTTCTAGAGAGCTTAATGTTTTGAAGAAATCGGGCAATGTTGTACCATCATCCGCACTCTTTTACCTCGACTGACCCATCGGTATCTGTTAACAGATATTGTAGTTTCCGGGGCCTGCAGGAACCGTCGCTCGTATAATTGTTTGCCGAATGCTCCCTTCCGCCAGAAGTCTCGGAACCCATGACTGAACTATGAGTTCGTTTGTGCGAATTGCGCGAAGTTACGGCCTGACGTAACACCTCCCCCCTTAAAACGATTATTAGGATGAAAGACTAATTATCGAACGTACGCCTATGGGGGTGATGGTGTATTTCCGCCCTTCTTGAATTTACTTGATAATTTTTTTGTAATCATTTCATAGCTGCAAATGATCGGTTCGCGTGAACTCTTCTCTCTTTTTGCAATTTTCTTTGAGGCTATTATTTTTTATTAAGAGAATCAATTTCTCGTTCGCCTTTGGAATTCATAAGTAGGTAACCTCTACGAGGGCACGTGTCAGTTTCCCTTTTTTTTCAGTTTCGCTTATTCAAGAGTATTCGATTTTCCCTGGATTTTCCGTGATCTATCTTTGTGTATCTCGTTGTACGTGTTCATATCGTTCCGATTGTCGTAACTGTGTATTTCCTCGTAAATATTTGCAATTATATTTTAATTAGTGTATTCAAAACGCATTATTACTAGTTTTTTCCTACTTATAAGCGTACTACAAATAGATTCCCCTTTTCTTCTTTTCTTCTCTCTCCTTTTTTTCTGGAGTTTATTTCTTTTCTCTCTTTTTTTTTATTTGTTTGTTAATTCAATTAAAGTGTTCAGTTAACGTTCAAAATGTAACCTAGGTGAGTTTTTACTCCTTATAACAATTAGCCTCTTTTTCTTTGTTATTTTTGTTTTGTTTTTGTTTACTATGCGGTCCTATGTAAAATTAATCAGAATTAGGTGTGAAATCGCACCTGACCATATACTTAACTAATGCCCTAATTAATCCGATGTTCTTAAAATTAAACCTTCCTAATGCAACATATCTACGCTATGTAGTAACCTAAAGAGGGTGTTTCCTACGGTCTTGAAGTTGCACGGGTGATGATGGTGGCTTCTGGTCACGGGGCTTCTTCTTTGAATTCTCGTCGTAGATGCCGGCAGGTCAATGACTTGTTGGAGATGTCTACCTGATTTCTTCGTCTAGAGTCTGTGTCGTCGATAGTAGATTAAAACTCGACGTCAGCAGCGAGCGTTTTTTTTTGGGCGCGACACTGGGTGTCACGGCGGTTTTGATGAGTCGCGACGAGAAAGTGAAACTTCCGTCTTTCTCTTTTTCCCATTGGGTTGCCTTTACCAGATGTGTCCGAGAGCGCGATGACCGCTTCTCCGCTGTCAGGTATGAATGGCTTCCGGACTTCGGGCCCCTTGCGTTCGTGTTGCCCGTGCCTCGCGCGTGCCTGGGATAGCCCTCTTAGCCTCAGGTGACTAGGTGACTCATCTTGTAATCCCATTATTCAATCGGCATAATCTGGCTTAATCTTGACTATCTAATGGTAACAAACGAATTAATAGGTGAATTTACACGTACGTCTTATTCGTTCTTCTTTTTTTTCCCGGTTATTATTTTCTTTTCCTTTTCGTCTCCTTCCTTTTTTTTTGATAGTTCGTTTTTTTTTGTTAATTGATGTCTATTTGCTCTGTGTTGGTATATTATTATTATTGATTATAATTAATATATATATATATATATATATATGTATCTATATTTTTTTCCATTGACACACAAAAAAAAATAATAAATTTTTTTTTTTTTTGTTAAATAATGCCCTAGTGTAAATCATTCGTAGTCATCCCTAGATGTTGCCTTTAAGATCATTTTAGATCTAACCCCAGGAAATCGGTTAACTTCCGTTATAACATAAATAATTTTTACTCACGAGATTGTTGGTGATACGTACGGTCTTAACCAGATGGGGGTGGAAATATAGTACTCTTTTACGTCGTAGACGGAGTTGAGGTAGGTTATGAGTAGATGTGCAAGTTCGAAATCATCATTCGTCACGAAGGTGGCGGTTTTGTTTAGGGTACTTGGTCCTTCGTTTGGTGAGGTGTAACCTGAGCCTTGGTTTGTGATATTCGTTGCGGCCCGTACGTCTCCGAGTGCACTCAATATTTCCTCCGTTTTTGAATAAAGATTATTCAATCTTTCGGCGACTTCCTCTCCGCTCAGGCAAGGCAGTGGTGGTGCGTCTATAGTGAATTTAATGGGAGACTGCGAGGCCTCTTCCAGTGCTGGAACCTCGCATGATTCCTTCGTAGAGGGTTGAGGGTCCGGGATTTCCTCCGAGATTTCGTGATCGTGGTGATTTGATGACGCTTTCACAGTGGCCATTAAACCTGTTCTTTTGTGACTTCGGTGTACTGTTTGATGGGGGAACATCTGATCGTGATCTTTTCGTAGATTTATTACTGTGACTCTCGGTGGGTGAGGGGGGCCTCCTTCCTTCACGCGGAGACATGTTGCAGGCCTAAGATTGTATAGATTCATTTATTATTTGTTATTCTACTATGGGTGCATCGTTCTCCACAATTTTTCGTGTGCACCATGAAGATCATCGCTCTATAATTAAAATTCTTGAATTAATTGTACAATTACAGGTACAATGAGGCAATACGCGTTCTTAATGAGCTAATCTTATCTATGACATTAACATAACCGATTGTATATTTTTTGTGTGTATTTTCATTGTCAAATCCAAGAGATATATAATTAATTGTTAATTCGAATATTCTTTTTGTTTTCATTTTTTTCTCTTCCTTTTTGAAGATTAATCGTGACTTAAATTTTTTTTATTAATATCTTTTTTTCTTTTTGATATTTTTTTTCTAATTTCTTTTCTGGCTCTGTGATCGTTTCCCTCTTTTTCTTCAAGGAATGTTTGATTGTTTTCTGTCTCTAGTAAGGTCGAGTGGGACGGACGGGTCAGATCTCAAGTCGGGGTACATTTTACTGCTTTCTCTTTTATTTTATCGGCGCAATCTCATGAAGCTGTGTGCGGGATTCCAATTTTTCCGTGTTTTCTTTCGTCGCTTCTTTAAGAAAAAATATTATATAAAAATAACCCGGCGCCCCCTGCGGGGCGCCGGGTTTCCTGTTGGGGTCTTCGCCCCCCAAGCCCCCCGGAAAATGACCCTGCGGAAAAAATGTCCCTTCGGGACATTTTTCCCTGGTGTCATTTTAAGGCACTCACTTGGACGTCGCGCTTCGCGCTCCGTATGGTTTGGACGTCGCGCTCCGTATGGTTTGGACGTCGTGTTTCGCGCTCCGTATGGTTTGAACGTCGCGCTTCGCGCTCCGTATGGTTTGAACGTCGCGCTTCGCGCTCCGAACGGTTTGGACGTCGCGCTTCGCGCTCCGTACGGTTTGGACGTCGTGCTTCGCGCTCCGTATGGTTTGAACGTCGCGCTTCGCGCTCCGTATGGTTTGAACGTCGCGCTTCGCGCTCCGAACGGTTTGGACGTCGCGCTTCGCGCTCCGTACGGTTTGGACGTCGTGCTTCGCGCTCCGTATGGTTTGAACGTCGCGCTTCGAGCTCCGAACGGTTTAAATATGATTTAAAAAATAATCCTAACAAAATACCGATGCCATATAATCATTTAGGAGTACGCAGCAACTTTCAGAAAAATTATTTATTGACTGCGAAAATTAAGACATACATATATTTCGACCTGAAAAACTGTATTGTGATAGGTTAACACAATTTAAAAATAATCTAAAAAAGTTGCAAAGTAGAACTTTGCACATTGGTTCCTCATTAATTTCCCTTTTTCACAAAGCCACCTCTATGCAGAAGCTTATTTATTAACTTTGGCTTCCTCATAGAGGAAGCTTTGTGAAAAAGAGAAATTAATAAGGAAGCAATGTGCAAAGTTCTACTTTGCAACTTTTTTTTATTCGAACAAAAGAAAACTCCATTACAAACACCGTTACATCTCATTTCGATTATCTCCAAATTTTTGTGTTACTTTCCTAACTTTTGTGGAAGTAATAGCGGAAATCTATTTTTTTTATTCAAAATGTCGTAAAATCCCAACGACTTTACCGATCATTTCAGTTCATTTGTTTGCTACAAGTAGAACATTTCAGTTCATTTGTTTATATTCAACGTGATTTAGGGCAAAATGCATTTTTTTCGTAAAATTCAAAATTCAATCAAATCCGAACCACTTTAACGATTTCGTCGAAACGCAATAGCGAACTCCACTGAAAGTGTCTTTAGTTGTGAAGAACTATTTAGCTGAGTCGTTGATTTTTTACGAAAGTTAGAGAGTGTACATTTTTTCGAAAAATTAAATATTCTATATATTCTGTATTCATGTATACATTTTTTCAAAAATCACAACACTTGAAGAGCAGTTACCACTCTACTTGCATGCCAAATTTGACGCACGCACGCACGCACGCACGCACACGTACGGCCATTTTTTCTAAACCATTTTCTGGGCATTTTAGGTGATTCTGAACATACTGACATGATAATCTCGAAAAAAAAAAAAAAAATTCGAAAACAAAGCTTCCTCAATGAGGAAGCAAAAATAATCTAAAAAAGTGCCTTTACGTTAAAGTAATTTACGAGTATGCAGCAAGTATCAGAATAATTGTTCTGACGAGTGTAAAGATTGAGAACGTTACATACATTTCGGTCTGAAAATCTGTATCGTGGTAGTTTAAAATTGTTTTAAAAAAATATCTCTGCGTTAAAGTAAATCAGGAGTATGCAGCAAGTTTCAGAAAAATTGTTCCATTGACTGCGAAGAATGTGACCAATACATAAATTGCAACCTGAAAAATTGTATCGTGGTATGTTAACACTATTCTAAAAAGTACCTCTGCGTTCAATTAATTTAGGAGTACGCAGCAAGTATAAGAAAAATGGTTCTGACGACTGCGAAGATTGATACCTGTACATACGACTCAACCTGAAAAGCTATATTGTGGTAGGTTAAAACTATTTGATAAAAATACCTTTTCGTTAAAGTAAATTAGGAGTACGCAGCAAGTTTCAGAAAAATTGTTCTTGCGCCTGCGAAGATTGAGACCTGTACATACATTTTGACCTGAAATACTGTATCGTGGTAGGTTAACACTATTAAAAAATGATCTGAAAAATAATCTAAAAAAGTGTTTCAGAATTAAGGTAATTCAGAATTATATAGCAATTTTCAGCCAAATTCATCTGTTGACTGCGAAGAACGTGAGCCGGACACAATTTTAGACTCCAAAATGCCAATTTTCTTGAAATAAACACCTCTATAAAACAGAGAATAATTTCCATACTTCATGGGCATACTTCACAATGCCAGATTAAGAAATATTCCAATTTTCAACTTGTTCGGTCCATTCAGTCCAGACCCCCTGAGTGATACGGACGTCCGAATAACACAAAATCTAGTCTACGCAGCCAATCATATTTAGTAATGAAATTTCTAAATTCTGTTACACCAAGATTATGTACTTGGTACTATGTTTAAGAAATCTCTTACTATGTTTAAGAAATTTCTTACTATGTTTAAGAAATCTGCTGTAAAAAAAGTAAATAAATTGAAATTATATTAACATTTTGCTATAAAAACGTAATTTAAACGGTGGAGCGCGAATTCAATAGGCACTTTCTGCGTTTCTTCAAAACGTGAGGGCCTAAAAATACAAAATTATCGAAGCCCGAGAATACAAAACTGTAGAGTCTTATTTAAGTCTATGAACTCCTAAGTCCCCGTTTAGGACAAAGGTTCGAATTACGAAAAATGAAAATCTTAGCGAAGAACGGAATGGATCTAAGTCCGCAGACGGATTAAAATTCGATGATGATTGGAGCTCGAAATTTTCTAAGTCCGTGATACGATTTTAAATTCGGAGCTGATTTTTCCTAAGTCCGCGATTCGATTTAAATTCGGAACTGATTTTCTTCTAAGTCCGCGATACGATTTAAATTCGGAGCTGATTTTCTTCTAAGTCCGCGATACGATTTAAATTCGGAGCTCATTTTTTCTAAGTCCGCGGTCGGACAGAAATTCGTCGTTAATTCGATTTTAAAGTTTCGGTCTATGCTTGGGCAGAGATTCGACGTGGGTAGATCTAATTTTCGGGACGCACTGTCTCTTGTCGATACCTTTTTCGTCTTTTTATATGATTGGGTCCTTTGTCTACCGTTTGATTGAGTGATGGTAGGGGTAGTGCCTACGTGATATTCAACTCCCTATCTCGCGAGCTAGAGGAGCACACCGCGCCTTGCAGGTCGCGCGTGGCTCGCGGCCCCCGCGCCTGTCCCTTGCTCTGGCTCCAAATTTACGACTTCCTCTCGTCAATGTTTCTCGGTATTTCGACCAGGTGTTCACGCTCTTCGTTGGTACGATTTAATTTCTGCCTTATTTGGATCTCTTCACTTATAAGTTTTGTAAGTTTATTACCGAATAAATTATCTGATTCCTTGCCGTGTTTTTTAAGTGGTTTCGCTGGGTGACAAGAATGAATTCTCAACAATATCACGTTGACCAGGATTTGAATTTACATAGGAGATCATACAGACTGTAATGCTCGAATTTGTTGTTGAAAGTTCATCTTCGTTTGTCGTTTCTAATACGCGTTGTTATAAATTTTTGTATAAAATTACAGCTCCATATTTTCACGGGAATGTATCTTAACTTTCTTAATTATCCACGATTATGCGACTTCGTTTGTATCTAACTGTGTGAATACCAATTTTATAAACTGTTAAATCTTTCACCATTTTGTTTATATTAACAAGTATCCTACCGAATGTTATAATTTTTAAAAGTTACTCATATCTAGGTGTAAGAATCCCGATTTTATAAGCTATTAATCCTTTTACCATTTTCTTATGTTAACAAATTATCATGGAGAGTTATGTAATTCTTAACAGTTGTTCGTGGACAATTTAGTCGTTTTGCCTCCTTATCTTACGGGGCTCCGTCTTTTGAGTTCCAAAGGTTCCTTGAGACATTGATTATTTCGTCTTGTTGCATTCTCCTATTCTTTAATCTGTGCATTTACAGGGGTCTTCAAGAAAAGCGGAAGAATAGTTTTAGTTATCTGGCCAGACTATAGTTCCATCACGTACAAATCATGATTTCCGAGACGAAAAATGAAACGACGATTTTGGTGGAACGTAGGGCATTCACCCGGTGTTCCCGTGATCTTCTAGCTCTCAGGGCTAAGTAGATTTCTTTTATTTCCTTTTTTTTGTGACCACAGGCGGGTTCGGCTGCAACGAGTGATCGAGAATCGTTAAGAGGCGTGGTAACGCAAGGCCCGCAGGCTGACGGTCGATAACCGACCCGCCCGGTTGCCTCTAGTTTCGTCTATCGCCGCTCGCTCGAGTGGCGTAGGTGACATTTCTATAGAGCTTAGTGTTTTGAAGAAATCAGGCCCTGTTGTACCATCATCCGCACTCTTTTACCTCGACTGACCCATCGGTATCTGTTAACATATATTGTAGTTTCCGGGGCCTGCAGGAACCGTCGCTCGTATAATTGTTTGCCGAATGCTCCCTTCCGCCAGAAGTCTCGGAACCCATGACTGAACTATGAGTTCGTTTGTGCGAATTGCGCGAAGTTACGGCCTGACGTAACAGTGCACACTAATCGACTAAAAAAATCAAAGATTGCCATAGAATGATTCCAAGCACAACATAAATAAAATGAAGGGACTAATAACAACAATTTAAACACATGCACATATACGCCTATCCTGAGTCGCAGTAATAAAAAAAGAGAAAGAAAAACAACATACACAATCAATCATTTAAATTGTTAATTACATTAATTAAACAAAAAAGAAATTCGGAAGTTAAATCATGGCAATAAGAGGTTGTAACTTCACTTATTGTTTCGAGCAGATACGACTTGAGAGCTTTGTAAATTAGCGTGTCGCTAATCCCGATCCGGGTAAATTAGCCGCAGCAGGATTTATTTATCTCGGTACAGGGGATTTAACTAAATGCTTTTGCTGTCAAAGAATAATTGGAAACTGGAGAGCTAACGACGATCCCAAAATTGTGCATCGGAAATGCTCGAGTGATTGTAAATTCATCAGAGGATCCCCATGTGGTAACGTACCTCTCCCCGAGCCCCCTTTTAGGCTAACCAGCGCCTCAGCGGGACAACCGCCCGTCCCCCTCACCGAAACAGCGGCGCCCCAAGGCCCAATAACGATCGCTCCGATGATGAATCCCATCTACCCGCTATACGAGAATTTCATGGCTCGCATACATTCTTTCGTTACATGGCCAGCGAGTATACCGATAAGAGCGGTAGAAATGGCAAAAGCAGGGTTTTTCTACACGAGAGTAAACGACACAGTAAAATGCTACTTTTGTAATCTCACGATGAGCAATTGGCGAGCTCACGACGTCCCGTAGCAACAACACGCTTTCCGACAAGTAAATTGCCGCTATCTCCAATCGTCGACAGATGTTCGAGCAGAAGCAGAAAGTTTTTTGAGAGTATCTCTGTTAATGACCACCACTAATTTTGGGCCGGAACCTTGTCCGTCTGACCCCCTACCAACAAACGTACTGATTCGCGAAATACCAGAAACTCCGATACCGATTGCCCCGAAAAGGAAATCAAGGGGACGACTACCAAATTCATCGCAAAAGTCGTAATAAAAAAAAAGAGCGTAATAATTTTTCTTCTAAACACGGACAATAATTCGACAATAAATAACAATAGTGAACATTAGGGTGGTCCTTAAAAGGGGTATTTTTACATTTTGATCTTGCCGCCCCCCAGATCGGTTCGAAATTAAAAAAAAGAAATCCTCAATTTTTTTCAGATTTTTTCTACCACTCTTAACCCTCCCCCACGGGGATTGAAGTTTTCCATTCAAAATACATGGGACTTTTCGGTCTTCGCAGTCAATATTTTCTTGCGGGACTATACGTCGATCGAAAAATCTGAAATTTACACAAATTACGCTATAAACATTTTACTATAAGGGGAAAAATCACCAACCCCCTATCCTCAAACTTGGGAGGGGGGGAGGGTTGACAATGTCAGTCCAAAAAGATATATGGATTTTGCAGTAAAAAAAAGTGTTAAATGTGGTCTACTTTTCATAACAGGGCTCTGTAAAAAAACCTTAGGTCAAAATATACAAAATAGTAGAAAAGATGACATTTTTTGTTACGTTTTTCTATATTTTTATTTTAAAAAAATGCTACTTCAATAATTACAATTCACTCCATATTATTAAGGAGGGTCTCTTTTTTTGCGTCTGGGTGATTCTTGCGATATTCACTGACGATTTGTAGAATGAATTGCTTCTGCTGTTCGTTCCGTGTTAGAATTTCGTTGTAGTTGGTGAACAGACGAACGCCTCGTTCCGCGACATCGTTAACCACTTTCAGATGTTTTGTTGTAAAATCACCAAGCAAATAAATGTTTTGACGCAGATCCGGCCTTAGTTCCATTGCGGAATGAGGTTAGAGTAACATTTCCATACAAAATCGAAAAAAGCAGCTAATTGATGGAAACACCTCGGAATACGTATTATGCAGCATTGGCGACACCAGTGGCGGCGTTTGTAACTAAATAACTAGCGACAGTTGGAGTTTTAGTCAAACACTAGCCTTATCTGACAGAATGAACCAACCGAATTTTAACGTGAATTATTTCAACCGTTGAGAAGTCATACAAAAATTCGTGTTATGTTTCAAAATGCAATATATTGATAAATCACTTTTTAATGCTGTTAAGGTAGATTCGGTAAAAAATCACATTCTTTTCAAAAGAGATATTTAATTCATCTAAAATTAATCATTTTAATAATTAATAATAATAATTTTATTGAATAATCAATTTTGAAAATTATCAAAGGTTGTTAATTTTTTCCCGTATGGTGTTACATGTATAGAGTAATTTGTGTATGTTTCAAACTTTTTAACAAAGAAATAGTCGCATGGTAAAATATTGATTGCTTAAAACCGATAAACACATTGAAAAACTTCTACTCGTTATTTTCAGAAGCGAAAATCTATATAATATATATTATATATTATTATATATTATTCTACAACTACAAATCGTCAGTGAATATCGCAAGAATCACCCAGACGCAAAAAAGAGACCCTCCTTAATAATATGGAGTGAATTGTAATTATCGAAGTAGCATTTTAAAAAAATAAAAATATAGAAAAACGTAACAAAAAATGTCATATTTTCTACTATTTTGTATATTTGGACCTAAGGTTTTTTTTACAGAGCCCTGTTATGAAAAGTAGACCACATTTAACACTTTTTTTTACTGCAAAATCCATATATCTTTTTGGCCTGACATTGTCAACCCTCTCCCCTCCCAAGTTTGAGGATGGGGGTTGGAGATTTTTCCCCTTATAGTAAAATGTTTATAGCGTAATTTGTGTAAATTTCAGATTTTTCGATCGACGTATAGTCCCGCAAGAAAATATTGACTGCGAAGACCGAAAAGTCCCATGTATTTTGAATGGAAAACTTCAATCCCCGTGGGGGAGGGTTAAGAGTGGTAGAAAAAATCTGAAAAAAATTGAGGATTTCTTTTTTTTTATTTCGAACCGATCTGGGGGGCGGCAAGATCAAAATTTAAAAATACCCCTTTTAAGGACCACCCTAGTGAACATACAATAAAATGAAGTAGCTCCATGTCTCAACAAATTCACGTATCAATTATAAAATCGATTAGTCAAGTTAGTGAAACGATATTTTTTCTTAAAGAAGCGACGAAAGAAAACACGGAAAAATTGGAATCCCGCACACAGCTTCATGAGATTGAGCCGATAAAATAAAAGAGAAAGCAGTAAAATGTACCCCGACTTGAGACCTGACCCGTCCGTCCCACTCGACCTTACTAGAGACAGAAAACAATCAAACATTCCTTGAAGAAAAAGAGGGAAACGATCACAGAGTCAGAAAAGAAATTAGAAAAAAAATATCAAAAAGAAAAAAAGATATTAATAAAAAAATTTTAAGTCACGATTAATCTTCAAAAAGGAAGAGAAAAAAATGAAAACTAAAAGAATATTCGAATTAACAAATAATTATATATCTCTTGGATTTGACAATGAAAATACACACAAAAAATATACAATCGGTTATGTTAATGTCATAGATAAGATTAGCTCATTAAGAACGCGTATTGCCTCATTGTACCTGTAATTGTACAATTAATTCAAGAATTTTAATTATAGAGCGATGATCTTCATGGTGCACACGAAAAAATGTGGAGAACGATGCACCCATAGTAGAATAACAAATAATAAATGAATCTATACAATCTTAGGCCTGCAACATGTCTCCGCGTGAAGGAAGGAGGCCCCTCTCACCCACCGAGAGTCACAGTAATAAATCTACGAAAAGATCACGATCAGATGTTCCCCCATCAAACAGTACACCGAAGTCACAAAAGAACAGGTTTAATGGCCACTGTGAAAGCGTCATCAAATCACCACGATCACGAAATCTCGGAGGAAATCCCGGACCCTCAACCCTCTACGAAGGAATCATGCGAGGTTCCAGCACTGGAAGAGGCCTCGCAGTCTCCCATTAAATTCACTATAGACGCACCACCACTGCCTTGCCTGAGCGGAGAGGAAGTCGCCGAAAGATTGAATAATCTTTATTCAAAAACGGAGGAAATATTGAGTGCACTCGGAGACGTACGGGCCGCAACGAATATCACAAACCAAGGCTCAGGTTACACCTCACCAAACGAAGGACCAAGTACCCTAAACAAAACCGCCACCTTCGTGACGAATGATGATTTCGAACTTGCACATCTACTCATAACCTACCTCAACTCCGTCTACGACGTAAAAGAGTACTATATTTCCACCCCCATCTGGTTAAGACCGTACGTATCACCAACAATCTCGTGAGTAAAAATTATTTATGTTATAACGGAAGTTAACCGATTTCCTGGGGTTAGATCTAAAATGATCTTAAAGGCAACATCTAGGGATGACTACGAATGATTTACACTAGGGCATTATTTAACAAAAAAAAAAAAAATTTATTATTTTTTTTTGTGTGTCAATGGAAAAAAATATAGATACATATATATATATATATATATATATATTAATTATAATCAATAATAATAATATACCAACACAGAGCAAATAGACATATCAATTAACAAAAAAAAAACGAACTATCAAAAAAAAAGGAAGGAGACGAAAAGGAAAAGAAAATAATAACCGGGAAAAAAAAGAAGAACGAATAAGACGTACGTGTAAATTCACCTATTAATTCGTTTGTTACCATTAGATAGTCAAGATTAAGCCAGATTATGCCGATTGAATAATGGGATTACAAGATGAGTCACCTAGTCACCTGAGGCTAAGAGGGCTATCCCAGGCACGCGCGAGGCACGGGCAACACGAACGCAAGGGGCCCGAAGTCCGGAAGCCATTCATACCTGACAGCGGAGAAGCGGTCATCGCGCTCTCGGACACATCTGGTAAAGGCAACCCAATGGGAAAAAGAGAAAGACGGAAGTTTCACTTTCTCGTCGCGACTCATCAAAACCGCCGTGACACCCAGTGTCGCGCCCAAAAAAAACGCTCGCTGCTGACGTCGAGTTTTAATCTACTATCGACGACACAGACTCTAGACGAAGAAATCAGGTAGACATCTCCAACAAGTCATTGACCTGCCGGCATCTACGACGAGAATTCAAAGAAGAAGCCCCGTGACCAGAAGCCACCATCATCACCCGTGCAACTTCAAGACCGTAGGAAACACCCTCTTTAGGTTACTACATAGCGTAGATATGTTGCATTAGGAAGGTTTAATTTTAAGAACATCGGATTAATTAGGGCATTAGTTAAGTATATGGTCAGGTGCGATTTCACACCTAATTCTGATTAATTTTACATAGGACCGCATAGTAAACAAAAACAAAACAAAAATAACAAAGAAAAAGAGGCTAATTGTTATAAGGAGTAAAAACTCACCTAGGTTACATTTTGAACGTTAACTGAACACTTTAATTGAATTAACAAACAAATAAAAAAAAAGAGAGAAAAGAAATAAACTCCAGAAAAAAAGGAGAGAGAAGAAAAGAAGAAAAGGGGAATCTATTTGTAGTACGCTTATAAGTAGGAAAAAACTAGTAATAATGCGTTTTGAATACACTAATTAAAATATAATTGCAAATATTTACGAGGAAATACACAGTTACGACAATCGGAACGATATGAACACGTACAACGAGATACACAAAAATAGATCACGGAAAATCCAGGGAAAATCGAATACTCTTGAATAAGCGAAACTGAAAAAAAAGGGAAACTGACACGTGCCCTCGTAGAGGTTACCTACTTATGAATTCCAAAGGCGAACGAGAAATTGATTCTCTTAATAAAAAATAATAGCCTCAAAGAAAATTGCAAAAAGAGAGAAGAGTTCACGCGAACCGATCATTTGCAGCTATGAAATGATTACAAAAAAATTATCAAGTAAATTCAAGAAGGGCGGAAATACACCATCACCCCCATAGGCGTACGTTCGATAATTAGTCTTTCATCCTAATAATCGTTTTAAGGGGGGAGGTGTTACGTCAGGCCGTAACTTCGCGCAATTCGCACAAACGAACTCATAGTTCAGTCATGGGTTCCGAGACTTCTGGCGGAAGGGAGCATTCGGCAAACAATTATACGAGCGACGGTTCCTGCAGGCCCCGGAAACTACAATATCCCCGAAGGGGCGACGGGTTGCTTGTATTTTATAATTTCGCACGCTTCGTATTTTGAGAAATTTGTACATCCGAACGCTGAATTTTGTTACACCACGAGGTGCCGATATTTGTGAACATCATCACGATTAATTACATGTTAACATCCTTTGTGGAGAAAAATCGGTTTCTTTAATTTCCTCGTTTTACGAATAAAATTCGACGGTTGCATTCTTAAATTCAGTGTCACAGTTTCTTTACGATCGTGTCCTTCCCATCTGCAGCATCAGCATCCAGTTCAACACAAAAAGGGTAAGTGAAATTTTTAATTATATCGGTGAAATTTCGTTCACGCATTGTCTCGAGCCATCATCACATCATCATCATCTCAGACCTCAGTCAAATTCCCTTTAGAGAAGCATTCGCAGCTCGTCCCCGAGTAATTTTCCGAAAGGTTAGACTCGAAACAGAGCTTGCGCGTTTAGTGTACTTCGTCAGATGTGGTATAGGGAGGAGATTTCCTTCTTGACCAGAGCACGGGTAAATCACGCTGAACCGCACTAATACGTGTAAAATTGTCGCTCGAGTAAAATCTACGACACTTTAGACGTAACAGCACTACCTTTCTCGGGAGTTTTATTCGTACGTTACCCTTCGTTAATATCGCCGTGACTTCGTGTGGTCCCGTGTAGTGATCGCCGAGTTTCCCTGGTTTGGGTCCTTTAAGCAAAAATACCGGTTCACCGACTTTAAGCGCGATGGGATTTATTTTTTTATCCTGATATTCTTTAGATTTTTCTTTTGAGTCTATCAAATTTTTCCGTCCCATTCCTTGAATTTCGTGTATTTGCGTTACTAGTTCCGTTAAATAATCATCGTAAGTCGCGAGTTTCTCCATTTCCGACGGGGGCATACTGGAGGGAGTTCGTGCTCTTTTTCCGAATACCATTTCGTACGGCGTGTGTTTTGTTCCTTCGTGAACGTTCGTATTGTAATTAAAGATGGCCATTTCTACCCATTCATCCCAATTCTTTTGTTTTGTGGTAAATTGTTTCAAGTATTCGCCGAGGGCATGATGGGATCTTTCCAACGATCCATTGGATTGTGGGTGGAACGCGGTAGTTCTAACCTTTCGAATTTTAAATAATTTTGCGATTTGTTGTAGGAAATTGCTAAAAAAATTACTGCCTTGATCGGTAAGTACTGCTTTCGGTGACCCGAAATAGCAAATAAATCTTTTAACAAAGGCTTCGGCTATGATCACAGCCCTTGCGTTGGGTAGTGATATTGCCACGGAATATTTAGTTAATTGGTCTTGTATGGTTAGGATGTATTCATTATCGAGATCTGTTTTGGGAAGCGGGCCTACTATATCCATTGCAATTTTATCAAAGGCTATGGCCGGTGTGTCGGTGATAATCATTGGCATTTTAGTTTTTGTTCTGACCAATTTTTTTAATTGGCAATGCAAGCAACGTTGAATAAAAAGTTGAATTTCTTCCTTTAAATTCTTCCAATAGTAATCGTGGCGAATTCTATTATAGGTTTTGCCAACTCCTCTATATCCGCCGACAGCTGAAGAATGCATTTCTTCAATAATTTTGTAACGATCTTCCGGGGGCGGTTCCCTGATTAGTCCCTGGCAAATAATAATTTTTACGTCACTATGAGCGAAAATTAACCGAAGCTGTGTTACAATGTCCTCCCACGGAACGTTTAAGATGTGACTTGTCTTGGCTATACTGACTATTTGGAGTGACAATTTTTCAATTAAATGTTGAGCGCTCTTAAGAACTTCCACGATATTTCCGAGTATTAGGCTGGGACCTTCTCCCGATTTATCGGTGATCGGAAGTGACAAATTAAATCGACCATGTTTTTTTTTAATGGATTGCGCTTTATTCAGCGTTAAATTTGTTAGCTTGCGTAAACAATCTCTATCTTTTAGCATTACACCTCCGGAATCTACGGGTTCCCCCTCGGTTGAGACAAAGAATACCAAATTGTCTCTTCGGGTGTAAAGTAGGTCACGGGACAGCTTAACGTTGTTGGCTACTATTCTTCCGGTCGTAGGTGCACGTATCCCCGAGGAAGGCAATAAATTAGCCTCTGAGGTGTCGGAAAGATTGTCTTCGTCACCCGATGCTTCGGACTCACGATCTTCGAGGGGTCTCGTTTTATGTCTTTTTCTTCTCCTTGATATGCTATCTTCATCGTCTTCGAGTTTGGTCTCGTCGCTGGGCACCTGATTGTCATGCAGAGTTTCCTTTTCCTCGCACTCATTATTGATTCCAACTTGGAGCGATCGTCTGTCATCTTCGGTATTCGTCTCAGAGCCTCTCTGGGTGACTTTTACGAGGTCCTCCAGTCCCTTTCCTGGTTCTCCATTTCTACGCGGGTCTACCGCGTTTTTTATGATCGTGGGCGACAGGGCTTTCTCCGAGCCCTCTTGGGTCGTAACAGTTACTAGGTCTGCTTTCGCCGGCGGTTCGTTAGGGTCGAGGGCCTCTAATTCCCAGTTATATTCTTCTATTTCCGTGTATGGACGTGTGGGTTCGATTTCGTCGTTGGTGTGTGTAATGTCATCGTCCGACTCTTTTTCCAATAATCGTTAAATTTCTGCGTCCGTTAACTTCCGTCTGAATTTGGTTCTGTTGTCATTTATTGGATTAATTCGTATTGTGAAAACGTCGTTGGGTGTAATTGATTTTTCTACTGGGTTTCTTGATAATGCGTCGGCGTTGACATTAGTTTTCCCGGCTTTGTATACTACCTCATATTCGTACTCGGCTAGTTTTAGTCTCCAGCGTAAGATTTTCGGATTGCCGTCGGTGGCTTTTCTGAACCACGTAAGCGGTTTATGATCCGTCCCACGGTAAAACGTCGTCCATATAAATACGGACGGAAATGCTGTATCGAATATACAATCGCTAACGCTTCCTTTTCGTACGTGTCGTATCGCTCTTCGACTTGACTTAGAGCTCGCGAGGCGTAGGCACATGGGTGGTCGTGGTTAATTTCTCCCTGAGATAGGATGCTGCCGATGGCGTAGCCTGAGGCGTCCGTTGTGAGAATAAAAGGTTTGGAAAAATCCGGGTATTGTAATACAGGAGCGGAACAGAGTTTTTCTTTTAGTATTTCAAATGATTCTTGTTGTTCGGTTCCCCACTCGAAAGCATTTTCTTTTCGTAACAAAGCTGTGAGGGGCTTAGTGATTTTCGCGTATCCCTCAATAAATCGTCTGTAATATCCCGTTAATCCTAAAAATTGACGGATGTTTTTAATGTTTTTTAGTACGGGATAATTACGTACTGCTTCTAATTTTTTCGAATCGGGCCGTACTCCGTTATTCCCAATTATGTGGCCCAAATATGCGACTTCCTTTTTCAAAAATTCGCACTTGTCGGGTTGTAATTTAAAATTTGCGGCCTGTAGGCGTTTCATTAATTCGCGATATATTTTTCCATGTTCTTCTAAACTGTTGGCGTATATAACTATATCGTCTAAATAGACGAACACGCCCTGTCCGAGGAGTCCGCTTAGTGTGAGATCCATTGCTATTTGAAAGGTGGGAGGGGCGTTCCGTAGCCCGAAAGGCATTCTCACGAACTCGTAGTGGCCTCGCGGTGTCGTGAAGGCGGTCTTATGTCTGTCTTCCGGGGCTACCTCTATTTGATGAAAACCCGAGGCTAGATCAAATACGGAGAAATATTGCGCTCCACCGAATTGATCCAGTATGTCATTAATATTGGGAATTGGGTATGCATCGGCTATAGTTTTTTCGTTCAGGGCGCGGTAGTCGAACACGACTCTCCATTTTTTATTACCTTGCGAGTCGGCTTTCTTAGGCACGACCCACACCGGGCAGTTGTACGGCGAAGTGGACGGTATTATTATTCCTTTGCTGAGCATGTCTTCTATTTGTTTACCTATCTCTTCTTTAGTACACTCGGGCCAACGATAACCTCTAGTATTGATGGGAAGATCGTCTGTCGTTGGGATGCAATGTCGCAATATCGTTGTGCAAGTTAATAAATCTCCCGGAATTTGATACAGATGTGCACTTTCTTCCAATAGCGTTTCTATACTGTCTTTTTCTTCTTCGTTCAACTCCGTGAGTCTCAATAATTTTTTTATTTGCTCCAAGCGATCATTCGATATTTCTTTTGTTACTACATAACACGGGGATTCGTTAAGAGGAGATTGAATTTCTCTATATAAGTTATGACTGCTTAACCTTTGTACTAAAGCAACGTCCATAATTTCGTAATGTATGGTCGAGTGTTTATTGACTTCAATTTGATTTTTCGTTTTGATTTTATCCCGTTCTTTACTTGTAGGTAATAGCGCAGTGGCAAGCGGCGAACCCTCCGATGACTTGCCAGGCGTATCTTCATTATCTCGTGATCTGGAAGTGGCGTTTACGTCACTTATTAATGCAGTTAATTTGCGATCCCTTCTCTCTATACATTTTTCGAGGTCTATTTCTTCATTTATTTTTGCTTTAAAATCTGGTGTTTCTTCCGATTTCTTTTCTGCGTTTTCCTGGATTTTATCTATTTCAAAGGTATTTTCCTGATTCATTATTTCGTTGTGCTCCAACTTTTTAATATCGGGCCTAGCTTTCGCCCCTTTTGCGAGCGAGTCGACCCTCATAAATTCTGGGTAGGCCACCAGCGTGTCTTCGGCGGTGACTGACGGCGTCGACTGCACCCGTGCCTCCGAAAAGTCCGAGTGACTCCCTTTTCTCATTGTGTCTGTTTCATCGGTTTTTTTTATTTTTCACTCCTGACCTACAGCCTTCAATTTCTATCATATTTATTTCCATGGTTCTCTGAGGGTATTCTTCTGGTTTTTTCGTATACATTTTATTCAATTGATTTTGATCTTCGCGAACTTCCGGGTTAATTTCCTTGAATAACTCCTTATTTGCCAATGGCTTTGCATCGTTAATTCGATTATTATATTGATTATTCATTATTTCGTTCTTACTAGTTTCATTCCTGGGTTTTCTTTCCTTTTCTAATAATTTTTCACGATCTGAGATTTTCATAGAACTGACTTTTTCGACATCCTCGAGGGATTCTGTCCCTACTGTACATGCGAAATTTATGGTATTCTTAAGATTTCTTTGAATCGTTCCTGCCCGTTCTCCGGTATCAGGTATCTCGATTGGTAACTGGCAACCACTATTTTTACTTTCATTTTTACTCGATTCATTTCTAGAATCTGGGTTTCCTGATTGACAATTGTTTACTTCGTCTTTACTGGGATTGGTTTCCTTGAGTGTTTCCTTTTTTAATTCTATCTCTTTACCCGGTAATTGTTTGAAGACTCGATTTTCTACAAGATCGTGACTGTCGACATCCTCGAGGGATTCTGCCCCTACTGTCCATGCGACATCACACAAATTTTCAACTTCAATGGGTCCTGCCCGTTCCTCGGTGTCAGGTTTCCCTATTGCAAGAGAACAAACTTTAATTTCATCATAATTTTCCGTATTTCCACAAATTTTCGAGTCATCTACTTTTATCAGGGGCTGTGAATTATAAAAATCAAAACTTCTTGGTTTTCCACTAACTTCTGGGTTCTTCGTGCAATTCCTTGTCTGGGCTTTGTAATATTTATTTCTCTCTGTATCATTTTTCATTTCGCTTTTCTTTTCGTTTATTTGATTCGGGCTAATCTCGGGAGTTTCTTTCCTAGGGACTTGCGATTTCGTTTCTAATTCACTGCGTGTCGTATTTTCTTCCGGGGATATTTCTCTTTTTAGTGGCGATAGTTCTGATGGGGTTCCGCGTCCTTTCTTTGAATTGAGAAAAGTGTCTTCTGAACTTGATTCGGTTTCGTAACTCTTATTTTTACTCAGTTTATTTTCGTTGGAATATTCTCGGGATTCTAATTCCATTACAGGCACATGCAATTCAACGGCCCAATTATTACTGTTGGTGATCTAAATATATGCTTTCCCGTTATTGTTTTTATCAAAGCCATCTTGTATTTCCACGCCTTTTACTGTACTCATTGGAGGTAAATAGCCTTCTCTCATGGACAATTTTTTTACTCTTATGTAACACAACTTGGTAGATTTAGCAGGGACGACCATGGTTTCGGGTGTCGCGAATGGTATTATTACGTTTTGCATTTCTAACTGCCGATTTTCATAGTCAATTTTTACTCAATTTCCATCTAAATAATCGGATCCTAAAATTCCGGCTTCTTTTGTCGGAAAATCATAACCGACAACATGGAAGGTAGTATAGCGTCCGAATATTTGAATCGTGACGCAACCGTGCGTGTAGATGGATTTTTTTGTGATTCCCTTTAGTTGGAGTATTTCTCCCTGATCTATCGGGGTACTGGGGTCCAAGAATTGTTCCTTGATAATATTTGGTTCGGCTCCGGTGTTGATCATGAGCAAAACGGGTCGTATTAATTCGGGAGCTGTCGTCATTACACTGGGCACGCTGCCTTCGTTGTTCAAGTGGATATTAAATATTCGAATTACTCGTACGCTCGACTCGCTCTGCTGGCTGCGATAAGGTGGATTGAGCGCTCGACCTGCGTAGTCTCCCTCACCGCGCTCTTGCTCGGGGGACCATTGTCGTTTCCCTGGTTCCCATATCTCGGTCCGTTGTTCGGACGGACGGGACAATCGCGAATAAAATGCCCAAGTTGCTTGCAATAGTGACGCGGCCCTGAAGGATCTGCGGCGTTATTGGGTCGTTCCATACATTGACGATTATTACCAGCATTATTGGCCAGCGGTTGCGAGTGATTATTACGAAATGGACAAATATGAGCTCCGTGGCCTTCCTTTTTGCAAATTTGACATCTTACTTCGTTCGGACCCGGGTATCTCAGATTTTGCGGGACTTGTACTTGCGCCGGATGCACAGGTCTGAAAGACGAAGAGGGCAATCGCGAACATTTATCGGCTGTATGGCCGTTGTTTTTGCACAACTCGATCTCGATTTTTCTCGATCTGCACCGCCTGTCTAATTAAGTAGTCAAAATCATTGTTCGGAGCTAAACGTTGTTCGATTTCAGGTTTTAATCCGTGTAGAAAACAAGTAGGCAGACTTTTCCTGGTGTTTTCGATAAATGCTGCTGTCAGCGGGTGATTAATATTTCCTTCATAATTTTCGAGTATTGCCTTTCCCAGATCTCTTATGCGATTCGCGTAGGTTATTATTGATTCTTTGTCGAGTTGATATATTGATCCTAATTCCCCTTGAAGTTGATAAATATTACGTTTAGGTGCGTAGATTTCTTTAAGAAATTGTTCCAACCCACAAATGGTATCAACATTTTTCTCTTGTATTGTTCTGCGGGGTTCTCCGATTATTTTTATCCGCACGGCCTTCACTAGGTTTACTTCGGCGCCTGGTCCCATCATAGCCAAGGCTTCCCTACATCCCTGGATGAATAACCCGAGTGACATGGTGTGCCCGTCATAATTGGGGATTACTGCTAAGGCATCCCTCAGGGAAAGGGTTTGATTGTGTAATCCCATTTTGCTAAGGGGATTTTCGGATTCTTCAGTTATGCCTGTTTTTGGTTTTGCCCCTGGTTCCGCGTTTGTGTTTTTATATGTGTTCTCGTTAGGATGATCTTTAGAACACCCGGGAGCGGGTTCCTTATTTCGAAAAAAATGCGATAGACTTTCTAATAAATTCCTTGGTACGATTTTCGGTTTTTTCAATATTGATTTTACCGCGCGGTTTTGGTTTGTTGTATTCTTCAGGGTGTCGGAGAGAGCAGTTTTATATTCGGTAGCTTCGAGAGGCATTGAAGTGCTTAAACGTGTTCCAAATAATCCCGGTGAGGTGTTCGGGAGTGCGTGATTTCCGGTTGATGGGCCCGCGCGACCGGGGGGATTTTTACCTGCCTCGGCGTGTGCCACGTGTAATGACTCGAGAGGGACTTCTGAGCAGTCGGGGACCGAGGGCGGTCTCTCTATTGTTTCACCTTCGTTACTACGATCGCTGGATATAAGTAAATATTGGTTGGTCCCGTGAATGGGGTCTGGAATATATCCTACTAAGGCCCAATTATTTCCAGGGGATTTATTTTCTGTGTTCGAGGGTATTTTTCCGCTGATTCTAATGTGTTCTTGCGTCTGTGTTATTTCGGAAATCTCTTCGGGTAATCTGAGGAAAACTTGTGTTTTATTTAAATCTTCACTATCAACTGATTTTGTGTCGTCACTCTCGTCTACTGATTTCGTATTTTCCCCGTCGTCGGTTTCGATTCTATAAGTTCTCACACCGTCTTCAGTTATTTCCGCGGATTGTAAATTTTTGTCCGATTCGAAACTAATTCTCACTGTTTTTCCTCCTGTGTGTTCGGGGATTTGTTCGTCTTCCGTAACTGTCTCTGTTGATTCGTCCGATTCTGATTCAGAGGTTTTCTCCGAGTCAGCGATTCCTGGAAAGTCGGGGACGGTTTCTTCGAATGGTCTTTTACCTGCTGTCTCGGGGATTTCGTGGGTTTCGGTCACTGTGTTAAGGGTGTTAGTATTGGCTCCTGTTGTACGTCGACTTCGTTCGCAGGGATATGTACTCAATATTTTATCGTCTAACGGAAGGTTTTTAGAACGAGTCCCGTGCATTTATAATTTTTTTATGAGCGAGTTCTATGGATGTAATTATATTTGATTTTTTTTATATGTTTTTGCTCTCTTCTTGTTGACCTTTGTTTTAATTTGACATGAATGTGCACACCATTGAATTATTATTCGAAATATGTTTTGTACCCAGTTGCTCCACATTTATAGATGGGAAAGATTTTTTTTATCTCTTGTTGTTTTTAATCTGTTATCGGGGAAATCGGACTTGCAGGTGAGCTGTAAATCTCGGTGTATGTCGTGTCAATGTTATCTTGGAGGAATTCACTATAAGTTTTCCACAGTCTGGGGTCTGAAGCCCATATGGAGGATATGACTGGTGGTGTTGGTGTGGGGATGTCAATTGGAATCAATTTGTATTCTTTACGAAAATAATCTTCGATTCTTTTTATTTTTAGTTTCCCGGAATGTATCAACTGAAGTTTTGCTAATTGATATTTTCTTCCGCCACGACGTTTCCTTGCCATATACGGAAAAGGGGGTTGTGGTAGGAGACTAAGAGTGAAACCTCTGTAATCACGTGCCTTAGCCGTGGGTAATGGGTGTAGGTCTTTTTATTGGGTAGTGATAGGAGACTAAGTATGAAGCCTCTTCCTTCAACCTACTTAGCCGTGGGTAATCAGGGGTTTAAATTGGTAAATTTTCATTTTCCAAATGTCAATTCACTTCGTGGTGGTGCATAAACATTTAATTAATTTGTAAAATGTGCGTGTGTTTCTGTACGATATTTAGATTCAACTTCGTTTTTCTATAAAAAAAAATTCCATTGAAAGTTTCCGTTTTACTTACGAAGCAACGAGATTTGTTCAATAATTATTCAAAGGATTGTAAAGGTCGTGGGATATGTGTCTGAGTAAGAGGAGACAGTAAGTTCAGTTGGTGAGAGAAGTACCTTAAGTCTGTCGGGTCTGGGGCGTCGATCTGGCCAGGGAGAATAATTTTACTTTCTATTCGTTTTTTGAGCTTGGTATTTTCCTGAGGGATCTTCTCAGTTGAGGTTTTGATATCGAGTTCCTTTTCCGGTTGATTTTCTTCAAAGAAAGTTTTTTCAAAAATTGTTCTTTTATAATTATATTAATAAGTTCTTGAGTGACGGCTTCTAATTCAACAATACGCATGTGAAGCTCTACTAGTTTTTCCAAAGTGTCCATGTAATAAATTGAGTAGTTGTTACAAAATTTCAAAGTCAAATCATTGTAAATCGCATAATGGTTCAGGCCTGTCAAATTATTTAAAGAAGCATCTTAAGATCCCGGACGAGCCCCCAAAAATTTGTTACGTCAAAAGTGTCGTGGATTCTACTCGAGCGACAATTTTACACGTATTAGTGCGGTTCAGCGTGATTTACCCGTGCTCTGGTCAAGAAGGAAGGCTCCTCCCTATACCACATCTGACGAAGTACACTAAACGCGCAAGCTCTGTTTCGAGTCTAACCTTTCGGAAAATTACTCGGGGACGAGCTGCGAATGCTTCTCCAAAGGGAATTTGACTGAGGTCTGAGATGATGATGATGTGATGATGGCTCGAGACAATGCGCGTACGAAATTTCACCGATATAATTAAAATTTTCACTTACCCTTTTTGTGTTGAACTGGATGACGATGCTGCAGATGGGAAGGACACGATCGTAAAGAAACTGTGACACTGAATTTAAGAATGCAACCGTCGAATTTTATTTGTAAAACGAGGAAATTAAATAAACCGATTTTTCTTAACAAAGGATGTTAACATGTAATTAATCGTGATGATATTCACAAATATCGGCACCTCGTGGTGTAACAAAATTCAGAGTTCGGATGTACAAGTTTCTCAAAATACGAAGCGTGCGAAATTATAAAATAAAATACAAAATTATCGAAGCCCGAGAATACAAAACTGTAGAGTCTTATTTAAGTCTATGAACTCCTAAGTCCCCGTTTATGACAAAGGTTCGAATTACGAAAAATGAAAATCTTAGCGAAGAACGGAATGGATCTATATCCATTCCGTATATAAGTCCGCAGACAGATTAAAAGTCGATGATGATTGGAACTCGAAATTTTCTAAGTCCGTGATACGATTTTAAATTCGGAGCTGATTTTTCCTAAGTCCGCGATATGATTTAAATTCGGAGCTGATTTTCTTCTAAGTCCGCGATACGATTTAAATTCGGAGGTGATTTTTTCTAAGTCCGCGGTCGATTTAAATGATTTTTTTCTAAGTCCGCGGTCGACTTAAATGATTTTTTCTAAGTCCGCGGTCGATTTAAATGATTTTTTTCTAAGTCCGTGGTCGGACAGAAATTCGTCGTTAATTCGATTTTAAAGTTTTCAGTCTATGCTCGGGCAGAGATTCGGTGTGGGCAGATCTAATTTTCGGGACGCACTGTATACTTGTCGATACCTTTTTGTCTTTTTATATGATTGGCTCCTTTGTCTTTTGATTGAGCGATGGTAGGGGTAGTGCCCACGTGATCTTCGACTCCCTATCTCATGCTAGAGGAGGACACCGCACTTTCCAGGTCGCGCGTGGCTCGCGCGTGGCTCCCGGCCCCCGCGCCTGTCCCTTGCCCTGGCTCCACATTTACGACTTCCTCTTTCGTCAATGTCTTCTCGATGTTTCGACCAGGTGTTCGCGCTTTTCGTTGGAACGATTTAGTTGCTGCCTTATTTGGACCTCTTCGCTTATAAGTTTATAAGTTTGCTATAGAATACATTATCTGAGTCCTTGCCGTGTTTTTTAAGTGGTTTCGCGGGCGACAAGAATGAATTCTTAACAAGATCGCGTTGAACAAGATTTGAATTTACATAGGAGATCATACAGACCGTAATTCTCGAATTTGTTGTTGAAAGTTCATCTTCGCTTGTTGTTGCTAATACGCGTTGTTATAAATTTTGTATACAATTACAGCTCCATATTCTCGCGGGAACGTATCTTAACTTTCGTAATTATCCAAGATTATGCGACTTCATTTGTATCTAACTGTGTGAATCCCAATTTTATAAACTGTTAAACCTTTCACCATTTTGTTTATATTAACAAGTATCCCACCGAATGTTATAACTTTTAAAAGTTATTCATATGTAGGTGTACTAATCCCGATGTTATAAACTATTAATCCTTTTACCATTTTCTTATGTTAACAAATTATCCTACCGAATGTTATAACCTTTAAAAGTTATCCGTATTTAAATGTATGAATCCCGATTTTATAAACTATCAATCCTTTTACCATTTTCTTATGTTAACAAATTATCATGTTGAATTATATATTTCTTAACAGTTGTTCGTAGACATTTTAGTCGTTTTGCCTCATTATCTTAAGGGGCTCCGTCTTTTGAGTTCCAAATGTTCCTTGAGACATTGAGTATTTCGTCTTGTTGCATTCTCCTATTCTTTAATCTGTGCATTTACAGGGGTCTTCAAGAAAAGCGGAAGAATAGGTTTAGTTATCTGGCCAGACTATAACTCCATTACGCACAAATCATGATTTTCGAGACGAAAAATGAAACAACGATTTTGGTGGAACGTAGGGCATTCACCCGGTGTTCTCATAATCTTCTAGCTATCAGGGCTAAGTAGATTTCTTTTATTTCCCTTTTTTTTGTAACCACAGGCGGGTTCGGCTGCAACGAGTGATCGAGGATCGTTAAGAGGCGTGGTAACGCAAGGCCAGCGGCTGACGGTCGATAACCGACCCGCCCAGTTGCCTCTACTTTCGTCTATCGCCGCTCGCTTGAGTGGCGTAGGTGACTTTTTCTAGAGAGCTTAGTGTTTTGAAAAATCGGGCCCTGTTGTACCATCATCCGCACTCTTTTACCTCGACTGACCCAGCGCTATCTGTTAACAGATATTGTAATTTCCGGGGCCTGCAGGGTCCGTCGCTCGTATAATTGTTTACCGAATGCCCCCTTTCGCCAGAAGTCTCGAAACCCATGACTGAACTAAGAGTTCGTTTGTGCGAGTAGGACGAAGTTACGGCCTGACGTAACAGCAGTTAGAGCAGCTTAATGCTTACACACTATGGGTTACATTGCTCGCAGCGGGAGCGCGGTCTAGTATACAGGTCTTGCAAATACCATGGTGGGGGTAGTCTCCCTTAGCGACTTCGCTTTCATTTCCGATTTACGCCACAAGAGGCGCGATAGGTTCTCACAGGTCTTGTGAGACAGGAATAGAAGAACTTTTCATGTGTCTTTCTCTCGACCGTGGCGCATGCGCCGTCGCTTTCTACAATATTTTCGTATTTTACCGTAAACAGTGCAATGATACGAATAAAATCAGTACGTAATGAATCGAAAGATGTGCAAACAGAGAAACAATTTTAAATTTACCCTATAGCGACAATGGAGCCGCACGGTGGCGGTTGTAGAACCTAGAACATCGTGCAGTAAGAGGGACTACCCCCACCATTGATATTTGGCTTCATTGCAGGACCTGTATACTAGACCGTGGGCGGGAGAGTCGAATAATAAGAAGCATGCCTAGCGCAAAAACGTCGTTCCGGAACGTGCAGGTCCGAATTATCGTGAATGAACCAACGCCGCACATTCCGTTTATTACCGCGGTGTCGAACTTGACGAAACTGCATCGCCGGTGATGCGAATTCGCGCAGGCGACGCGAGGAGCGCGACGAAGTTCGAATCGAGATTGATGCATATCTTTTTCTTTTTGCTTCCTCATAGAGGAAGCATTGTTTTCGTGAAATTTTTTTTTTTTCGAGATTTTCATGTCGGTACACTCAGAATGGTCCAAAACGTCGAGAAAAGTGGTTTGTACGAAATGTCTGTGTGTGTGTGTGTGTGTGTGTGTGTGTGTGTGTGTGTGTGTGTGTGTGTGTGTGTGTGCGTGTGCGTGTGCGTGTGCGTGTGCGTGTGCGTGTGCGTGCGCGTGCGCGTGCGCGTGCGCGTGTGCGTGTGCGTGTGCGTGTGTGTGTGTGTGTGTGTGTGTGTGTGTGTGTGTGTGTGTGCACGTTTTTTTGTTTACACGATAACTGCCGTAATTTTTTAAGAATGTTCTTCAAATTTGGCAACCACGTTCGCTATCATAGAATACTGTATGGGATTGTAGTTGACGCGAATCGGTTAGGAAATTCAGATTTTACAGCATTTTGAAAATTTGGCAAAAATCGTTTTCGCGCTATAACTTCCGCAAATTGAGAGATATCGGGATGACATTTTGTACGACAATAGACCTCCATAAAACCATGATTTGTATCAAATTTGGCGAAAATCGGTAAAGCAGTTCTCATGTTATTGCAATTTCATTATTTTTTCAAATGTCTGTAAGTACTATAGCTCCTGTAAATTATGAGACATCCGATTGCAATTTCGAACATGTCATTACGTTCATTGATTATTAACGATGAATTTCGTCAAGGAAACTGCCATTATGTCGGTAAATTTGGATTTTGCTGCATGAAAAACAAAAAAAAGCCGGCACCCAAAAAAAAATCGGAAAAAAATGTTTGCAAAATTTTCTCAAATTTGGTTCACATATGGACTACCATGGACCACGTTTTGAGTACAAATTTGACGCGGGTCTGAAAAGCCGTTCAAATTTTATGGCATTTAGAATATTTTGAAAAATCTCGTTCTCACGCTGGATCATGCAAATTACAAGGTACCGGCTTGTAATTTGGTCCACACATTGACTATCACGAACCAAGGGTTGGGTACAAATTTGAGAGAAATCGGTTCGGTGGTTAAAATCTTACAGTTTTATTTATTTTTAAAAAACAGCCGAAAAAACCTGCAAAGTAGAACCTTGCAAATTGCTTCCTCAGTATTTTACACTTTTAACGATGCTTCCTCTATGAGGAAGCCAAAATTGATCAACATACTTCCTCATAGAGGTAGCATCGTCAAAAGTGTAAAATACTGAGGAAGCAATTTGCAAGGTTCTACTTTGCAGGTTTTTTGTTTTTTTTCATATAATACTACAAAATCGTCGTGCCTTGAGATACAAACGCGGGATCGGCAACAAACAATATTTTAACTTTATTTATTGAGTGATAGCAGTAATTGATTTATTTATTTGTTTATTTACCATTGTTACGTCAAAAGTGTCGTTGATTTTACTCGAGCGACAAATTTACACGTATTAGTGCGGTTCAGCGTGATTACCCGTGCTCTGGTCAAGAAGGAAGGCTCCTCCCTATACCACATCCGACGAAGTACACTAAACGCGCAAGCTCTGTTTCGAGTCTAACCTTTCGGAAAATTACTCGGGGACGAGCTGCGAATGCTTCTCCAAAGGGAATTTGACTGAGGTCTGAGATGATGATGATGTGATGATGGCTCGAGACAATGCGCGGATGATATTTCACCGATATAATTAAAAATTTCACTTACCCTTTTTGTATTGAACTGGATGCTGGTGCTGCAGATGGGAAGGACACGATCGTAAAGAAACGGTGACACTGAATTTAAGATTGCAACCGTCGAATTTTATTCGTAAAACGAGGAAATTAAATAACCCGATTTTTCTCAACAAAGGATGTTAACATGTAATTAAACGTGATGATGTTCACAAATATCGGCACCTCGTGGTGTAACAAAATTCAGAGTTCGGATGTACAAGTTTCTCAAAATACGAAGCGTGCGAAATTATAAAATAAAATACAAAATTATCGAAGCCCGAGAATACAAAAACTGTAGAGTGTTATTCAATTCTATAAACTCCTAAGTCCCCGTTTAGGACAAAGGTTCGAATTACGAAAAATGAAAATCTTGGCGAAGAACGGAATGAATCTAAGTCCGCGGTCGGATTAAAATTCGATGATGATTGCAGCTCGAAATTTTCTAAGTCCGCGTTACGATTTAAATTCGGATCTGATTTTCTTCAAAGTCCGCGTTACGATTTAAATTCGGAGCTGATTTTCTTCAAAGTCCGCGGTCGATTTAAATGATTTTTCCTAAGTCCGCGATCGATTTAAATGATTTTTTTTTCTAAGTCCGCGGTCGATTTAAATGATTTTTTCTAAGTCCGCGATCGATTTAAATGATTTTTTTCTAAGTCCGCGGTCGATTTAAATGATTTTTTCTAAGTCCGCGGTCGATTTAAATGATTTTTTCTAAGTCCGTGATCGATTTAAATGATTTTTCCTAAGTCCGCGGTCGGGCAGAAATTCGTCGTTAATTCGATTTTAAAGTTTCGGTCTATGCTCGGGCAGAGATTCGACGTGGGTAGATCTAATTTTCGGGGCGCACTGCATGCTCGTCGATTCTCTTTTGTCTTTTTATATGATTGGGACCTTCGATTGAGAGATGGTAGGGGTAGTGGTCTACGTGGTCTTTGACTCCCTATCTCGTACTAGAGGAGGACACCGCACCTCGCAGGTCGCGCGTGGCTCCGCGCGTGGCTCGTGACCCCGCGCCTGTCCCTTGCCCTCGCTCCACCTTCACGACTTCCTCTTTCGTCAATGTCTTCTCGATGTTTCGCCCAGGTGTTCACGCTTTTCGTTGAAACGATTCAGTTGTTGCCTTATTTGGACTTCTTCGCTTATAAGCTTATAAGTTTGCTATAGAGTACATTGTCTGAGTCCTTGAATTTTTAACAAGATCGCATTGACCCGGATTTGAATTTTACAGACTGTAATTTCTCGAATTTGTTGTAGAAAGTTCATCTTCGCTTGTCGTTGCTAATACGTGTTATTACAAATTTTATATAAAATTGCAGCTTCATATTCTCGAGGAGACGTATCTTGACTTTCTTAATTATTCTAATTGTGCGAATTCCAATTTATAAATTGTTGAACCTTTCACTCTTTTGTTTATTTTAACAAGTATACTTCCAAATGTTATACTTTTCAAAAATTATCCGTATTTAAATGTATGAATCCCGATTTTATAAACTTATTAATCCCTTTACCATTTTCTTATGTTAACAAATTATCATGTCGAATGTTATAACCTTTGAAAGTTATTCGTATTTAAATGTATGCGTCCCGATTTTATAGACTATTAATTCTTTCCCCATTTTCTTATGTTAACAAATTACCGTTTTCTTATGTTAACAAATTCTCATGTCGAATTTTATATTCCTTACGGTTGTTCGTAGGCTTTTTAATCATTTTGCCTCGTTATCTTACGGGGCTCCGTCTTTTGAGTTCCAAAGGTTCTTTGAGACATTGATTATTTCGTCTCGTGGCATCCTCTTAATCTTTTAATCTGTGCATTTACGGGGGTCTTCAAGAAAAGCGGAGGAATAGTTTTTATTACTTGGCCAAATTATAATTCCGTCATGTTCAAATCATGATTTCCGAGGCAAAAAATGCAACGACGATTTTGGTGGACCGTAGGGCATTCACCCGGTGTCCCCAATAATCTTCGAGCTCTCAGGGCTAAGTAGAGTTCTTTTATTTCCCTTTCTTGTGATCACAGGCGGGCTCGGCTGCAACGAGTGATCGAGGATCGTTGAGAGGCGTGGTCAAGCAAGGCCCGCGGCTGGCGGTCGATAACCGATCCGCCCGCTGCCTCTAGTTTCGTCTATCCCCGCTCGCTCGAGGGGCGTAGGTGACACTTTCTAGAGAGCTAGGTGTTCCGAAAAATCGGGCCCTGTTGTACCATCATCCGCACTCTTTTACCTCGACTTTTACCTCGACTGCCCCAGCGCTATCTGTCAACAGATTTTGTAATTTCCGGGGCCTGCGGGGACCGTTGCTCGTATTATTGTCTACCGAATGCCCCCTTTCACCTGAAGTCTCGAAACTCATGACTGAACTATGGGTGCGTTTGTGCGAGTAGCACGAAGTTACGGCCTGACGTAACACCATATTAATAATCCTCAATCACGCGGTCCCCGAGAGGCTGAACGGGCCGGACGTTGTTATCGGTTCCACCGTTGAGTTTGATACTTCTGAAGATACCGAGCTGCAAAAATAATTTAAAGTGACGGCTTACGGGTTGTGACACAGAGTTCTCTAGAAATATTTCGAAATTTCCAGAGAAAAAAATCATTCATTGCGTTTTCCTCGACGAATTTTCGCGCTTATTGGCTAGTAGTAGTAAAATAACCAAATCGTATCCCACGAAGTACAAAGCCCTTTCAGGGAACAGCCACATAACAACTTCCTCGCAGGGTGGAGTGGTCATTGAACCCTGGTAGGTTTGATAACCTCTAAGCAAAACCCATCCAAAATCGCTCAATGGAAAGGGTGTGACTTGTGTTGAAGACCCTGGTTCAGTAACTTCAGTCAAGGCACTGCTAAGAGCATTCAAGGCTTTTTCCGTCGTTTGGTTTCCCTGATACTAATGAACAATCATAAATATGTAGTAAGAAATGTTTAAAAATCATCTCACCGCAGCAAAGTCATGAAAACTATTAAGTATACTTTACCGGGACACCGAACATTGTAACAATTGCTCTTCCGTTCTTATAAGTCGCCGATTTCTCCATCGATTTAGCATCCCTGTTCCAGTGGACAAATTGTATCTCGAGACATCGGCCGTAGCCGTCCACTGTGTGCTCGCTCCCATTCTTGCAGCCGGGACCCCAATGAAAATCGATTCGATCGAATGAGAATGAGTTTATCTGATGACCACCGACGATATAAGGACTCTCTTCATCTCCCCAGTCAGCGGTCAACGTAACTGCAATATTCGAAAGTGTTCGTGATAAACTTGAATAATCGCGTGTCTTCGTTGAGCGACTTAAATTTACAAAATAGTTAGGAATTGTTAATAAATCGGCTTAACAGTATGGGGAACGACGTTCATCATCTCAGTCTTATTATTCACCCGAATGACCGTTGTTGGTCACAGTCATGCTCGACGGCGTTTTGTCGTAGTCTTTCATCTCCATAGGTTGTGCAAGGCTACGCTTCATTTTCTTGGTGTTAATGTTCACCGGTGATTGTTTCGAGCCCCCGCAACTCGGATACATTTTTGCCCATGATTCGGGGTCTTCGTAGGTCCAGTCCGAGTCCGTTTGCCCAAAACTCCTCGGTAACATCTGACTGTACATAAAGCACAACAGCACGAAGTTCAGCTTGCTGGTGAACATGTTTACTCGATCGAGGAAAATACTTCATCCTTCCTTATATGCAAAATTACGCGGTCGATAACTGTACCGCTATAACAGCATCGGTTATTCTGTTATCGACCGTGATAACAGTAGAATAGTGTATAAGAGGCGAATTCAACACCCATATTGCAACAATAATAGCGGTAAGTCAACAGTAGCCGGTGGTTAAATGGCGATATGTGAACTATTATCCTGAATGACGCATTTTACTGAACTCGGCCATTTGAAGTCATGTGCAATTTTTCCGCTGTCATGACGGCAATGGATAGCTTTGTCGTTACAGGAAGTAAATTGATCGATAGAACCAATTATGAATATTTGATCGATTTTCCTGAATGCACATTCAACGGCTACGGAAACCACAATACGAAAATTCTTACCTCCTGGAATACAGCATTCGGGGCATGTTTTATTCCTTTGAATAAAAAAACCCAAGCTTATTCGCAAAAGTGGCTGAAGAGCACGAACAATGTACTCGTGAATCCGCGGTACAGTATTTAAGGATGTGGGAACGATAAGTATTCGATTCGCATAGATTCGAGCAAAGAGCGAGAGAATTGCAAACACTTTTCGATGGTCTGAAAATCTGAAAAAATTCATGCGCACTAAAGATACTGAAAACATTAATTTTGTATAATAATAATTCCAAATTATTATTAACAAATTGATAAAAAAATTGTTTAACAAATACTTCGTTGACCCAAGTTTCTTTTGCATGGAAATGATTCCTTTATTTTTCTGTAGGGTAGAAGCACCGGTTGTAGCGACTGTACCAGTTGTGGCCATTTTCACTATAATTTATTTCAAATTGTTGCTTTTCTGTATTTTCATGTTGATACTTCGAAAGTATCCATATAAGTTAAGAAGATTATCGATACAATTTTGTTTCATTGTAACAATACAAATAATTATGTCCAAAACTGGTACTTCTGCCCTATACGTATGATTTTTTTTTCAGATTTTTATCGAATCTTTGAAATTTGTGTTTTTTTGTATGGAAAATATGTACAAATTTCAAAGATTAGACAAAAATCTGACAAAATTCATACGTATTCAAAAAAATAAGGGAATCATTTTCACGCAAAAAACTTGGGCCAACGAAATGTTTGTGAAACAATTTATTTCAATCAATTTGTTAACAACATTTTGGAATTATTATTATGCAAAATTTATCTTTTCAGTACGTTTCGTGTGCATGCATTTTTTCAAATTTTCAGACCATCGAGAAGTGTTTGCAATTCTCTCGCTCTTTTCTCGAATTTATGCGAATTGAATACTTTGCTCTTCCACATCTTTAATGATAGGTTTCAGCCGCCTGGTACAGTGGTGCCTCTCCATCTCACTCCTTCTTTCGTGGATAATTAAAACTTTGTCCAAGTAAAGATAGTTTGGCCTGGCGCCCGTAGTTGTTCTCGTACCGCCGTCGACCATTAAAACTCTCTGTGACTCGCTGATACATGAGGGCCAGCAGGCCAGCAGCAGCGTTGGCGTCAACACCACCGGAGACAGTAAAGCCACTTCTTCCTCTCACTCTCCGGTGTTCCCTTTTTTCAAGCTCCCAACAACCCCGAAGCCTTTTTTCTCCTACCGTCTTTCTTTCTGTCTGTTCCGTTTCCATCGCCTCACCTTTAGCGATCCCGTCGATTGGCCGCGAGCCGAACCCTCAAACGTGCTCTGCAATGTCTCGATCGAGAAAAGACCGGCAGCGTGTCCTACACGTTTCCGTCCCAAACAGATTGCAACCCAGGCGGCCAGGCATCCGTCTCCGTTTGTGGATCCTCGCGTCAAGAGGTCCTCAAACCGTTTTCCAAGCTCAAAAGACGATTCGATCGTGGCCGTAAACCGTCGCATCTCGCGCGACACTTAAACCTTAAACTTCGCTGTTGACTTCTTATTTTCCTCTGTATAAATCGCCCCTCCGTGAAAATCGTCATCATCGACGCTTTACGCCGGGCACGATAAAAATAGAGAAACGCATTTGGAAGCCTCGGCGTCTAACGTTGTCAGTGAACCCATCATTAGTTTACATTCGTTTACGCATTTTCCTCTCACCCTGACCCTCACCGTCTCTCTCTCGCTCGCCCTCACCCTCACCCTCACCGTCTCTCTCGCTCGCCGTGCGAATTCTCGAATTCTTTTACAACCAGGGATAAACTATTTCTTCGTGTTTCTCGCGAAAGCTAGGGCAACCGCGTTTGGGTTTTGCTCGGGATTTTACGCGCGTTTACGACACGGCGAAAAAGCAGAGCGTTTTCGAAGCGTTGCCGCGACTATATGCGGCCTGTTATAAGGATTCCCTCGGGGCTTATCTTGGATGTTTCGTTTTCAGGTGGCGAATATGTACATATAGGGATTTTTAATTCGCTGTACTTACGACTTGGGTGGCATCGAAAGTTCCGGTGCACTTTTGTACTTGTTGTAATAGTCTTGATACAGCAGAGTGTTCGGTAGTTTCTGCTCCCAATGAAATATCTCACTCTTATGATTATACCCGAGTTGAAATTTTCGGCCTCCCTGGAATCCGTTACTCTGAACCTCGCTTGATACTTTTTTTGGAGTACGAACAGGCTATTTCAAGGACTACCGTTTAAATTAAAGCCTTCGTTAAAACTCCGGAAATGGCACATATTACCCATTTGAATTCAACGGAGGTTGAAAGGAAGGCTTCAGAGTGATCTACAGATCCTCAAATGAATCTCCTGAGAACCTCCGTGTAACCTTGATAGACACTTACGTTAAATTCTTATACATATGTAGGAATAATACAAGTTTATTGCAATTGCAATAAAATTAAAATTTATTTTCCATTATAACATTAACATTTAACATTAAAATACATTGTCCATTACAACATTATAACAATAAATTATATAAACCGCATTATGTGGAAACTATATTTTTTCGAAACGGTATTTAAATGCTCAAGTCGTGTTTTTTTATAATTGGCTGACGGCCGTCGTGCGTTCCGTACGTTAAGGGATAATGCCGAACGTCGCGACCGAGGTAAATCGACGTTTCGCGGCCCGCGGGAGCCCGAAAGTGCGAGAATTTTCCAACGAGTTTCGTTACTCGCCCGTGTCGCTCTCACCATTTTATTGCAATTCGTCTCTTTATTTCTCGCGCTCTCGGCTTCGCGATGATTCACGAAAAATTCACTGACACGATCCTCCTGGAGTAGGTTGATTGTAGTTATGACTCGTCGTTGTGTATCCTGGCGCGTAGTTGAAGGGAGGATAGTGAGAAAGCTGATAACCGTACTGACTTTCAGATCCTGAATAACAGTTTATGGGTGTCCCCCAATTTGGCCAATATTGACCAGAGTTGCCTTGCATCGAAACCTGATAATTTGAAGAGTTAGAAGCTAAACCCAAATCTTGGGACGTCGAGGTGCTCATATATGGCAATTGATTATCCACGGTCGATGAAGGGGTGGAGACTTGACTGCTAGATGCACAGCGTTGTTCCATTCAGTACTAACGTACAAATCTAGTACTTCTCTGATTAATTGAGCACTAAAGTACCACTGTGACGAATTCAGTACCACGTGAATAGTACGCAAATGTACAGCCGTACTTTTTGGTACTTTTTGGTTTTCGGTCTTGCCGTTGCGGTCACTGTCGTTACCGACTGATGTTATAGACGAATGGAACGTGTAAATAGCTGATATATTAGTACCCGATTATTCCGTTTCGGTTTGCGCGAACAGTTCTCAACGTGAGTTTTCTATGGCCGAAAATACATACTCGCATCCGCTACTTTCCGAAACTTTGAATACGAATCGAGTCCGAGAGGCGAGAAGTAAACAAGAAGTCGGTTAAATGTGATTACACCACCGTCGTGATGGCATCAATCGAAAGGTATGTAGTTATAAATCCAATAAATACTTTGTTTTATCATAGAATAAATGAATAAATACATAATAAGAACTGGCGCAACTTGTGCATATTTGTTGTTTATCATTCTAGCATCGAACTATTACGACCTTGTTAACTTTCTTGCTAGGTTTTTCATCAAAACCAACAAAAAGCCGACTGACAGTGGCATCGTCGAATCCGCGACATCTTCGTCTACAAAAGAGATTCCGCCGATATCGATACACGCGAGACCAGACGGTTCATCGGATAACCGTACGTGCGATGATGAACAACCGACAGGTAGACAGAGTTGTAATATCCACACAGATGTAAATTTTTCAGAAATAACGTTGGTGATACAATTGGCGATGTATTATTATTAATTCATAATAGTAATAACGAAGTAATTATAAAATAACGCGTACATTTTTTAATAGCTGCAAAGTATATTTATTTTTAATGAAATTTCATGGTGAGTTTTATTTATTTACTTAAAAATAATGGATTAACGCGGTTGATCCATTATGAAAGTAACGGATGTCCGTTCTCTTCCATTTTTTCGCAATTGCTCAACATTTTTTTGTGGATAATTTGATATTTGTGCAGCTATTCAAAAATTCGCATGTCATTTTATAATCCCCGCAGATTATCATTATTAAATCACACCTCCGAAACAAACCGTACTGTAACTTTTATTTCTTAAACTAATAAGGATTTACAACTTTACAGGTAGCAAACTCGATTCTGGATGGGAAATCAGAGCCGTGGACAATTTAACGAACAGCATTCTGGAAAACGTCGAAGATATAAATCTTGATGCCGACGACCTCATCGTTTTTTATTTGGACGAAAATGAGGCGAACAACAACAGCACCTCTCAACAGAGTGTTACGGCCATGAGCCTCGGAAGCGAGAATGAACAGGAGGATTGTGAGGGAAAGGCGCAAAACTCCGCGAAAACGGCGCAAAACTGCGACGAGAACGAAAATCTCGTGATTGTCGAGTCAGAAGCATCTGCGAAGAAATCGACGAAAGGGAAAAAAACGTACAAACAGAAGTTCCGTCAAGAGTGGGCCGATCAGTTTCCGTGGGCTGAAAAAAGCGGAGAAGAAGCGTCGTGTAAAATCTGCAAGTTTAACGTAACCGGCAGTTCGTTTCACCTCCGCAGACATGAGAAGACCACCAAACATATTCAAAAATCACGGGCTATCGTGCAGACGCAGAGACTGGAGAAGGTCGCAGATAGCATGAGAAAACGTCTAGTCTCAAAACTTTTGACAACCGAAGTCGAGTGGAAACTCGTCTGCTATTTGTGCGAGCACAACTTGCCTTTTCGCTTGATGGACACTCTTCCCGAATTCTGCACAAAAGCGTTTCCGGATTCCAGTTTGGCGAAAACCGTCAAAATGAAAAGGAAAAAGGCGAACCAAATTGTCGTTGGCGTGCTTGCACCATACGCGCAGCAAATCGTCATAGGCAAGTTGAGAACGACTAAATTCTCGCTGATTATCGATGAGACGACTGATGTCTCCACCAAAAAAAGTTTGGTCGTTATCGCAAGATTTTGGGATGGTGATGAAGTCAAGGACCGATTTCTGGACTTGATAGAGGTGGAGAGTGCGACTGCAGACGGCATATTCAAACGTATCAAACAAATTCTCGACCACCACCAGATCCCGTATAAGAATATCATCGGCTTTGCTGCAGACAACGCGAACGTCATGATGGGTAACCGAGCAAGTGTTCGAACGAAGTTGGCTGAAATTGCACCGAACATGGTCGTTCAGGGCTGCTCTTGCCACCTATTCCACCTCTGCGCATCGCACGCGTGCATGAAGATTCCGAACACTATCGAACAATTTGCTCGCGACATATACTCGTACTTCTCCAACAGTTCTAAGCGACTGGAAGAACTGCACGAGTGTCAAGTCTTCGTCGATGAGAAGCCACATAAAATGCTTTACCCCAGCCAGACGAGATGGCTGTCCCTACAGGTGAGATGGTGTCTATAATGCAATGCATTAGACGTTCAGGACATTAGATGTTCAGGATATTTAATCATTTTTTTCTGTATAATATTTACAGATGGTGATAACGAGGATTTTGGAGCACTGGAACTCACTCACGTTGTATTTCCAGAACGCAGCGATTCTAGATAATCTACCAACTGCATCGGCGATTTTAAATGCTCTTCGAAATCCGATCTACAGAATCTACCTCCTGTTTCTCACGTACGTTACGGGACTTCTTACACGACTCAACCTCGAATTTCAATCTGAAAATCCGAAGCTGCCGCTGATTCTCGAGAAAGTCACAGCGTTGTACGTCTTGATACTCAAGTCATTCGTCAACAAGAGCGCCATCAATTCCACTCGCCCCACGCAGATCGCAATTGACAATCCGAAAATCTTCAAGCCTCTCGAGGAAATCTACGTCGGTGCCAAAGCCGACGAATTCCTGAAGGACAGCAACGTGAACATCGACCCGAAGGATCTGAAGAGTTTTAGAGTTCACGTTCTCGAGTTCTACATTGACTTAGTCAAGCAGATTAAGAAGAGATTCGATTTCGACAGCCCGCACTTGAAATTCGCGTCGAACTTTACGGTGAAAAATGCTCTTTCTGGAGACATTCCGTCGATTGCCGAGTGCGTCAACTTGTATCCGGAATTAGAGGTCGATATCGAATTGGCTAACATCGAATGGCAGTTGCTGCCCGAATCATTTGCGCTGAAGGACTACGAGAAACACGACGTGATCGAGTTTTGGAAAATGGTCAACCGAACGAGGAATAACGCTGGCGACTTCTGTTTCGAGAATGTAATGACTGTAGTTCGCTACGTACTGAGCTTACCCCATTCTTCGGCTGCTGCGGAACGAGCGTTTTCACAGTTGTCTCTCATAAAGAGCAAATTAAGAAACAAGCTCTTTGTAACAACTTGCGCTGCTATCTTGAACGTGAAGGATGCGATTCGAAATAAAGAGATAGGGTACAACAATCTCCCGGTCGAAGAAATTCTGAAATCGGTTGAAGCTCGGGGCACGACCAGCACTCGGGATAAAACTAGAGACGCTGCCACGAACATCGAGTGTCTCATTGAGGAAGTTAACGTTCCAGAAGATCTGTTTCTCGGTGACAGTTAACCCATTAAGTCCTGAACGGACACTTTTTCGTCCTGTTTTTCAGCGGTAAAGTCTTCCATGAAAACCGCCTAGAAAAAAATCAGCTGCTATCGCATCAGATGCAAAATTTCCTCAGCTTTCCAAATCCGTGATCAGATTTTCTAAAAAAGCGTAATCCAGCAACATTATGATAGTTTATTTAAAAAAAGAACGCGATTTTTCGCTCCAAATTTTTTTTCGGCCAACATTTTCTTACCTACATTCGATCGGAATCTTTCCGGGGGGTCAAGAATACGCGTCCATGGACCCTAATCTTCAAAATCCATACCTAATAAATTTGATTTTCAAGATGGCGGTATCCAATATGGCGGCTTGAAGCCGAAAATTCTCCTGCATTTCTTATTTACCCGGTCACAACTATCTTGTTCGATGAGATTTTCATAATAAGCTGTATACGAAGGTTTTTGGGGTCGCCGGTAACGAATCCGTTATCAGATTTGCCGAGTTCAACATGGCGGATCCAATATGGCTGACAAAATTTTCCGAATTCCGTATTTTTCTGCGAAAATTCGTAGGTAGGGGTTTTCGAAGTTGCTGATTACGAATCGATTATCAGATTTGCCGAATTCAAAATGGTGGATGCAAGATGGCGAACAAGAATTTCTACATTTTTTTTTACTTTGTAGGTAGAGATTTCCGAGGGCACTCATCGCAAATCCGTTACCAGATTTGCCGAATTTACTAAAAATATCTAAGATGGTGGACGAAAGTTACCAATTCCTTATTTTGTTACTAAAAATGAATAGATGGACGATTTTGAGAGCGCTGTACCAGGTGCTTGCACATACATACGCATACAAGTGTATGCCCATGCTTGCGAATCTAGATTCTTCAGAGGTCAAATTGCTTCTCATAATCGTCCATTGAGTGGTACCGGAATTCTTCATTTTTATATTTTCAACGAAATCACCGTGGTCAAAAAGTTCATTTACACAGTCTAAACAAAAAGAAAATTTACATTGCTCACTTGGCCGTACTCCTATGTATCTTTACTGTCTCCTATACTGTCACTCACTATCATTGACGCTATCTTATCGACGAAAACGAACACATAGTGTTCACCACTCGACGTTTGACAGCTCGATCTAATATTCGGAAATGGCGAACACATCACAAGCAAAGCGGCAAAAACGGTCTCATTATGCGGCGAACATTGAAATAGAATACCGTGAAAGTGGAGGCTTTGATGCCCTTTTCATCCCCGACATAAATGATTCTGGCGATTCGAGCTCCGATTCTGAATCGGCAGATTCCCCAAATATTACCGGAATTGAAGACGATCCGAGTCCTGCGAATGTGATTCCAAAGACGTCCTATCAAAAAATCATTGATAATTATGAAGAAAATCAATCAAAATTGGAACCAGACCACGAGTATATTTGGGAGGATGGAGAAAAAAAATATGATGAATTTCCTAAAACCGAAATTCTGCTTCCTGATTCAAAAAGAAACGTTATTCGTAACGCTTCTAATACACAGTTATTCGAATTTTTTTTTTCTAGAGAATTGAAAATCTTTATAGTAGAAGCTACTCACGAGAACAACTTCAATATGACATCAAATGATTTGGATGTTTTTTTGGGAATAATTATATTATCAATATTCAATGAGAGGAAATCCCAAAAAGATTACTGGTTTACAGATCCCTTGTTGATATGTAACCCCATCGCTTCAGCAATGAGTCGTGACAAATTTTTGAATATAAAGAGAAACATCGAATTATCTAAAATCCAATGTAGAAACGTAGATGACAGAGCTTGGAGGGTAAGGAAAGTTCTTGATATTTTCAGAAAAAATACTCTGCAGTTTGGTTTCTTCTCCACAGCTTTATCAATCGACGAGATGATGGTAAAATTCCATGGGAGGACCACCCTGCAACAGTTCATGAGCAACAAACCGGAGCGTTTTGGTATAAAAATGTGGGGCATTCGCAGCGCAGATGGATTTTTATTCAACTTCGACATTTACTGTGGCAAGGGTTCAAACGTTTATTCCTCGAATGCAGAAAGGAAACTGCAAAAATGCGCATTAGGTTGTCGCGTCGTTATGCAGATGGTCCAAAATCTGCTTATATCGGTTGTTCCAAGAAAAATAACGACATATCATTTATACTTCGATAATTTTTTCACTAACCCCGATCTACTGGTTCATCTGAAAAATCTTGGCTTGAGAGTGACAGGGACTGTGAGAGCAAACAGAGTAAAAGTGAAAAATGATTTGGATAAGAAGGTAGAAAAAGGTACGTTTTCTGTAAAGCACGAAAAAAATAGTGGCATGAACTTCATCACTCTGATGGACTCAAAGCAAGTCTCGTTGCTTTCAACAACGTCCGGTGTTACGCCACTATCGACAGTGCAACGTTTTTCCCGACAGGAAAGCGCTAAAGTAAATGTATGCTTCCCTGCAGCGTTCCCCATATACAATAAATACATGGGTGGTGTCGATCTCCACGATGCGCACTGCAGTAATTTGATGCCATGCATTAGAGCGAAAAAATGGACTTGGGTGATCTTGATGAGGCTGATCCAATCGTCCATTGCTAATGCCACCATTCTTCGCAATTTGGTCAGCGGCGACGCAAAGGTGGGGAGTAAAGTGGTGGGGCTAGAAGTCGCGAGAAACTATCTTGGAAAGAGCGGTGAGGAGAATATGAAGGCACACAAGAGTATCGTTGTAAAATCGAAAAGGCAGTGCAAAAATTTCGATAGATGTGGCACAAGAACGCAAAAAGTATGTATGAGCTGTGACGCGTATTTGTGTTCCTCCTGCTTTACGCTCATGCATACGAAACAATAATAGAAAAAAAAAAGAAAAAACGAAAAAAAAAAGAAAAAAAGTTGCAAAGTAGAACTTTGCACACTGCTTCCTCATTAATTCCCCTTTTTCACAAAGCCACCTCTATGAAGAAGCTTATTTATTAACTTTGGCTTCCTCATAGAGGAAGCTTTGTGAAAAAGGGGAATTAATGAGGAAGCAGTGTGCAAAGTTCTACTTTGCAACTTTTTTTTAAATTTGAACAAATCTTTGCACTTTTTTTAAATTTGAACAAAAAAAAACTCCGTTACAAACACCGTTACATCTAATTTTGATTAGATACAAAGTTTTGACTTACTTTAATAACTTTTCTATAAGTTACAGCGAAAATCTTAATTTTTTCAAAAATTCATAACAGCATAAAATCCGAACGACTTTACCGATCGTCACCAAATTTTATACGTGGCAGCGCTGTATGTTATTTTTTGACTGTTGAATATTTTGGTTCAGTTGATCAGATTCGACGTGATATAGAGCAAAATTTATTTTTTTCGAAAAATTCAAAATTCTATACAACCGGAACCGCTTTACCGATTTCGCTGAAATTCAATACCAAACAACATTGAACGTGTCTTTATTTATGTTGAAGTATATAGCTGAGTCGTCGAACTTTTACGAAAGTTAGAGCGATCACGCCATTTTTTTGAAAAATTAAAAATTCGATAAAATTTGTATACATGGATATATTTGATTTTAAAAAGATGTGAATTACAGAGGATTTAATACTCTACTTCCGTGCCAATTTTTAGCTCGATCCACCATGCCATTCCTGAGTTATGAACAATTGAATGTTCGGTGCCTGGACCATACATACATACACACACACACACACACACACACACACACACACACACACACACACACACACACACACACACACACACACACACACACACATACAGACATATTTTCTAGACCACTTTTCTCGACGTTTTAGGTGATTCTAAGTATGTTAACATGAAAATCTCGAAAAAAAATTTTTTCACGAAAACAAAGCTTCCTCTATGAGGAAGCAAAAAAAAGAAGAAAAGAAAAAAAAGGCTCTCGAATCTGCGTTCACCTCCTCGTGGTGAGAGCCGGGCAACGACAAACGAATTTGGCGGCTGAGGAACGCATATTATTTATTATTGATTATTTTTTTAAAAAGAATTCCCTTTGTGCGAATTTCCAGTACAAATTCCGTAACCGTAAACAGATGTTTAAAAAACCCCCACCTACCAATTTTCATGGAAAAATACGGCATTCGGGAACTTTTGTCCGCCATCTTGGATCCACCATTTCGAATTCGGCAAATCTGATAACGGATTCGTAATCAGCGACCTCGAAAACCCCTACCTACGAATTTTCACGAGGAAATACGAAATTCGGAAGATATTGTCCGCCATCTTGGATCCGCCATTTTTAATTCAGCAAATCTGATGATCGATTCGTAATCAGCAACTCCGAAAACCCCTACCTACGAATTTTCGCAGAAAAATACGGAATTCGGAAAATTTTGTCAGCCATATTGGATCCGCCATGTTGAATTCGGCAAATCTGATAACGGATTCCTTACCGGCGACCCCAAAAACCTTTGTATACAGCTTATTATGAAAATCCCATCGAACAAGATAGTTGTGACCGGGTAAATAGGAAATGCAGGAGAATTTTCGGCTTCAAGCCGCCATATTGGATACCGCCATCTTGAAAATCAAATTTATTAGGTATGGATTTTGAAGATTAGGATCCATGGACGCGTATTCTTGACCCCCCGGAAAGATTCCGATCGAATGTAGAAAGAAAATGTTGGCCGAAAAAAAATTTGCACCGAAAAATCGCGTTCTTTTTTTAAATAAACTATCATAATGTTGTTGGATTACGCTTTTTTGGAAAATCTGACCACGGATTTGGAAAGCTGAGGAAATTTTGCATCTGATGCGATGGTAGCTGATTTTTTTCTAGGCGGTTTTCATGGAAGACTTTACCGCTGAAAAATAGCACAAAAAAGTGTCCGTTCAGGACTTAATAGGTTAAGCGTATTTTTGTTTGGAAACGGTACTGGCAAAAACGCCCTTAAAAGACAAAACTGTGATTTTAGTCGATTATTTGTTAGTCTTAATCAGTAATACTACAATGAAACTGTGATATACGTGTAATTAACGTGTGAAAATAATCGACGAAGAGAAAATACAAAGAATATCAGTAATCTTTTACGTTACATTTGTTCAACCTTCCGTAATAAATAGTAAAAGAAAAACTCCATATTAATAATATAATTAGTTTTACAATATTTAAGCGAGATGCAACTGGGGTTTATTAGCGAAAACTACAAAAATATTGCGAACATCACGATTTGAATCATATTTATTTCAAATTTGGCGCCATATTTCGGTTGGTACGATCTCGTACGATTTATTCCCATCGGCACCCATCTAGCACCTACAGTCGAAAGCGTCTAGTACAACTCATTTTTTCCGTGGAACAACACTGTAGATGCACCAACATCGGCGGGTTTAATGGGAAGTTCCGGGTTTTCTTCGACTCTCTTCTGAAGTGCATCACCGTCGGCGGGTTTAACGAAAGGTTCCGATTTTTTCTCGACTCCCTTCTGAAGTGCATCACTTGCTGCATCGACGGTTTTAATTTTCTTCGTCTTTCGAGGCTGTGCGCTATCTTCGTTCGTTTTATTGACCTGCGACACGGCTTTCCTTTTGTTATACGATGTTTTGTTTATGAGCTCAGTATATTCTTCTTCGTTGATTTTCTGTCCAGTCTATTCACACGCCCAATCTGTAATTATTATCAAGAAGTAAAGCAACATTTGAATATCTCCATGAACTAATTTATTAAGGAATTTTTCGCACTGTTATTAAAAACCCGTACTTACAAAATACAGCTTTGTATAAGTGAGTGTCAATTCCCGGACGAGATCGAGCTTTTGAGCCCTTTGCTGAGAAGTCTGCCAATCTTGAGCCGTATATCTCTATCAAAGTTTGTCGTACAAGATAGGGCCAGTAGCGAACACGATTTCCGGTCGTGTTATCATAGATATGTGATCTCGCTTCGATCGTTTCTTTCACGCGTTCATGCAAATAAAATCCTATTCCTTCCCAAATAGGAACCTGAAATAAAAAATAAACTCATTGTGCCTAAGCGTTATATTTAGTGACTAGAATATTTGCGAACACGTCACCTTTCCTTGGCCGGGAGTTTTAAAGAAATCCGGAATCTAAAAATAAGTAAATGTTTAAAATAATAACGATTCAAAGATAAGTGAAGGAGTCTCTGACATCATAAGTAATAATAAACCCGAACTCTATTACCGACTGTATTATCAATCGATATTACCTTGTAAGGTAGCTGCGTTTCTTCTACGGTCTTCCTCTCGAGTATATACGATTCTCGTATATTCTCCTCGGTTACGTGAGACGCTTTCATGGCATCAACAACTTTTTCGAAGAAGCTGTAATATATTCGCGACCCGTCAAAACGCGCGCCCTCGAATGTCGCCACGTGACGGCGAGCGGCCATTAAGGTATCGATCGCGCGCATCGATCGCGCCCCGCAGCTCCGCGTGCTCGTCGCCTCGCTCGTCCCAGTCGGACAGCGATCACGCACGAGCCGAGACGTTCCCCCGAAAATCCGAGCCCAACGTATTTGGTTCGCGAACAGCGGCGCGTCTGAGGTGTGTGTGTGTGTGGTATACGCGAGCGAACGAGGTAAGCGACTTTCCGTTGCGATCATAAACATCCCGCGCCCCCGATTAACGCTTCCCGTTTGTAATACGAAGCATCTCGTCCCGCGTCTGGACGACTGGGCCGGTGTCGGAGCCCCGAAATCAAATCTCCACGAGCCCGAAAGCGGGCGATATAGAGAGAGACGGAGAATCACGAGGCAACCACGATACCCGGCGATACTCGGCCCCCGGAATCCCGCGACGATCGAGACGCGACGTACGACCAGCCCGAGACGCCCAGGGCCTACCAATCCTCGCTTTTCCGGGAAGGAAAACGCCCGATATCGTCGGCTTCGTGAAAAAATATCGATAAGATAAGTCCGCCAAAATATCACGACCGCGCATCGCGCCCTTTTTCATCATCTTCTCGCACGACTCGTGACGAAGCTCGAGCCGTGCGTGATTACCATTATTTTTCTTTTCGCATAACGAAATTCGCGTTTATCGATCGACGAGAGAAAACTCGGACCGCGTAACGAAACTCGCCTGTCCGAGCTCTCCCGCGATTTTCGATATTATTATTATTATCATCCTCATTTTCATTGTATACTCGAGTCGTGATTATTTTTAAGGTTCCTTTGTCAATATTATTTGCGTTACTCAGATTATTTACATCGCCTTCTTGCTCCTAACGGTTCGCTCGCGCCGGAGTCGCGTGATTCGTGTGTGTGAATGGGAGAATGTGTGTACGTATGAATGTGAAACATAATTAAACCGATTTATTTTGTTATAAATAGCGAACACCGAGTCAGCCTCGAGCACCGAGCGAGAAGATATTTGTTAATTTCTTCTGAATAAATCTATCCCGCTCGCAATTTGTGCGAGCGCGGCAAGAAACGCGACGACCCGCATTTCTATTTATTACAAAGCGTATGTTTTCCTTAGTTACTGCACACGAGAAAAAGAGTAACTGGCACTATTTTTGGATGTACAACATATGTATATTAAAAAAATGAATGTACCTTTGGGAACCAGTTCTTTGAAAGCTTCGATGAATTTTTTAAAATTGTCATCTACGTCATCAAGATTATCTACCCCATCGACAGGCCGAGAAATTGAAGGTCGTGCAGGCACTTCGGTAGGGGGATGGGGCGAAGTAATTGCAACTCGCGATTCTTTGCTGTGGAGACTATCGCCACTAGCTGAAGGTGTAGAGCTGAAGGTCGGCGATGAATTTGCCGTTTTCGTGAACCTTTCTTCAAATATGCTGTCATCGGCAGCAATATCACTCGCGATTGTTTTGTTAGCGGCACTGAGGCAAGCTTTCTCTATTTTCTTTGCTTCTTGCATCTCTTTTTTCGATTGCAGAACTCCGGCGCTGAAAATCCTTTCAGTTGGTTCTGAAATCGCTGTTGTCCCACTGTTGACGCATAATTTCTCCAGCTCCTCTCGTTAAGCTAAGAACCAACAAGATAATTGTTTACTTCACTCATTGTGGTAATGAACGTATTACACACGATTCGCGTGTGTAATACGTCCAATACTCGACGGTAAACCTTTTTCCCTCTCTTATCGTACTACTGTTAATTATATAAAAAAAACTTACCGCTTATTTTCAGTACTTTTGCCTTATGGCTAGACGTTTTTTTTGTTGTGTGATCGAGCCACTTCAGCGACGGAACAGCACCTTCTTTCCGAAAAGTTTTCGGTATCGTCGTGAGCTCCACAATGTCGTACGACATTTGGTGGTTCAATTCGTTTCTTTTTTTTCCGCTCGAGTCCCATAATATCAGCGCGAATTTTCCACTCTTTTTTTACCATTTTTACCCACGAGAATCGAAATTATTGGAGGAACTTTTTTTCTTCAGTAAATGTGTCTTGTCAGCCCACAGCGAAAAATGCTGTCGATCAATAACAACGAAACATCGGAACGGAGTCGAGCGTGTAGTTTTTGTTTGGCAACTTCGTATCGTACACGTGATCTGACACATCAAAACGCGTTTATTTTCTACGTGATAGTTGTGGTTATACGACCGAAAAATCATGAACAGAAAACCGTATAGTAAGTTATCGCGCAAAGGAAAGTACTTATACAATAAAGCTACTGAAGCTCACTTATTGGCTGCTTCATCCGGAGATATCGTGACTCCGATTCGACGCGATATCATACAAGCCGATAACTCAAACGAAGAAAGGTAAGTACGATATATACATATATACATTATTGGGTATTAGAATTCTCTCATGATCACTTATAATGGCTTTTTATACTTCGTTTTTAATTCAGGGCTGTAACATTCGAAGAGCAGCAGCTTCAAGATAATGACGGAGTCGAAAATAACTCGGAGGATGACGATTTCTATTCTGACCAAGGATCAGATGTCGACGAATACGACGATGACGAAAACGAGGAGGCGAACAATACTGCCGATGAAGATGAACACGAAGAGGAAGAAATGGAGCAAGAGGAAGAAAATTCAGTTCGCGACGATATCGTTGAGGAAGAAGAAGAGACTGACATTGCAGATGAAACAGACGACGAAATCGATGTACGCGATGACCGCAATATCTGCCGCGATAATAATGGCGATGGAAATGAAGGAGACGACCGAGAGCGCGAAAATGTCAATCGTCCCTTGTACTTTGGGGCTCCTCTGACAGTTGCTGAAAGCATGCTGTTGATTTTAACACTTCTTCTGAAGCATAGCATCACTGGGACTTGCCTGGCAGATATTATAACCGTAATCAATTTGCATTGCTTGAATCAGGGTTTGAAAAAGACAAGTCTTTATAAATTCAAAAAGTACTTTTCGATATCCAAGCAAAAACTTATCAAGCATTATTACTGCTCAGTATGTCTGACTTGTCTTTCTTCGCATAATGCAGAATGTCCTTTATGTCTGAAAAGAACGGCTATATCGTACTTCATAGAGCTGCCTTTTGTTAATCAGCTCGGGGAAATGCTCAAACGTGATCAATTTTACGAACGTTTACAACATCGCTTTCATCGGCAAGCGGCAAGGCCTAACACACGAAGCGATATTTACGATGGAGATTTGTACAGGAGTTACGTGGCAAATGGATTTCTTTCCAATCCCAATAACGTGTCTTTCACTTGGAATACCGACGGAGTGCCAGTTTTCAAGTCATCTAAAGTCAGCATGTGGCCTCTCTATTTAACAATTAACGAGTTGCCTTACAAGTATCGAATAAAGAAAGAGAATACCCTTCTGGTTGGTTTATGGTTTGGTCCGAAAAAACCAGCAGCCAATAGTTTCATTTATAAATTTCGCTCACAATTTCAAACACTTCTTAGAGGAAAAGACTACGAGCTGTCGGACGGCACTGTCATCACTGTCAGAGGAATGCTCTTAGCGGGAACGTGCGATCTTCCAGCCAAGGCGCAATTTTTAAATTTCATGCAGTTTAATGGAGATTGCGGTTGTCCGAACTGTAAAGAAAGAGGTGAAACTTATGAACACTCTACAGGGGGTAGATCTCATGTATTTAGATACACGGAGAACCCTGAAATGAGATCTAGTGCTGAAAGTATTCAGAGTGGTATGCAAGCTCTTGCAGACGGTCAGCCAGTAGATGGTGTGAAAGGTCCTTGCGCTTTCTCTAAGCTCATGCCTGATTTTGTTGTGGGCGTCGGCATTGATTATATGCATTGCATTTTTTGTGGGGTTGTGAAAAGATTATTGAGCTTGTGGTTTGATTCGGCGTTCAGAGATCGTCCATTTTCTTTATCTGCTGTATCAGATATTTTAAACGCGAGATTGATTACAATTAAGCCACCTAAATTTGTCCATAGGATGCCTCGTACGATAACAGAATTATGTCATTGGAAAGCTTCTGAATTGAAAATGTGGTTCTTTTATTATTCTTTGCCAATACTTACAGGAATAATGAGGCCTGATTATTTTGCTCATTACCTTCTACTTGTAACCAGCATTTCAATGCTCGACTCAGACTGTGTTACAGACGAGCAAATCCAGACTGCGAAGAGATTGTTAAACAGATTTGTTCAAGAATTCGAAACTCTGTACAGTCTCCAATTCTGTACAATTAACATTCATCAACTATTGCATTTACCGGTGTGCGTCGAACGTCTTGGGCCTTTATGGGTGTATTCTTGCTTTCCGTACGAAGATTTAAATGGAAGATTATTGAAACTCGTTCACGGTACATCTCACATCGATTCTCAAATTGCTAATGCTCACTGTCATCTCTTGAGAATGCAAAAAAAATTAGAGAATTTGCCGCAGGGGATCATTCGCGAATTCACATTAGGTATTAGACAACAGGTGAAAATTTGTGAGCAAGTGATATGTAACTGTTACAGTATCGGTACGTATAAAAATCCTCGCAACATTCCGAACTTCATCATACAAGCAATGCGCGACTCCGAATTTCCGCTAGGTAATATTCACATGTACATGAGGCTATTGAAGGGAAACAAATTGTATGTGAGTGAAATGTACACGCGGTCGTTGAAAACGTCATCCTCACATGCGTCATATCTGAGCAATGAACAGAAAAAAATAGGTGCTGTGAGTTGCTTTATAAAAGTCACAAATTGTAACTGCGTTACCAAATGCCTTTGCAATGGGCAGCATTATGCGATACTTACTGAAGTAGTGAGTGATGGCAAATTTGAAGCTCATGGACACAACAGGATAAAGGCTGAGCTTCCTTATTTACACAAATGCCACCGAAGTGACCGAATCATTGCTGTTCCAGTCACAGCACTCGAATCTGTGTGTGTCTATGTGTGTGTAGGGCAACAATCGTACGTAGGAATGCCCATAAATGTCGTAGAATTGGAGTGAATTCTTTTTGAACGGCCTAGTTAGAGCGACACATTTTTTATTGCCTCCTGTGTATATATTACTTCTGTACTTAATAATAAAATCTCTGTAATTGAAAAAATAAAAATGTTGATTCATTATCATGAAGTATACTTTACCTTCGAATTTAATTGATGTGTAATATGCAATGATTGATTTGCGTATAATATCGGCTTGTTTTATTAAATACATTTATCAGTTATCAATTGCGTTTATTTTATTGTAGTAGACAAATAATTACATACAATTTTTTAAAAATCAGATAAACATATATATTAAAAACGATGCAACTACGTAAAAGTTAGAGCCTTTGGAGGTGTACGGAGGTTCAAATTCAAGAAGGCTCAACGAAGGCTGGCGAGAACTTCGGAGGTTCATGGAGGTTCAGACTCAAAAGAGACTCAGCGAAGGCTGAAGAGTAAAAGGAGAGTTTATGAGGCTAAGCCGGACCTCCGCTCTTTTGCAGATAGACTGTACAGGTTGAAGCGAGAGTTCACGGCCCTGCTTAGAACCTCCGAAAGTGGCAGTTATTACCCATTTTCACTATACGCAGGCTTTTTGGAGGTTCTATATTTCAACTCGGGATATTATCACGATTGTTATTATTATATATAGCCGAGATTAGCCCAGAAAGGAGTGACTTCCGGTTTCGAATATCCGGGCAATCTGGATATTCAAATAGTTCGGGTAATCAGGATAGTCCAGGTAGCTGGGTACATATTCGGGTAGCTCGGGTATCCGAATTGGCTCGCTTTGATCTAACGTTTGGATTTGAAGTGTCGGATCCATCAAGTCCGGATAATTCGGGTTATCTGAGCATTCGATAAAATGCAAGCACTAATAACATACTGTAACGGAACGGCTTACCCCCAACGAGTTTCTCCGAAAAGTTGTCACTTTTCGGCGAATTTCGTCGAAATTCGAAAGTATTCGAGCTCCCCACTCCTGGCTTTGCGCTAGACCTCGACCAGCAGAGGCAGCGAGCGGTACCTCACTCAGACATTACCTTCCTTACCGCACAGATCTATAAGTCCTGTGTGGCTCGCGTGATTGTCCCGCCAGCCACGCTTTCCTACTGGGAATAGCCCAGATTTCCGTTTTGTTTGTTGATTGTTGTTAAGTTATAAGTGATTCGATCCTTGAGCCCCGCTTCTTAATAACAACCGTAAAATGTCTTTCGTGATCTGTCGCCCTATTTTCTTTCCTTTGTCCCTACAGTTCGATGATGATAAGTTTAATCGCACTCGTATACCGGAGAGAATTAATTTTCTTATTCCAAAAAGCAAGTCGAATGACTTCTGAGGACGCTTCCAAAACACAATAATTTATTCTCAGGTCCAATACACGATCCCTGTCGCTTCCCGATAGTGGAAATCACTAGAATTAGGATTTCGAGTATCCTAATTCGCGATTTCAATCAAATTAAATTTTGTCGAAATCGCGAAACGCTTCAATACATAGTATGTATGTTATACATTGGCACCATCTGCAATTAAAGATGATACACAGTAAAAAGTACCAAGGCGTCTGGTATTGAAAAGCCATAGCCGCCACTTGACGAACAGTACGAGAACTATAAGAATTTCTAACATATATATAATATTTTTTACCATATTTCGTGGTAAAAATTCTCTAGTTCTTCTCGATAGATGGCGTTATATCTCCCCTCTACCGGAAATTTACAATACTTTTTACTAGAAATATGGTAAAAAGTATCAGATTCTTCTCTCCGTGTAGAACACTGTACGGTGTATTTTCGCATTACAAATTAATTATTGCTGACAACGTTGCGGTGTTAAAAAGAAGAATAACACTTACATCACTTTATTTATTATCGGTGTAAAGTGCGTGTAAGTAAAACCCAAGGGTGTCAAAAATGTTACACCATACGGATGTCTTTCCAACAGCATCATGGGATTGTAATTTTTTTACACCGTTAGGTGAATCAAGAGTCGCGGTAGCGTCTCGACGCCAAGTGTAAAAAAGAAAGTTAATGATTCCTCTCGAGACGATAAAGATGCACTGGACGGAGGACCCGAATCAAGATATTCGTATGGAGCGAAAATACATTTACTTGGATACAATGGAAAGATACATTTCTTAAAAATAACGTTAAACTCATAATGGCTGAGATTGACAGAGTTTTCTTATATTCTAAAAGCACACAACTTTGTTTATAATGGTATTACCATTATAATATAATACCATTGTAAACTTTGTTTGTAATGGTTTTCGCTTTCGTTTTAAAATAAACCTTCGGTAACTTTTTGCTTTTGTTATCAGCAGACTTTCCTTATATTCGAAGAGCACATAACTTTGCTATTAATATTACATAATAAATAAATAAATTATCTTAATCTTAAGAGAATGTGAAATACTGCAGTCGTAATCAAAAACTGCAATGAACTTTTTTACGCATATTTGCATTTTACAGTTTCAGGAAGAAATTCATTCACTACGCTGGTAATATCCGCAGTATGTTGTAGTATTGATACATTTCTACATCACTCTGTGTTGTAGAGTCTCGATATCGACAATGGAATATTCATCCGCAGATTTTTCCGTAATATCTCGAACGTACAGAAATTCGCCTCGTAAATCCAAAATGTGTTCTTCTATTACCGTGTTTTCTTTGTCAGATACTTTGAGTTCAATGTGGGTTGGCAAACCGTTTGCTTCTTTCACTGTAAAAAAAATATTATTCAAACGAAAAGTACGAACAATCCATGAATACGAAAGGGTGAATTACGAGATAAAATAGTTGAATCCTCAAATAGAAAAAAACACCATTAGAAGTTAATTTACTCCCGTAAGTGAGGACTAGTACGCATCGGTGTAGTCTTTAATACGCATGCGGTCTCTAACAAAGAACTCATCGATCAAGTTAGCGTGCGCAACAAAATAATTTGTAGTGGAATTAGTATTAGAAATATAAACTGGAATTTGGGATTGTAATTGTAATTAGAAATAATTGTAACTCTTACCTGTTTTTACAACTTCTCGATATGACCCTTCTCCAGGAACTTTGATCAATTTCGATCTTCCCAATCGTGGCAGTTTACACTGCAATGCCAGTGTACCACATGACTGGTGTACTTTAAACACCGCAATAGTATACATTGAAAAATAAATAGGATTGAAATATAAATTGAAATGGTGTTAGTTTTAACACCGCAAAGGTGTACCATAAAACCATAATGGTGTTAATTTCAACACCACAATGGTGTACTTTGAAACCATAATAGTACTGATTTCAACACCGCAATAGTGTACTTTGAAACCATAACGGTGTTAATTTCAACACCGCTTTTGTGTATCACTCGCATCGTGGCAGTTTACACCAAATTACCAAAATACCTCATGGCCGGTGTACTTTGAACGCCGTAATGGCGTTAATTTCAACACCATTTCTTACCACTTGCACGTGCCGGTTTACACCACAGATTTTTGACAGTGAAGAATCGCTGTATTGCCTGAAATGCGTCTCTGCGACGCCTGCACATTGACGACCCGGCATACGTAAATGCTATGCTGCTGCGAGGAATACCAGCAGTCGGTAACAGTGTACTAAAAAAACGCCGTCGTAACTCTTCGTGTTGGAGTCATTCGACCATCAATCCACCACGACTCTCTGGTCTCCTCACGTGCATTTCTAAGAAATCCCTGGGGTTTCGCAATTAGCATAGCCGATTGAGTGATGAATCCGAATAATGGTTGGTGCTCCGTGCGAAGCATGTAATAAAATTGATGTAGCGGCTGCACGGTTGTCATAACAATTATTTTCGGGTAAACCCAAGAGCGAGGTTTTTGGTAAACAACTGAATAAATAGGTTGTGGTTGCGGTGAACTGATCATCGATGAGTTCGACGTATCCGTGTGTTCCAGACGCTATTATTTACGGGACACGGTTTACATTCAATCGCGGTAGTACAGGAAGTTTTCGTCAACAATGAAGGTTTTGAATGGACATCCGCCCACCGGACGAATGTTTTACTCTCTGAATTACTGTAATAATGAAACGAGACCGTTTGTCGCGTTTACGTGAGAAAACGTTACGGCACGGTCGATGCGTGAACGGTGGCTTTAAAAAGTAGAGTGAGTCAGATTCGTTATGTCAGTCGAGTGACGGAGTTATTATTTTGTTATTACCCATGCTCTTAGACGCAGAGCGTAAGGAATAAGAACTAAGTACCGGTAATAAGCTTAAAAATATATAGGACTAACAGGTTGTAGTGGCTTGCACGCTTCGCGCGCTCGCAAAATGCTCGAAACAAACTTAGATTGTTAATTAAATTAACGCGGAATAAAAAAAAAACACAAATTTGAAATTTTGGGACAGACTTGAATTAAGGGGGGGAAGGGTTTATTATTTAGGGCAGAGTTTAATTACGCAGGCTGGGACAGACAAACAGACAAACAACATTCCAAAATATATATAAGATGCACGAAGAATATATTGGATGTAAGTGATTCTCTCTTGAAACTAAATATAAAATGGCCTATTCTGAGACATAAGTGGTGTATTTTGCGATTATGCCGCCAGGCTACACTGGCAATATCAATGTAAGAAGTACGCCTTTTTATTACGCGATCTATGACATCAGACGCACGCGAAAATTCAAGGATTTTAAACAAAAAACAGATGCACTCTACGTGAAAAAACGCTGATTATCATTCAATTGAAATCGTGAAGCACATGGAGGTTTTAAAACCTTCTTGTCAATTTGACAGTTCTTTCCAAACAATCAGAACAAATGCCATAAATTACTGTAACTTCAAAAGCAAACATTCTTATGTGTGCTCAGTGACTGAAAATACAAGCGCGTTTTTTAAAAGGCGTGTTCGCGGCATGTCTTTCAATTTCATGTCGCAGATTAAAATTTTGCCTCGTTCATCTGCACTGGGGGAAGGACGTTTTCAACTTTAAAAATACATTTTCACAGTGCGGCTAAAATCATTGTCCAAAATAGATTTCAGAATAGTATATTAAGCTACAAGTGCGTAAAATCTTACACGCGTGTAAAATACCATACCGTATTTTTTTAACATAATATGCGAAAAATCTCATTTTACGCACTGTATGTAAAAATCAATTCCATGCACCGAAGGCAGTGCGTAAATCGAATTTTACGCATACTACGTCAAAAAATTATGATAAACAACTTTAAAATAAAATGTACATAAATGCTCATTAATCGTGCTTTAACGGTTATTTGTGATCCTATGTGGAACTGTATGTTTTAATTAAACTGTTTAAAATTAGAAAAAACGTTCTGCTACTTCAAAAACATCGAACTTAAATTGAACGTTTCTATCCTATACGTAAGTAAACACACTCTAATTAATACGAAATATGCATAATATAACTCTTTTCCTTATAAGTCAGACCTAGCGATTTCGTCAGCAAATCTCAAGGTTATTCACCTTGAGATTTGTGGACGGTCTGTCAACGCTACAGTATAATCTTGATCTGTAACGGTTTTATTATTGTCAAGCATTTAGATATAAAGGTAACGGCACGCCAGCTAATTAGTCAAAGCTGCACAATTACGTACAGTAAACACGTGATTTAAAGGTGGGTGTGTCATTTGCGCATGTCCAGCCTTCTTTTTTTTATTCTTCGGAAAGAACCGAGAATGAACGTCATGTTCACCGCGCTGCACTGATACGAAAAGAGGATCTTTTTATGTATGTATCACAACATGTATAGATAGCACTGTGATAGCACTTACAAACGAAAGTACTGTGATTGAAAATTGAGTGTAAGATTATGTATTACGTTAACCGAATAAATACCAGTCTTTACCTTATCACGAATCTTTCGTGACATTGTATGCACGCTAATTGTCTTTCACTCGAAGCACACAACGCTGTCTGCAATATGTATATAATGGGACAATTTCCAAAATCTGTGTTTGCACAATATCAAAGCGATGTTTGGTGAAGGCCCCACGAATTCAAACGGGGCTTCGCGGCTGTATGGACCCAAAGCTTTCGCGCATGGACGCACGTGCGCGCTCACACCAACTATAGTATCCACCAACTATATAAGAGAACTGGAATCACTACAGCGTCATTCACGGCTGTACCGTTCTCCAAGTCACTGATTCTCCACTTCTTTTACGGTGAGTTCACAGTGCCTACCTTACCTGTATAAAACTCCATGAGTTCTGTCGAATCGACGCCACATATTCTTTCTCGTTTTTACTCAATTCTATGGATCGAATAACCGCAGTGCAGAGTGATTTATATTACAAGTGTCCATAATATAGAGAACCTTTCGTGTCGGTGGATTCACAAAAATATTAATTTCATTTAATGGGGACTTTACTGATTTTATTCCTTTTTAAATGCTTTGTAAGTGTGCCACGTCTATAATTGGCGGTGTTAAGTGCTTTATAATTATAGACGTGCATTTATGAAGGATGCGTTTCGCGGTAGATAAACATCATACGTCGTTCTTTCCAAATTAAAATCGGTTAGGAAATTAGAAATCTTTCTTGGAGAAACCCAAGGAAAACCTATGTACTTGGAAATAAATTAACAGTATTTAGTATCATTCCACTTCCGTGGCTTGAAAATGCACACTGTAATATAAATCTACTATACGGGAAAAAATTGTTAGTTCAATACATTGGTATTAAAATTTGAATGAAAATATATTTCAAATACGATTTTTCGTGTCTTTTTCACTGATTTTTCTGATTTATCAGTTTGCGCCTTTTCGTCGTTTTTAATAGCCCAAATAAATATACTATCTTAATGAAATATAGCGATCGTATTCTTTGGATCGTTCAATCCGTCTTCTTCGAAACTCCATTTGAAATTTAAAAATCGGTTAAACGTTTGAACAAATATACATTTTTTTTTACTTGGACTAGGTTTTTCACTAACTAAATGCTAATTAAATCTAATTGCGGGCACACCATTCTCTTCTTTATGAACAAACGAAAAAATGCATGTTTAATGAAGTCCATTTTACATAACAGGAATTGTTTATAAAAAAACTACTTTAAGCTTACATAACTCGCAATGCGATATTTGCATAAAAACATAATTACACCCCCACTTATTAGGAGAGAACATAAAATGTTACGAGAGGGATTGAAAAAATGTAGTGTTCAATTGGCTGGTATAAACGCTTCAACCTCCTCAATAGTATGTTCTTATTGCATTCTGAAGTATCATTTTCTCTTTGTCATTTTTTTGCTAACCTTTGGTAATTCTTTTTTTTCCCTGCTCTAACAAGTTAGAAATGATTGTTAAACTCAACGAGTCTTCATTGCAATTCATTAATATTCGTTCAAATGTTTCCAACCTGTGGTAATTCTTTTTTTTTCTTTGTTTTAACAAGTTAGAAATGATTGTTAAACTCAACGAGTCTTCATTGCATTTCATGAGTATTCGTTCAAATATTTTCAACAGTATACGGTATTTTTGCTCGTCACATCGCGATCTTGTGCTAAATGCATTTGTTCCTCACGTTCTTCATCATTTGAGTACATTTCATTCATAACTACCGAGAATCATCTTTGGCTCCTTCGACAATTGATTGCGAAATGCTATTCACTATTACGGCAATTTTTGCCTCCTGATTGTAACTCCACGTTCCAAAGCGTATGCAACAACCTAAGTACGCTATCTCAGAGTTTCTAAGAGAATGCACAATTGATTTAATTCACCGTTATGTACATCCGAGGCCGTTGTCTGTGCCAGACACACGTGGAAATGTCTCTCTGCGCACTTTTCTATGGCTGCAAGAAAGGACAATGATCCCTCTCCAGTATGCAAAACGGCGTAACACGTTAGTCGTATAATTCAATGTCACCTCGAATCCTACCCGAGGCAAATGCGCAGTCTCTTTTTTTTTTAACAGAACAATCATTTTATTTATGCGTATGATTTGTGACGGTGATCGTCGAACCGTTATCTATTCCGTTCCGCTTCAAGTTCCGTCGATTAAAAATGACTAGAAAAACTACTCTTGGAGTTAGTCACAGTGAGCAGAGAGAATGGTAGAATAGGCTAGAAAAAGAGTTTCCTCTTTCCACGTCCGTTTATACGTGCGCCATGAGAGACCTTCCTATGCCGCCCGTCCTTGATTCATTTCCGCGATAATATAGTTTGTGACTATGTGATCTGAATACGCGGAGCCTTGAATAATGTCAATAATAATTATAACGAATTTATTCCGTCGGGATTGGACATTGTGCAGCCCGGTGTCGGTTGTTTGCAACACAGTCCTCGGAGAGACACTCAATACTATTTTTCAGGGGAGAAAGTGTCTGTCAGGTGCGCGCACTGTGTCGATATTTTCAGCGACGTAATATGTCGAAATCAACAACGCACGATGCCCGCACCTGTTTTACATACACGTTGCATGAGCATCTTTAGCAAACGTTTCTCGCTGTATCCGAATGTCTAGCGAAATTCTCTGACAAGTAAAATTTCGTAATGTTTGTATAAACAGTTACCATTGATTAACTACAAGTTCAATGAATTGTCGAATTTTATAAAAGTTCTAAGATCTATTACACTGAGAAAAATAATTGGTAAGATCAACCGTTTGCGTTGGTCTTATGCGTTTGCGGGCAGCAAAATACATATTTGGTTAATTCGAAATTATATTTGCTTGAACGAACCAACGCTTAGTTGAATCGAATTTTCTTTAATTCTCAATAACTATTATTTCGTTCACGGAACGAAATATTTATTTCGCTGCCTCAAACGCACATTCGGTTGGTCTTACCAATTATTTTTCTCAGTGGTACGAATGATAAAAATGGCTAATTATTTCATCAGATACAGTGAATGTAATTTCACGCCGACCTGGAAAATGTAATCTTAATGTCCAATGTTTGATGTGAAAATGATAATTGGTCATGGATTGACAAGTAGACTTTTCGAAAACAGAAAAAGCGTTAGATAACGCGATATTCCTTAACACCTTGTTAATATAGTAATTGAACGATCTGTTGACTCGACGCTAGGTACACAATTGTAATAAGCGCTTCGATTATTGCACCGTCATTATTGAATTTAACCCGTTTCTGCTGCATTCCCTGAATGTGATAGCACGCTATCCCTGTTAACGTGTATTCGCGAGATCTTATCGATCGGCAGTTATGTAAATAGCTTGATTCCATCAAAGACATCATTTACGGGGTCTATCGCGCGAATCCTCTTACAGTTTCTCGTAACGAAATGGAAAACGGCGCATTCATCGTTGTTTCATGTCCGCGAATACCGTGATTGGTACAAGCAACGTGATTTACGATGCAGACTTTGAATAACGAGGAGCTCGCGCGTTTGCCGCGTGTACACGGAAACCAAACGAGTTATTCGAGGCGCGTCGATTCAGTGCTAGGGTGTGGCCATCACGGCTAAGCTAATTGTAACAATGGCACGTTGAACAATGCGGCGATCTGTAGGTTAAGGGGGGGACTGTCGATTGTGGATCGATAAGTTACGAAAGAAGGAAAAGACAATCCCCCGTTCGTTTAATTCCCGTCGTTCATTTTCGTCATTTTTAATAGCCCAAATAAATATACTTTCTTAATGGAATATAGCGATCGTACTTTTTGAGTAGTCCAATCCGTCTTCTTCAAAACTCCATTTGAAATTTAAAAACCGGTTAAACGGTTGAACAGATATACATTTTTATTTTAAAAAAATTAGGTTTAGCTGATTTTTCCATTTCTCAGACTCTAAATAGGGTTTTTGCTAACTAAATGCTAATTAAATCTTATGACGGGCACACCATTCTCTTCTTACTGAACAATCGAAAAAATGTATGTTTAATAAAGTTCATTTTCGCGTCGATTCAGCGCTAGGGTGTAGCCATCACGGATAAGCTAATTGTAACAATGGCACGTTGAAGAACGCGGCGATCTGTAGGTTAAGGGGGGGACTATCGATTGTGGATCGATAAATTAGGAAAGAAGGAAAAGGCAATCCCCCCTTCGTTCAATTTCCGTCGTCCATTTTCGTCATTTTTAATAGCCCAAATAAATATACTATCTTAATGAAAAATAGCGATCGTATTTTTTGGAAAGTCCAATCCGTCTTCTTCAAAACTCCGTTTGAAATTTAAAATCGGTTCAACGGTTGAACAGATATACATTTTTATTTTTAAAAAATTAGATTTAGCTGATTTTTTCATTTCTCAGACTTTAAATAGGGTTTTCACTAACTAAATGCTAATTAAATCTAATGACGGGCACAACATTCTCTTCTTTCTGAACAAACGAAAAAATGCATGTTTAATAAAGTCCATTTTCGCGTCAATTCAGTGCTAGGGTGTGGCCATCACGGATAAGCTAATTGTAACAATGGCACGTTGAGCAACGCGGCGATCTGTACGTTAAGGGGGGGGGGGGGACTATCGATTGTGGATCGATAAGTTACGAAACGAGAAAAAGACAATTCCCCGTTCGTTCAATTGACGAACGAGCGCGATTGATCTAACAGTCATTGACAAATGGCTCATTATATTGCAGGGCGATCAGAAATGCTGTACTTCCTTGTGCTGGTCGGTCTGACCGCGGTCAGCGGCCAAAATCCGTTTCGACCACTGTTCTCGTGGAAACAGGTGGATTGGAATTATCCCAATGACACGATGAGGAGGAGTCACGAGGCCTCGGGCAATTATTTGCCGACGAGCAACGTTCCCCTTGGTGTCAATATATGGCAGGATAAACTGTTCATCACAGTGCCTAGATGGAAGAAGGGTGTACCCGCCAACCTTAATTACATTAGCCTCAGCGAAGCCGCAGCCAGCAGTGAGTACAACAAAAATACGTGTTTGAACAAATATTTATTGTACATCGTTCTGTGGATTTATAAAAAGCAATAATTTCGGTCATCGCACTTTTTCTAACCTCAGTGAACGTAATTGATAAGAATATAACTGAATCCCAGTGGGAAACTGATACGTTCTTTGATTACAGTGAAATTGATGAAACTAAAGAATACGAATTTCGTTTGAAAATAAACCATAATTTTTATTCGATTTCACCGTGTACTATAAATGAAAATAATATAACTGCACTGAGAAAAAAGACCATAGTATTAGCAAAAATAATACCATAGTTAAAAATGTATAATATGAGGGACCATATTTTATAGTTATATCTACTTTAATATGGTTTATCGAACTATTATCATGAAGTTAAGTAAACTATGCAGTTTCGATAGTACATCTAAATATGCGTCACACTTAAGAACTCTATAACTTATCGTTAAAACGGTAACAAAAGAATTATGTTAGATGCAACACATTTATGAAATCAACAATGAGATATAAGAGTAATTGCATTACTCTTACATTTTTAGATGATCCACCATAAAATATTGCTATCGCCTGAGGGAACCATATTTTATGGTTGTATGTACCCCATGTAGGAATTGGACTTCATCCAATTTATATAACTTTTTGCATTCTGTACCGCCATATTTGAGCCTCCATTTTCAATTACTGAATTCAGAGTTGAGTTTTATAATCCGTGTGATATCCCTGTCACTCTTAACCGAGATGACATTATTATGGACGTAAAGTATAGGATATTCACGTGGCCGGTTTGGTATAGTGGTTATCACGCGCGTTAGGTAGTTAGGTAGTTAGGTAGGTCGTATAGGTCTTAGGTTCAAATCCCAGCAACATCACTTTGCCGAGAGCTAGTGAAAAAATTGTATCTGTGGATGATCTCTTTTTTTTCTCATCAATAATCACAGGATAATATTATCAGCATTACTGCGGGACGGGTCGTTATAAAAGACATTTTTTGAATTAACTATTCACCAATAAATGAATCTACATTCTATGTATTACTTGCAACTATAATACATAGAATGTAGATTCATTATACTATATAGTATATACAACAATACAGGAAGATAGGAAAAACTATACATGATTGAAAAATATCTATATACTCTATGCGCCTTTACTATTCTACAACAGCTTAAAATACTGTTTAAATAGTAAAAGGTCGAATAGTTACAACTACCATACAGAAATAATTGGTATATCTACTAAAATATGGCACATAATACCATATTTTTATTGGTTGCGATAACCATAAGAACATTACTATCGCCTCAGGCGAACATACCTTATAGCAAAAATATGGTTAATCAGACCATATTTTTTCTGAGTGTATACTGCCTTATAGATCAAGCAATGGGATACTGATATTCTCTGACTTTTAGATGAGGCCTCTCCCAAGCTCACTCCCTATCCCGATTGGGAGTCAAATGACCTTCAGTCCGAAGAAGGAATTGTGAATATCCTCCGAGTGAGAATCGACGCCTGCGATCGTCTGTGGGCAGTCGACAGTGGAGTCGACGATATCTGGGGCGAGTTCAAGAGCGTCCAGAAGCCAAAACTCATTGCCATTGACTTGAAGACCAACAAGGTGAGACAGAATCGATTATCCCTTCCGTTTATTCTCGTAACCGGTATGGGCATGCATAATAAAAATCTGTCAGATTAGAACGGAAAAGTACAGCATTGTATGACTCCCCGGTGTCGTTATTCCTTCCAGATCGTTCACAGATACACGTTCAAGGACAGCGATCTGAAACCCAACACTTTCTTCGCCGACAGCGTCATCGACGTCGACCCCAAGAACTGCGACGACGCCTACGTCTACAGTTCCGATCTCGGTGCTTACGGACTGGTTGTTTACAGCCTGGCCAAAAATGATTCCTGGAGAGTGGAGAACAATTACTTCTACATGGACCCATTGAACAGTGCGCAAACTATTTATCAACTCTGTCATCAGCGTCTCAATTACCTCATTGAAAAAAGTCAGCCTAATGTGACGATGCATTTTTATAAAAATAGGTAATTACAACGTCAGTGGAATCGAGTTCCAATGGACCGATGGTCTCTTCGGTCTTACACTCAGCAACCCCAGGCCCGATGGTTCCAAAACTCTCTACTTCCACCCGATGTCCGGCATCAACGAGTTCGCGGTGTCCACGAAACACCTGAAGGACCAGGCAGCCCTCGCGAAGAGGGACAGTTACAAACAGTTCTTCAACTTGGGTAGCAAGGGACGCAACACTCAAGGAACCTCAATGGTGCTCGATCCAGTGACTGAAATTATCTACTTCACTCAGTTGAACAGAAACGCTATTGCCTGCTGGGACACACACGTGCCACTCACTCCCATGACTTTCCGTGAGTTTCATCTCTACAGCGTACTTAGTTGTTTTGCAGGAATTGCCTAATTGATTCAATGTCAATATAAATATTTTTTCGATTTTCTTCAGGTATCGTTGCTCAGGACAACGAGACCCTCGTGTTCCCGAACGACATGGCTATGGACCCGAAAACGAGGAAGCTCTACCTGGTTACCGACGATCTCGCAACATTCCAGTACGGAAAGTACGACTGGTCGAAAACGAATTTCTACGTTCACGTTGCGAGCCTCGACGATCTTGCCCAAACCTGCAAAGGAAAGAGCAAACGCTGGATCGGTGCCTATGCCTGAGCTATTTCGGCGGACACGATTGCTTCTCTTGATCACGTGTTTCATGACTCAGATCAGACCAACGGCGGGTGATAGAGCGACGAAAGAAGCCCAACGGTTGTAGAGTTTGTAGAACCTTCGCGGAGCATTCATTGAAATCCTAGGTGGATGTTACAATTAATTAAAGTTGGTCAACGGTTAGTTTCGTGAGTGAAGCAATGCGGTAGACGGTAGAAATATGACACATTGTAGATACGATTCGATATATTTTGTAATAGAATTTTTAATTATACTTTATCCTAAGGACTCAATTAAAACGTACAATTTCTGGAAACAAAACCCGTCGAGTGCTTTGTTTAATAGTGAATTCCTGAATGAACGTTCATTTTCCTTGGAGATTGTGCCGAGTAACGCGAAAGCCGTGTGTTATCAGCTGCTGGCCCCGTTATCGAACGGTCGCCGTATCGATTTTTCACCAACAGATGTGTCGTCGTACGCGACGCTCTGGCATGTCATAAACACGATACGGCAACGAGGAGCGTTTGTAAATCGTTTCGTCGTAAACAAAACGTGAGGAATGAAACATCGAGTCCCGATGCAGCGAGGAAAGAATACCCTCCACGCTTCCAGTGGAATTTATCAAAATATTTGGTCTTATATATTTTAGTCAAACGTTGGACATAATTTTAGTCAAATTTAGGAAAAAATACCCTCAACGCTTCCAATAAAATTTAACCAAATATTCGGTCTTATATATTATAGTCAAACGTTGGACATAACTTTAGTAAAATTTAGGAAAAAATACCCTCCACGCTTCCAGTGGAATTTAACAAAATATTCGGTCTTATATATGTTAGTCAAACGTTGGACATAAAGAGCGCTCCGATTGCTCAGGACGGAATTAAAAAAGTACAGTGTTTATGCAGCAAATATAAAAATTCCTATCAAAACAAGGAAAACATCGCTTTTATCTGACACAAATTACGATGGCAAACATAATTTTCGCATCACCTTCGGCGATGTCAGGGTCATGAGGGTTTCAACGAGTCGACTTTTTAGAACATAATTCCGGGTTTATTTGATAACTCTTCACTCGCAAATATTCTTTTCTTACAACGGACGCGAATGATCACGCGTGCAACACGTTTTAATAATATATAATATACACACACCGGTGATCTCGGCTGGAGGATCTAAAACACACTTCAGAAAACGATTTCTTCGGTTCTCTCAGCGAGCCTGCGGACGACGAGAGATATCGGGAAGCGAGAGCGAACGGTGCGACGGAGATAATCCGCGTCGACCGGTTCGAAAACCATCGTGAAGTTCCGACTGGTTGTCGGGTGAACCTTGACGAATTCATTGCCTCGACTGCTCGGAAGGTCTGCCTGCGTGCGGTCCGACGCACAGCCCGGCAGAATCCACGCGAAGCGGTCGATACTTTACCATATATTCATCGATTTGATCCGCGACGGATCTTCCGACCATCGCGAATCTTATTTGCTGGGCGTGCTCGCCGATGAGGCACCGATCGTCGGCGTCGGGCTGCTGCTGCAGGATCTGCTCAGGATCCTGTGAGGCTCGACGCTCAGGAAATTACGATCCGTGGATGGCTGGGCGCACACGATCTCCGGCTCCACCGGACTCGGGCAGCGTCTCGCGTTGCAATTCGACGACGGCGTTCTCGACAATGTGTGCAACGGTATGCGATATATTCTCATTGGTTTCGTGTCACCTTGGGAACCTGAAAACAAGAATAAATATACTACAGTATTATCGTATTTCCAACGTGCGTTCGTGTGAATTACCGGTCGTTTCGTTGTCATCGACTGAATTTGATGGTAATCTATGACGTATTTTCCCTCAGAGATAGATTGAGATTTCATAATTACATTGATAATTCTATTATCGAGGCGATTTTTTTTAGCCGTGTCTGTTAAGTATTTCGTGCAATTGTAACAATAGTTACCAGGTTTGTTACCATTTATTTGAGTGTAAAGATAGTTAAATGATCAACCTTAATTTTGGAAATGCACAAAGTTACTTGAATCTGATTAAAGAATGATCGGCGAATTATTAAGTCTTGATGATTTTTTAAATTATACTTATACGAGACGTCAAGATGAGCCGCTGAGTTAAATCGTTAAATGTATTAATGCGGTTGCGAATAATGAATTACTTTGCAGACTGGATTGCGAGGACGGTGGGCTGCAGCTTCGGTCGTCCTTCTCGGTAGTCTTCCCATCGACCCTGAATTTCTCGTTCTTCGAAGCCAAGAATTCGGGCGCAGTCGTGGCGAAGAATATGTCGTGCTTCGAGCTGATGAGACTGAGATTCGGCATGGCGATAGTGTGCACAAGATTGCCGTTTATTATCAGACGTATTTCCATGGTGTCCGTGGTGAAGGCGATCACGTAAGGAAACGCGCACGCTGCGACAGTTTGTTTGTTTATCGTCATTAATCATTCGTCGAGCTCGTAATTCCTCGTGACAAACGAGAGAAATATTACAGCGATAAATATGGCACGACGACCGGAAGAATTCGTTAATACGTAAACTAACCGACAGCGATTGGCACGGAGTTCCAGTTGAAATCGAATTCCGTGGAGGCGGCACTGTCCTCAGACAACTTCTGAAAGTGGCACGTGTCTGTAAAGCAAACGAATACATTAATCACTCCCAGTTGTGGACCAACAATCGACCCTTCCAGCTGTCTCGTGTTAGTTCGGCTATGCAGGATTATAATTTGTAGGGTAAACCGGATCTTGTTCGAACAATTTCCATTTATCGGTCGTTGGATGTTTTATAGATTACGTAGTAGAATAATGTAAATCTCCTGTATTATTGTAAGAAAAATAGTGAAACATTGACGGCGGACAATTTCGGAACGTGTCACGGGTAACCAAAAACATTCATCACTCCCGATTCTGAAAAAACAGTCGACCCTACCACCTGTTTCGTATTAGTTCTGCCATGCACAATTATAATTTTTTGGTAAACCGGATTTTGCTCGAGCAATTGTCTCTTATCGGTCGTTGGATGTTTTATGGGTGAATTAGATGAATTATTCTGATCTCCAATGTTATTCTGAGAGAAACAGTGAAACATTGACCTCGGACAATTTCTGAACTTATGACGTGTCTCTGAAGTAAACAACAACGTTAGTCACTCCCAATTGCGGGCTAACAATCGACCCCTCCAGCTGTTTTATATTAGTCCGGCTGTGCACGGTGATAATTGGTGCTATAAACCGGATCTTGTTCGGACAATTGCAATTTATGTCTGCAGAGTAAACAAAAACATTAATCTCTTCTATTTCTGGACTGACAATCTTCCCTACCAGATGTCTCATATCGTTTCGGTAATGCACGTTTATAATTTGTCGGGTGAGCCGGATTTTGTTCGAACAATTGTAATTTATCGATAGTTGGATGTTTTATGGATGAAGCGGTAGAGGAATTCTGATCCCCCGATATTATTGTAAGAAAAATAGTGAAGCATTGACCTCGGACAATTTCCGAAAGTGCCACATGTCTGCAGAGCAAACAAAAACATTAATCACTCCCTGTTCTGGCATTTCTGGACTGACTATTGTCCCTTCTAGATGTCTCACATCAATTCGGAAATGCGCGTTTACAATTCGTTGGGTAACCCGGACCTCAGTCGAACAATTGCCATTAATCGGTAGCTGGAAGTTTCTATTCTATTACCACATTCGTAATATTGTAACAGAATAATTCCAATCTCCTATGTTAATGTAAGAAAAACAACGAACTGTTGTAACAGAGCAGAAGTTCAGGTTCCTCGTCCTCCCGAAGGTCCAGAGCGGCAACCAAGTGCGGCTTAACGGAGGCTTCCATGTGTAACGTCCTGGATGTTCCATCGGCGCAAATCAGCTCGAAGTGGTGTCTGAGACCGCAGCAGAGTAACCACTCGTTACCTGGCTCTGAACTCTCGATCATCGTTAGCAACGACGGTGGCTCCGAAGCGTTGAATTCTTTCAAAAGAAGAAAGCCATCTATGGTGTCAGTGTCGGCTGATGAGCACCAGGTCGTCCACGCGGCGTTGTGCTTCCACTGTAGAACGGTCAGCCTTCGTCCCACAGCGACGCACTGAAAGAAAGGAAAAAAAAATCACACGGTCGTCTCATAAAAAAGTTGTAAAAGCCCTGAAACGGCAGTATAACAGTCCCTTTTTATTGGTCTTCACTGCGACATAATACGAAAGATGACATAAAAGTCGTCTTTCGCCATTGAAAATGTTGTAATATAAGATTAGGGGTACAGCGCTTGGGACTTTGCCAATAATTGATCCCCTGCAGTGAAAGGCGTATGGAACTCACTGGAGAGGAAGACATTGAAATAAGCCAAGAGTGAAAAGCTGACCGTTCGCCATCCACGTAACAAAATAAGTATATCACAATGTGTGGACTATGTATACGAGTTATAGGAACTTTTCCATCAAGACAATTTAATAAGTTCTTCCAAGAGTAAGTGATGGGGTCTGACCCTGTCACTGACTGGGTCGTTCACCTCAAACGATCGATCGCAATGAAACCAAATACTTGAATGCATTTTAGGAGAAGCAATGAAAGAGACCATATTGTGTTTGAGATCTCAACTAAACTCTCAACTTCTTCGGAGTATGGTAAGGTAAACGGCCCTGTTTGTGACCCTGCCACAGTTTGTGACCCCGTTAGCTATTTTTGACTGTCATAAATATAATTTACGTCGAATTTCAACCTGCTTATCGCCGTATTAAAGAGTTTTTTCAATCGTTTTTTGTTGTTGTAATAAGCAAGTTTTGTCATGAATTATTTAGTAATAATAGTGTCAGAAACCTGGTATACGCGGAGATCATAACGTACGACGTGAGTGTCAGAAACCCGGTACACGCGAGGGTCACAATGTACGATATGGGTGGTTCTGCAGGTACCCCAGCAGTAGACAAAAAATATTTAAAGAATGCTTCTATTAATATTCTCAACATTTTGCCTTTGTAGAATAGTAAAATCTGTTTCAGAAGGCTTTAATACACGGATTGAAACTCTTTTTTCAGTTTAAATCGACATCGCTGCTCTAAAGGTGTCACAAACTGGGCCATTTACGTTATACACCGAAGGGATTCACCCCTTTAAATCGTTTATAAAAAAAAAAAATCTTTTTTCAAGCTGTTCAACACAGATGAGTTTCATAAAAACCGGAGCAGGTCACCAGATTTACTTTTTTCTGGGAAAAGATATCCGGCGCTCACATAACATATACACAAAATAGCATTTTTTGTCGCTATATTTACTGTACGTAAGCAGAATGTATCCTCGTACATATCTCGAGTGTGCTTTATTTTCATGGGGGATTCTGCGTTCATCGTTTGACACTTCATAGCCAGCACGCGGGTGAAAGAAAAATCTAAGCAAAAAGGTTCGAGCATAAAGGTTATATCACCATTCGTAAATGAGAACCACCGGGCCTGGTGAGACTGTAAAGGTGACATCCTCGTGTGCGTTCCAATTTCCGTTCTTTGACATGAGACCGAGATCTCGTGATGGGCGGCCGCGGCGAGGGCCCGGGGGTCGCTGCGTGGGGCGTGTAGTTCTCGAGATCCTCGTCGTCATCCTCGAAGGAATTAAAGTCCATGCTGGTCGTAGTGTCGTCGCCGTCCAATTCGCTCAAACGGAAAACGTGAACGTTGCTTTCGCGGCCCTTCTCGCCGGCGCGAAATAGAAGAATGCCGTGCTGCTCGACGACATCCAATTGCTTTATCTGGACGGACTTGTCGAAGAGTAGCCTTTGCGAGAGGCCGTCTGTCCGGAACAACAATTAATTGCGTTTTTTACGACATCAATACTCGGCACACTTTTGTCCTGTGATTCTGACTTTTGCCGTCTTGAACCAAAGGTCACTGTTACTCCGCGATAATAATGAGGATGACGTTGAAGTGGAAATAATTTTTTATTTAATTGAAATATACTAAATGAATAGCTGAGCTGACGTTTGATTTTTCAGTTACGATGGGTAGAAGAAGACGACGTGTTTACGAGAAAAAATGTACCGGAACACCGCTTTGAAAGCTTCACTCAGAGAAAAATATAGTAGGATAGTTGGTCGAACTATACCGATATAATTCGCAGGAGGAACGATCATACCGATTGGTACTGGATACTACGTATTTGATTAGTTAAACTATTATTACGTTTACAGCAATTATTTTTTCTCATTGTCGTAACTATAAAATATAAACATTGCCCCTGGGAATTATACTGTATAGTAAAAATATAGTATTGTTGTTTGAACCATATGTTTTTCTCTCAGTGTTTCATACAAAAAAACCGAAACTCCAAATAAAAATATAAATGCGATATAAAATTGTGGTGTGGTATATTAAATCTTTAAATTTATTTTAAAAGTCTTGCAATTTCGCGTGATACTTGAACATTAATCTAAAATAGGAATTGACATGGATCCGTTAATTGATAGAAATATACATTTAACATAAAACTACTGTATCTTTACGCGACACTTGAGCATTAAATTTAATATACCAGTTTATTAATGGGAACTTGCTATTTCGGCGGTACGTTACATTTCTAAAAAAAATTTCAACGGTACCTATAGAAATGAGATCGAAACGAAATCGAATCAGAGCTGAGCGAATTTCTGCTTGAAGTACTAAGTGTTTTGAAATTAGTATCGAACATTCGGCTGGGTACTAACTTGGATAAACAAACCCTTTAAACACAGTGCTTAAAATATTGAACGCGTCGCCTTAGTCGTCCGCATCCCTGGAAGTACTTGAAGTACTTGAAGTACTTTGCTCAACTCTAAATCGAATAGCTTGACGAACGCTTAGCGATATTCACCTTCCAAGAGGTAGGTTCCATTCTCCGTTGAAAGTACGAGTTTGTTTTCCGACCAAACGTCGCCGCAAACAATGTCGTGCGGGAAATCAGGATAGATGCATCTGGGCTCCCACGGACGTGGTTTAAGTGGGCCAACGGTTGCGAGGGAGGTGGGTGCCAAGCCTCGCACGATAGCCTCGAGTTTGAGCGCCTGACCGACGCGTACCATTTCTACTGCCCGAGTCTCCTCGCGCCGGCGTCCCGGCGTCTCGACCACGTCCGAGAGCGCACGGCGGTTCAGCATGCTCTGTGTGTGTGTAACGTGCATGCAACGTCAGGTAGGCGGACACGATCGATTGGCCGATTAATCGCGCCAATTAACCGTTATCAGTTCTCGCGGCGAATTTATTAGACACGGAGGCGCGCTCGTGTGGTCTACCGACGGGAGCATCATCAGCAGCCACAACAGAAGCAATATTATGCATAGTAGCAGAAGCGTGTGCTCTGGAAACGTGATCGTCGCGCCTGGCTTCACTCTCACTCGCACTCTGCATATATTCGATAATACCCCCGTATACGCGAGATAAGCCGCACTATCGAACATCTGGACGACTGTCCAGATATCGTTTAATCTACGTCGTCATTTTTTTCTCTCTCTCCCTCTCACGCTAGCTCGATTGTTATTATCTAATAATACAACGTGTGTACTACGGTGAATTTATCGAACGAAAATATGACGCGATACTCTCGGAACGTGCTTAGTTTTAGTCGATTGATTATGTTTCTTGGGTTCGTTTGTATCGAGAATTACCTGTGTAGTCAATGCCATTAATCGTTTTAAGGCTTTTTAAGTGGGTCTGTTCTTTTTGAATTTCGACAAAATCGGTAGAGCGGTTCTGAATTTACGATATTTTTAATTTTTCAAATAATGCACATTTTCGGTCTAGTTTCCTCAAAGCTAAGGCAAACGAGTAAAAATGTTGTACCCGATAGAAATGTGATGCAAGGATATTTGTATCAGTGATTCGTAGTCGTATGTGACGTGGTTTTATTTCTTGATGAGTCAAATTTTTATTAACTCAAGATTTTTAAATGTATTCAACGAGGATGCGAAGTAAAACTTTGTAAATTGCTCCCTCATTAATTTTCATTTTTCACAAAGCTTCCTCTATTAGGAAGCCAAAGTTAACAAATAAATACTGAACGACTACAATTCAATGAACAAGCAATGTGCAAAGTTCCACTTTGCATACTTGTTTATATTTGGACAGATAAAAAAATGGTATTCTGTCTGTTTAGTCAAAGCTCAACATTTTTAGTTCAATTTTTTTTTATTAAGTCGATAGTGGTGCTGCTTGCCGAAAATTATGCGACGACCCCGAGAGGTTTGTACAATAAGCGATAGGCGTGCAATTATAATATAATAGCTTCATAGTTTTGGAACATTCAATTACGTACAGAACTTACGTTGCTCTTGCCATCCTGAGTGTGCTCTTGGTACATGTCGCGCAGCAGAGTGTCCAGAGTTCGTTCCCGCTTCCTCGAAAACGTGGGAGTATCGAAGGTCGCCTTCTCGCCGTTGATCAGCTTTACGAGGAGGAACTCTCGGAAGTTGTAGGGGTCCTCGAATATCGGCGGACAAGGAAGACTCGGCCCGAACAGGGGGACGCTCTCGTCGCAATAAATTGCGATTCGCCAACTATGGCCGCCGTCCACGCTCGTCACGACCGCAAAAACGTCTGACAAGTGAAACAATTGATCAAATGCGAGAACATTTCTTGTTAATACCTCTTTTAAAAAGTTCATGAGTAACGGAAAACATTGTTAGCAAACTATTCGAGCTGTAATTGGTTGTCACAAAAGTCCGTTTTAAACAAAATCAGTTTGATGTCAAGTTTGACATAAGACAACGGATTGATTAGCCTATTATAGGTGAAGTCTTGAAAGAAAATATTTCCGAGGTCGATTTTGGCTATTTTTGGTCCGGAGCCGGATCTACGATTTCTGACAGAAAAAAAATCGCCAAAAAATATTTTTTTCAAAATCAATTAAAAATGGTTAGTAACCAGTGTTTTTAGGGGTAGAATATACGACTTGAGAATAATGGTATAGGTTACAAGTCGATATTTTGAAAAGAAAAAATTCCGAGGACGATTTTGGCCATTTCTGGTCCGGAGCCGGATCTATGATTTTCGACAAAAAAATCGTTGCCAAAAAATTTGTTTTTTCAATTCGTTCCGATTTGCGGCATTCTCTTCATTACAGAGTCTTCTCTCGAACGCAAAAGGAAAACCCAGGTTTGATCGAACGAAAAAAGAGTAATCTCGATTTTAGCAAAGTTACGAAATTTCGAAAAAGGTAAAAAATAATTATTTGCATTTTTCTCGTCGAATTTTCTCTGTTTTGGGCGGTGGAACGGTGTTTTTCGGAATCAACGGGAAATTTTCCATCGGACAGGTTTATCAAATTTTACGAAATCGAACAAAAAAATGTCTCGATTTCGTAAAGTTTGAATGCTAATTTCACTTTATTTTCTTTAACGATCTAATTTTTATTTGAGCATATAGCGAGCGCGCGAACTGCGCGAGCCACTACAACCTGCTAGTATAATAATAAAAATGGTCACAAATGCTACAGTGGTCATTAACAGTACATCTACCCTAATTGTTTTTTTTTCTTCTTTTTTCGACATTGACGAACTTCCAAAACGTGCTAATGCTTACGGGTAAATTGGCTTCTGATGCAGTTCGGATTGAAAGTATCGAGGACCGTAGGATCGTCGGTGTAGATGATGTTGACGATGTCATTCCCAATGTGCCTCTTTCGTTCCAGCTGCTGAGGATTGTCCTTCGAGTGCGGAAGCATCGTGCTGACGTGGTACATGACCTCGTGTCCGGCGTACACGGTGTAAACACTTTCCTTGCCGGTCATGTCGCCTGACGCCAGGAACGAACGAGCGAGCATCGAGTGAAGAGGAGAAATTCGAAAAATAAAGGAATTATTTCTTTCCACTCTTTCGTTCAACTTCCATTTTTTTTCGTCACTCCGCGAACCTCCAGACGATCGCGATTCCACTGCCTCTCGACAATTTTTCTTTACCTTTGACGTCCAAGCCCCCCCTGTACTTGTCCCAACCCTTGAGTCGAATCCTTTCGCCGAGAATCTCCAAGAACCTCTCGAAGCCGGCGCTTGCTCTCTCTGAAAGCAGGAAAGAAACCGATCGATCGAAAAAGTGCGCGGCTGCTGCTGTGTATTACCGGGTGCCTCACTCGATCGACCCCGAGCAGTCGAGTTGTCGCTCTCGAGAACGTGGCTGCTTCGGCTCACTTCCCCCCAGCCGCCACTTCGTATAAACTGCTCTTTTGGATTCCAACTCCCTTTCACCCCCTTCGCCCCCCCTCCCCCTGCCTTCACCCTCCGCACCCCAGGTTAACCCGCGTCATGTGGTTTCCCAGATTTTACCGTTAGAAAGCATCTCGTCGTCGGTTGTCTGACCCTCCTTCGCGTATATGACGCCGAATTTGAAATTCACCGAGCCCTCTTGCTCCTCCAGCAACAGCAGATCCTGCGGGCCAACAAACGCACGGCGAGCGCCGAAGCGCGGGGTAAAATATATATTGTCGACTAACGGAAATTGGTTATTCAGGATTCTCCGAGCGCGCGACAAGCGCGCTTTACCCCCTTATCGCTTTTTCGACGTTCGTTCGCCACGTACCTTCTGTATCTCCGGTGAGAATATCTCGCGCGGCGCCTTGTCCAGCTTCTCCATGCCGAAGAAATTGCTGCGAGAAAGGCGAAAAGATGGTTACAACGACGAAGTGCCTATACATTTTTATATGCATTTTTTGGAATGAGGAGTTTCTCATAGTTGAGCCGAAATACAATCATCGAATTTCCAATGAAAATTACGACACACGCGAATCATCGATCATTTGATTGACAAAACATACGTCAATCAACACTTTTTCTTCCTCTGGTTACAAACGCCAGTAACGTAAACGGCCCTGTTTGCGACCCCCGGTGACTATTTTTGTGGGCATAAATGTAATTTACGTTGAGTGTCAATCTATTTATCGCCAAATTGAACACTGTTTTTAAATCGTTTTTTTTTCGCAGTAAGCTAATTTTCGATGAGTTATTTAGTAATACAGTTCGCCGGTGAAAGCTGTGGTTTTGCGTATCAGTGAGATTGAAACGTCGTTCCTAAACAGCTCGCTAGATGTGTCGGTCGCGTAACTGATGATTTCCTTCCGAAAATGAGTATGTGTTATTTTGATTACTACGTATATCTTCTTCAGGTTTTTACGTTTCTCACCACTCCCCTTGACCACTTTCATTCCTTGTATTCCCTCCGCCCCCCTCGAGTCACGTATTGAGGTCCCCCCAGAGTGTTACCCGCAGCCACTCTTTCCTAACGCACTACTGTATCGCATTTGCACGAGAGCACAGGGAAACTGCGGAAAACCTGTGCCGATACAGGCGGCTATATTTGACTAAGTGTTAGCTGTATGAGAATACATCGCAAACTCAGAACCCCCCCGCTCAACAATTGACGTGCAAATCAGCGCATAGGTAAACGGTCACCCATCCAAGTACCAACCGTGAGTCGAGATGCTTAACATGGGAGATCGCCGAAGCCATGCACCGACCGCACGCCTACTGCGGTCGTTCCGAAAATGAGTAAAACACAACATAATAGTTATATGAAAATCATTAAAATAATTAGCTTCATGAACAAGAAATAGGATACTTCAGCTATTGATTAGTTTTTTCCGTAAATTCACAGGGTCAATAACTCTCACATAACTGAGGGTATGACGCGGTTGCTGACCCTAAATTTGTTACCTGTTGCATCGTACAAATGACTGTGCTTAGTTATCGTACATTGAGGTGTAATTAAATGGTGAATCAATTAGTGGCCTATTTATTTGCCAATAACTAAAAAATGTAAGAATTTTCGGCGTGAGTGTCAGAAACGCGGTACACGCGGGGGTCTCAAGGTACGACATGGGCGGTTCTGCAGGATCAGGAACTCCCGCAGTAGAGAAGCAATATTTAAATAGTGTTTTTATTAACATTTTCAATATTTTGCCTTTGTAGAAGAGTCGAATCTGTTTCAGGAGGCTTAAATACACGTATTAAAACATTTTATTTGCAATTTAACAATATCACGCATCTGTAAATACCAGAAAATCCTCACCGCTGCTCTAAAGGTGTCACAAACTGGGCCATTTACCTTATATTCCGCACTCACGGCGCACATATAAATTTTAATTCTAACGGAATTTCGAAGAAAATATAAGAAACATATTTCGAATGTATGAGAAACTGTTTTTGCCCTTCCAGTTTGCCGGGTGGATCACCCGGTGTGGAGCGCGAAACGAAAGCTCGGGGCTTACTGCAATAAGTCCGCGGATTAAGCCGGTATGAATTGCGAGCGCAATGCGACTGTCAGCGCGGCCGAGGTACATTATTCTTATAAATAATACATCAACACGAACCTCAGTATCTGCTTGACGGTGGTCGTCTTGTTGGACGAGTAGGGTAACGATATTTTCTGGGCGCCCTGCATCAAGATAATCTCGTTAGTCGCGGTTGCGCCGCACGCCCTTTAACCTTAAGAATTCCCGGCGTGTCTGCGTGACTTTTTTCTTTTTTTTTTAAGCCGCGCTTTTTACACTTACCGTGCGTCTCCACAGGATAACCCGGTAATGAGGGACACACTGGTCTCCCCCGTCGCTCAGGACCACCGACAGGAAGAGGGGATTTCTCTCCGGATCGCAAGCCACATAGTTCTGGTGCACTGCGAACAAAGTCGTGATAAAAAGTGCGCTCCGCGGAAGGTGAACGAACACGGAATGAGGGAAAAACGAGGAGGAGGAAAAAGGAAGAATTCTCGGGTCCGCGCGGAGTATATCGCCAAAGGCGGGCGGGTCCCGGGTGAAAATGCTCGCCCGAGCAATTTGCGTATGCTAAACCCGGCTAACGGCACGGAAACGGGGAGAGGAGGAAAACGAGCGGGCGGCGGGGAGTTTGAGGAAGAGGATTAAAAAGGTTAAAAACGAGCATAAGAGCCGAGCCGATACTCACGCTTGCCGAGGAAATATTTAAAGTACCAGCGGGTCTGGTACTCGGGATTCTCGAGTACAGGAGTGCTCGGTGATCCGAACATCTGCGCATCCCCCAAGTGCCAGGGCCAAGAAAGCAAACCGGGAAAGAGAAGACGAAAAAATACATTGCATTACGCCTCGGTCGGACTCGACGGGCATCGACGGAGATTAATGAATCTCCCTGACAAGACATTTAAATCCGCAATCAATCAACTCGCACCTCTTCCTTCTCGCCCGGGCTGTCGCCGTTCTCGACCCGAAACCTCCGGCCGTCCGCGCCGTCCTGCTCGATCTGCGGCAACTGTAACAACGAAATCAGACCCTTGATTTCGGAGGCGTGACGCGCCAGGCACTTCCGCACCCCGAAGGAGCGGCGATTGAATTACTTCGCTGTTACCATTTCGACGCTTCCATAGCACCGCCTCGACAGCACGCCTCGCCTTGAAATCGTATCCGTCGACGATCTGCGGAGAAAAAGAGGCGATGAATTTACGCGGACGACTTTGACGTTCGCATAGGTGCGATTAATATTGTAAATTCCTGGATGTTTTAGAAATAAAGTTCGTGGAGCAATTGTTTTTGTCATTGTTAATTATTAATAGTAATATGGAGTGATTACATTATAATGTGTGTATTTTTAATGGCTGCAAATAACATTTATTCTCAATTACATTTCATGGTCATTTTCGCGAAAAAATTGCGAAATGCGATTAACGCATTTATTTCTTGATGATTCAAATTTCTATTAATTCCAGATTTGTTAATGTATTCAACAAGGATGCGAAGTAGAACTTTGCACATTGGTCCCTCATTAATTTTCATTTTTCACAAAGCTTCCTCTATTAGGAAGCCAGAATTAACAAATAAACAATAAAAACACTACAAGTTAATGAACAAGAAAAGTTGCAAAGTAGAACTTTGCACACTGCTTCCTCATTAATTCCCCTTTTTCACAAAGCCACCTCTATGAAGAAGCTTATTTATTACCTTTGGCTTCCTCATAGAGGAAGCTTTGTGAAAAAGGGGAATTAATGAGGAAGCAGTGTGCAAAATTCTACTTTGCAACTTTTTTTGAATTTGAACAAAAGAAAACTCCGTTACAAACACCGTTACATCTAATTTTGATTAGATACAAAGTTTTGACTTACTTTAATAACTTTTCCATAAGTTACAGCGAAAATCTTAATGTTTTCAAAAATTCATAACAGCGTAAAATCCGAACGACTTTACCGATCGTCACCAAATTTTATACGTGGCAGCGTTGTATGTTATTTTTTGACTGTTGAATATTTTGGTTCATTTGATGAGATTCGACGTGATTTAGAGCAAAATTTATTTTTTTCGAAAAATTCAAAATTCTATAAAACCGAAACCGCTTTACCGATTTCGCTGAAATTCAATACCAAACAACATTGAACGTGTCTTTATTTATGATGAAGTATATAGCTGAATCGTCGAACTTTTACGAAAGTTAGAGCGATCACGCCATTTTTTTGAAAAATTTAAAATTCGATAAAATTTGTATACATGGATATATCTAATTTTTAAAATATGTGAATTACAGAGGATTTAATACTCTACTTGCGTGCCAAGTTTTAGCTCGATCCATCATGCCATTCCTGAGTTATGAACAATTGAATGTTCGGTGCCTGGACCATACATACATACACACACACACACACACACACACATACATACCCACATACAGACATATTTTCTAGACCACTTTTCTCGACGTTTTAGGTGATTCTGAGTATGTTAACATGAAAATCTCGAAAAAAAAAAATTTCACGAAAACAAAGCTTCCTCTATGAGGAAGCAAAATGTGTAAAGTTCCACTTTGCATCTTGGTTTATATTCGGATAGATAAAAAAATTGTATTTTGTGTGTTTAGTCAAAGGTCAATGTTTCTCTTTTTGCTCATTTTCGCGAAAAAATGGCGAAATGCGCTTAATACATTACGAAAGTAAGGGAGGACTTTGCTCTGCCATTTTTTTTCACAATTGTTCACAATTTTCGATTACCAATGAAGTATTTATGCACACTGGGAAAAGAGATTCGTTGATTCAACAAAACCAGCGGCCACGGGCTGTCATGAATTTTTGTTAGTCTGCTCAACATTGTTTTCTTTTTTTTTTTCACCTTAACCATCGGTTGATCAGGTGAACCGAGAAACTGTTAAAGAAACAAAAAATATCATTGCTTCAACAAACATTTATTTGCATAGAGAAAACGGTTTTGCTATGCCAGCAAATCTTTTGTTAAAATAGTGACAACATTGCGTTATCTGCTAGCCTAACAATTTATTTTGCCCGACTAACATATTTTTTTGCCAGTACAACAAAATTGTTTGATAGGTTAGCATATAAAGCAATGTTGTCACTATTTTAACAAAAGATTTGCTGGCATAGCAAAACCGTTTTCTTTGTGTGACAGCTGGTGACCGCTGGATTTAGTTGACCCAGCCATCTTTTTTCTGTGTGCAACTATTTAAAAGTTCACATGGTATTTCACAATCGCTGTTGGTTACTATTATGAAATCACAGCTGCTAGAGAAACCAAAAAATGTATATTTCTTAAACTAATGAAGATTTACGGCTCTCGATGCGACAAGGAATTGTGCACTCCAACGTCATTTACTTCGAAATGGACCGTGAAACGCAAACGTAGCCTGAAATCTCACTCGACGAATTTGTGAACGAACAAACAAATAAAAGCGAGTGAAACAAAACGAATGCGATTGGCGAGAAAATAAACATTCGGACTATACGGGTGGACGTAATTATTATTTATCGATCCATGTAGCAGCGCGTCGATGGGCGCAACGGAGTCTTGGTATGAGTTGACGCTGTTCATTGACTAACTGTCGTCACGGAGGGCAGAGATCAAAGCTAGCTGTGGGTGGACGCGAGCTTGCAGCGGAAAAGAGTGACAGAAAGACTCGATAAATTGGAAAACGTTTTGTCCCCCGAGAGTCAGACGTCGCGCTGCCAACGCGCCACCGCAACTTCTTTCGCCCGTCGCTACCTCTCTCGCGTGTTTTTTTTCCCCTCTTTTTATTATCCACTCCACTCTTTCCGTCCATTCGTCAACGAAGCCGTCTTTCTCTCTCTCTCTCGCTTCCGAGGCTCATCCTGATTTATTCTCGCTCTCGCCCGCGGTTGCCCCTTTCTCCTGCTTTCGCGAATATCTGGGTTAATGAGAACGAGCTGAGGTCGTACTTTGGCGGCGGGGGCGAGCGCGCGACACCGACGTCGTGCGCGACGGGTGCGGAGAGCGAGCGAGTGAGTTTGCGAAGGATAATAAAGTTCGACGTACCGGCGATGGCTCATACCGTGTGTGCCGCACGGCGGCGACGCCGGATATCGATCCGTTAAATATGAGTACTTTTCGCACCTTTCGTCAAATTGAGATTCTGCACGAAATACACGAGAGCCTGTCGAGGCGGAAGATTCTTGCTGTGATTAAGACGGATGAGGTGGTTAATAATAAATTTTCGACAGGTGTTAATAACTCGTTGTTCGTTCCCACTGTGTCGCTATACTGTACTGCTTACATTCGTTAGTTCCGACAAAGAAAAGTTAGGTTGAACGGGTTAACCCTTTAACCACAGGCGCAGTAGGTATATTGGCTACATTGTAGGAGCAAACTTTTGTTGTAATCCTTTTTCATTTTAATTTTGAAAATGTGGGACACATTTGAGTGCAACGATTATAAATCAGCATTTTTGAAAACCGTAATTTAAGAAAAATGATCTTTTTTTGCTTCATGTCTGCTTATCGAATCATTAAATATAAGAACTTTTGCACCTTTCGCTAAGTTGAGATTCTATACGAAATACACGAGCGTCCGACGAGGCGGAAAACGTTCGGTGTGATTAAGAGGGATAAGGTCGTTGATAATGAATTTACGACAGGTGGTAATGACACGTTGTTCCATTCCCACTGTCACGCTGTACTGCGCACATTCAGTAGTTCCGACAACGAAAACTTAGGTTGAATGGATTAACCCTTTAACCACCAGCACAACACATTGGTTACTGTTACGAACTGGCCATTTTCCTCGACGTTATAGTTTAAGCCACCTTTCAACAGTTAAACACAGATAAACAGATAAATTCGTAACAGTTACAAAGTACGAGCAAGCTTTTATTGTAAACCTCTTTCATTTTAATCTTCATTTCGAAAATATAGGCTGTATTTGAGTGCAACGATTTTATATAAGCGTTTTTTCAGAATCGCAATTTCAAAAAATGTTAATAAAGTATTCATTGTTGAGATGTTTTTTTTGCTTCTTAATTGCTTATGAAATCATTAAATATGAGAACTTTCATACCTTTCGCCAAATTGAGATTCTAGACGATATACATATAAACGATCGCCGAAGAGGAAAGCTCTCGTTGTGATTAAGAGGGATGAGGTGAGAGTGATAATGAATTTACGGCAGGTGGTAAAGACACATTGTTGCATGGGTTAACTGTTTTCAACTGCCAGCCCAACGTGTTGTCTACTGTAGGTATAAGCTTTGTGGCTATGTAATCCTCTTTAATTTAAATTGTAATTTCATAAATATAGCGGGTATTTGAGTGCGACGGTTTAAACGAATATTTAAATCATGTTAGCTTCAATCCGGTGTTTTATTTTTATTTCGTATCTGTTTGTCGATTCATTAAAAATGAAAACTTTCACGCCTTTCGGTAAATCGAGGTTCCGGATAAAATACACGAGTGTCAGCAGTAGCCAAAAGCTCCCGTTTTATTTAAGAGGGATGGGGTGGTTGATAATTAATTAACAACAGGTGGCAATGACTCGCTATTCGTTCCCACTGTGTTGCTGTACTCCCCAAATTCGTTGGATCCGATAACGAAAACTTATTTTAACTAGGTTAATCCTTTAACTACGTATTGGCTGCTTTGTACGAGCAAAATTTTATTGTAATCCTGTTTCATTTTAATTTCCCAAACATCAGTTGTATACAAGTGCAACGATTTTAAATTAGCGTTTTTGGAAACAGCAATTTAAAAAATACGCAAAAAATGTTTTCGTCATTCAGATGTTTTATTTCTTTCATATCTGCCTATCGAATCATTATAAGTATGAAAACTTTTATACCTCACACCAAATTGATAGGATCTAGACGAAATACACAAACACCCGCAGAAACGGAGAAATTGCGCTGCAATCAAGAGGTTCGGGTTGCATAATGATGAATTTACGACAGCTGGTAATGATCCGTCATTATTTCCGACTGTGTCGCCACGTCGCTCACATTCGTTATTTCTGATAACGAAAGCTTTACGTCAGACAGGTTAAGCCTCCAAATTGCAGCATAGCGTATGTTGACTATATCGAAACAGGTTTTGTAAATGTAATTCATAAACCTTTTTAATTTAAATCCATCAAAAATCTGTAAAAACTTGATTACGATGCAGCGTGCATTCCATGAAGAATGCATCCTAAATTGTAACCTCACAAAACGTAAACCTATTTAATTGTCAAAATGTCCAAAGTTCATTTTCCAAATGCCCATTTTTATTTTCCCATACGGAAATAAAGTATATCCGAGATATATCAAAGATCTATTCCAGATATAAGAGATCTATTTTTCCGATAAATTATATATGTCGGATCTATTTTAGGATGTATACAAAATCTATGCGAGCAAAAAATAGATCTAAGATATATTTTAAATGTATTTTTATCATATTATCGTCCGAAAAGATGTATATTCCATATACATTTTCATATATAACTTCTTTTCCGTAGGGGTTAACTGAAAAAAAAAAAACGTTATCATTGTTCGGATCCTGTTTTCCCCACATGGAAATATTTATATGTGAAATACATATATGTCACCGAAAAGTTCTATATGTCGCATATATTATGCATATATTTTTATATGCACCATATATGTTGCATATAGAACTTTTTGGCGACATATATTTTCCATATAAATATTTCCACGTGGGTCTCCTGACATTCGCTTGTCGCCTATCTCCACCGTCGGGTGATAATTGGACGTGCGAATTAATTATTGCCATTTCAATCAACGACGATACAGATGCGATTTAACAGCGCACGACAGACGGTGACACGATTGCCTCGAATCAATAATAATAACCGTAAACGTACACGTGGTGACTGGCCCGTCGATGAAGATGTCGAAGTTGCGAGGACGTGAGGACCGGCATGCAAACCGATCTCGATCTGTCCCTGACGATCCTCGGCGGGGGTTGAACTTCCTCGTCGCTCTCGTGATCGCTTCCATTAGTGCTGGCGTTGCTGGCGCTGCCGCGTCGCGTCTTCCCGGCACCGATCGCGGTGCCGGGCCCGATGGTGGAGCGTCGTTGCTTGTCGGCCGGATGAATCAGGTGCGACAGACTCGAGGTAACCGAGGACGACGACGACGACGAGGAGCCGGATGTCACGTTGACGTTCCCGCCCGCCGAGCCGGAGGCGTTGCTCGACGAGGAGTTTGAGGACAGGCCTCGCAGCCGCGTGACCAACTTCATGTCTAGACACAGCATCACTTTCCAAACAAAAAAGTGTGCGGCTCCGATTTTCTCGGTTCCTGCCCGCCTCGCGCTCCTCTCTCTCTCTCTCTCTCTCTCTCTCTCTCTCTCTCTCTCTCTCTCTCTCTCTCTCTCTCTCTCTCTCTCTCTCTCTCTCTGTCTCTCTCTCTCTCTCTCGATCGGCGAAAAAAAGCCCTCCGTTCTTTTTTTAATCAATCCTCTCTCTCTTTGATCACTCAATTTTTTTAACCAAATAAATTTGATTTTTAATCAAATTCTTAATCACTCAATTAAATATCTCCCTCGCGCGATAATATTCGTTGCTGAAAATTCCCCCGGGAAAATTTCACGATCGCGTAAATTAGGCCTCTCGTTGTCGTCGTCATTCTCGCGCTATGTTTTTTTGCCCCGCGTCGAAATAACCGAACGACACACCGCGCGGCGTTGATATTAATTAATTCCCGCGCGCGGGCTCCTTTGATTACAACTTCTGGCCTCGTGCTTTGACTGCCACCCGACCCCGATCCACTCGTCGCTATCGATCCGATCAACTCTTTTTTTTTCCCTCGCTTTCGAACACTACGTGTATATATTTACCCTCCGTCGCCGCGCCGTTAATTTCACCGGGGCGAAATGTTCTCGGTGGGCTCTTATCGCGAAAGCCGCTTCGTCCTTGAAGCGCCGAGCGTACCGATATAGCGACGGCGAAACGATAAGCGCGAGGAGGAGTTTCGCTGGCTGTCGCTGCCTATAGCGCAAGCTCGCATTCAATTAACCGGCTTGGCACGAGTCGACGAGCGAGCTCTTCACAGTCGCGCGCGGCGCGCTCGGTTTTCCGACGCTCGTGCGGGGCCCGCGAGTCAGCAGCCACTTTGTCGCCTGCGAGCCTTGCAGCGCTGCACCCGCACACGCCGCCCGACTGTCACGTAACTCGAGTTTGTCAATTTTTAGTTCTTCCTTCCTTCCTTCCTCACCTTCGTCTCTTTCTCTCTCTCTCCCTCTCTCTCTCTCTCTCTCTCTGCGTCTCCCGTTCAATTCTATTGTTCTCCAGCCATGCGACGCTCGGAATTACGCGCGAACCGCGGCGCGCACATGCAGATGAAACTCTCTGGCCTCCGGGATCAATTGCCTCGTAAAGATAATTCGTTCTCTCAATCAAAACTGATTGGCAGTAGGCCCGTTGCTCTCAAGTAGGTCATCTGAAATCCGCCTCTCTATCTCTCTTTCTCGCCGTCTCGACTGATCTGACTTTGTAATCTCCGACTTAGCGGAGTATCCACTTTTCGTCGCGATCGCCGTTTCGAGTTTCCTTTTTTTTTTTTTTTTTTTTTGTGCAGAGAGAGCCGAACACCGTCCAACTCCGTTAAAAGCTCAGCGGATTAGGAGACGACAGTGCAAAAAGCGATGCATGATGCCGGCGTTTCGGGAACGACTCGTAAATAGTTTCGCCGTGCAGGTACGGATAGCGCGGACGAATCGACGCTGTAATCCCCAGGATTAGCACCCTCGACGCGAGCTTTCCGGAACTACAGGTCCACGAGAGGCAACTTCGGCGCAAGCTGCCGCCGTCTGCTCGCGCGGCTTCTGTGTGCGTGTGCGCCAGCTCGCGCGCCTCCCTCGAACGGTGGACCCTTTCGCTATGGCGAATTAGGAACTTCCGAGTCTTTCGCACCGGGATTATCGGGGTCAGAGTCTTCAGCCGTGAAACCAACCCAACTCTCGCCTCTTACCGCACTCGGCGAAAACAACCCTCGGTGGTCCCGCAGCTGCTTCACGTCGACCTTATCGTTTCCTTATCTATTACAGAAGAGCCAAACATCACTCACTTTTGTTATCTCGTATTATCGATGATTTCATTTTATTCTCGTGTGATTCAAAAAAATACTTCGAAAGTTTTATTTGATTGTCTCGTGGATTAAATGCGATTATTATATTTGGTTATTTATAGCGTAATTCTTTTGGTTTGATTTTGTATTTTTTTGTTTTGTTTTTTTTTCTTCTATCGCACGACGTATTATTAGATTCCGGTGTTAGACCGTAACAAGAGCACTCAAGCCTTATTTCGAGATTGTACGTTTTTTTCTGCTCCAGAGGCGAGGAGTGAGCGAGCAGTTCGTGGTGGAGAGGGAGACTAAAGTAACTACAATAATGGCTGTATGTATGTACAGATATATATATATACACGTAGTTTTGTGTATATATACAGGGTGAAGTGTTACAGAAGCGAGGAAAGCGAGCGAGTGAGGTATCGCGATCCTTTTCACGGCGCACGGATCGTCGCTCCTCGCTCCTCGGGATTCCGACCCCTACTGAGCGGCAACCCCGACCCGACGCGAACCCCCCAGCGAGCATTCGAGGCTACGTACACTTAACAACCACCCAGCGCGAGCCGTAACGCGCGGATCGCGACGTCTCAAGACGTCGCGATCCCATTCCGGCCTTCGGTATGTGCGTTATGTGCTGCGTCTTGTGTTACACGAGTTGGTGGACCGATGAGACGTCGACACGCGTGACGAATTCCATTGAGGAAAACAAACGCCTCGTCTTTGCTTTACTACGCAATTCAATCAGCGTTGTAAGTCCCCATTACTTTGAGAATTAAAGTTCACATAACTGTTTATTTTCTAGGTACGATTTTATAACGATGACCCGTAGCGATTATAAAATGATACGTGAACTTTTGAACAGTCGTAAGAAAAACCGAATTTTTTATTACATTTTCGGAGAAATTGTGAGAAAAATGGACAAGCACGTTCCTCCATTATTTTCGCAATGCATTAACAGTGTTTCTCCTTTTTTTTCAATAAGATTCCCATGAACTTTTATGGGATATTAATATATCTTGCCGCTATTTAAAAGTTTACACATCATATTGTAATCATTACAAGTTATTATTATAAAAGCAGGATTACAAAGCCAATTGTAATTCTGTTTAGATTAAAGTATAAGAATTAAACTTTAAGAATCAAAAAATTAAACTTTACATAACTTTAAGAATTAACAAATTTAACTTTACATAACTTTAAGAATTAAAGATTACATAACAGTGTATTTTCTAGTTACGATTTTATAACGATGACCCGTAGAGATTATAAAATTATACGTGAACTTTGGAGTAGCCGTAAGAAAAACCGAATTTTTCATTCAATTTTCGGAGAAATTGTGAGAAAAATGGACAAGCACAGTCCTCCATTACTTTCGCAATGCATTAGCAGTGTTTCTCCATTTTTTCTATAAGATTACCACGAAATTTTATGGGAGATTAATATTTCTTGCCGCTATTTAAAAGTTTACACATCGTATTATAATCATTACGAGTTATTATTATAAAAACAGAATTACTAAGCCAATTGTACCATCAACTTTATTTCTACAAAAATTACGGATTTGCAACTCTGAATGCAATCAAGCGCCGGGCGACGAGCTGTGTTACGAAAGAAAGAAATAAAATCCACGGTCACGGTGCTCTCGTAATTCAAGTTCACGTGTTTCGAGCCACCGAGCGAATAATTCAACCCTGGTTGCCCCGGTTACGTGTATCAGCCGTTAAACTTCGCGCTGTGGCTGCCTTTGAGGTGCGTAAGAGTTATAGCCGAAATATAGGACAGCTGTTGGCCCCGACAGGCCGGAAAATGGACGCGTATGTCGTGCAAGTCGAGCTAACAAAGTTAGCCGGCCCTTCGATGGCCCTCGAGGAGTGCTCGCGAGAAAGTCGTTCGTTCACGTCGAAGTTACTAATTTATCATAAATCGATTACTGCGTATGGACTCGATAATCCACCGATAGATCGTATGTTACTATAGTGACTATGTTCGGGCCGGAGTTACTCCGAGTTCGAGTAAATTGAGCGGCGAACTGACCGCGCGGGCTTTCGGAATATTTTCAATATTAATGAGCGAACAAATATATATTTATTCACGATACGGCGCAGCGGAGTGGAAATACGTTTTTTCGAGATTTCTCGATTGGGTACAAAGAAAGGCGAATATTATTTAAAAACACGCATCATTTGGTCGCACGTTTTTTAGAACTGTGAAGAAATTTTAAAAACCACAAGCATATTTAATTTTTTACATTTAAGAATGAGTCGAAATGGAGTACAAATTGGGCGCTAAAACAAAAATTGATTGGTTCCTCTACATTTTTTAGAGTGCGCAACGATTATTTCACTTGAAATATTATCGCTATTTCGAATTACTTTTGAAACGAAAATTGTTGTCGCTCCGGCTGATCATTTATTGAACAGTTCGAGGCCGCCGGATGTGGTTGCATAACATTTAATTTAATTTTTTTCTCTTGTATATAAACATTATTTTTATTTAGTGAAAAAAATAATAATTTAGAATGATTAAAGTCGTTCGTTCGCGTGGAAGTTACTAATTTATCATTCGAATGTTCCCGTCAAAGTTAGTAAATAATCATCTGGCTTTGCAAATATTTTCAATATCACTGAGTGAACAAATAAAAATTTCGCCTTGATACGCCGCACCGAAATAGAAATATATTTTTCCGAAACTCTTCGATTAGGACTCAACAAAAACCAAATATCATTTGAGGTCTATAGTTACAGACCCCAATTAGTACTAAATACCCTCATAATAATAATATAAACGTAGTTATGTGGGACTCTTTTTACATGAAACAGGGAAACGATGTTCGTGACCAGAAAAAAAATCCGGACCCTCGGCCTAAATCTGTCCCGCTGCTCGTGAAATATTTATTTATTAAACAGTAATACAGGGAACAACCCTTGAAAAAAATCCCATTAATATTAATTTATATGCCGGATTAATACATAAGCCTCAAATAACATTTACCGACCATATGTATTTTAAAAAATACGCGAAAAAAAGCGATTCATCTATCGCCCAAACGTCATTTTGCCACACCTGCATGTGTTACGACGATCCTACATTATCACTGACATTTCAACATACCCACAGAACGAGCTACCGAAAAAACGATCTATATTTAACGATCCAATTTGCTTCGAGTTAACAATCTCCTCCGCCCTGGAAGCGCGTCGCCGGGGCTCCGACGCCGAGGGTCCAACCTCGCCACCCTTTATTTGCCGAGAAAAAGGGCAAACATCGCGCGCGCCTCCTTGAGTCCTCGGTGCATATAGGATTACTTGACGGACAATGGAAGCGCGCGGCGTCTCGTTCGCCTGGGGTAGGGGAAGCCGGGGTAAAACGGGCCTCTGGGGTAAAACGGGCCCCCCTTTTTTGATAATCGAAAAAAAAAATTGGGTAAAATGGGCCCCTGTGCCCGTCGTCGATTTTTTTTACTCGCGGGCTTCTTCGGCAACAGTTTTTTTCCACCATCAATTCTTGCCTGTACGGCGAATTTGTCACGACTGAAATGGATTTTGTGTCACATTTTAGTAAAAGACCCAAATAATCAACACTCTGGCCGATCGGTAGCATTTTGTGTACACGGAAATAAAGGCTTGGTTGGATCTACCGAGCACTTGGTCGGATATACGCCAGACGACTAATTGGTTAGATCAACCAAGTTATAGGTTATGACAACCAAGTTTTTGTTGACGTACCAGATCACTTGGTTATGTTTACCAATAACTTGGTCGGTCTAACCAATTAATCGTCTGGCGCATATATAACCAATTTCTTGGTAGATCCAACCAAGTCTTTTTTTACTAACTCATATTTGTGCCGGATTCTGATGGGGGCCCGTTTTACCCCGGATTTTTTTTTTCCGGCGCTCAAAATTTATGATTGATATCGAATTTTGTTGTGAAAAGCAATAAGAAAAAACACTTTGGGTTTTGCCATAGAGCCATTTTTTGCTTAGGAAACCCGGTTTACCCCGGAATATTTCCTTTTTCCGCCGCTCAAAATTGTTGATCGATATCGAATTTTTTAGTGAAAAGCAATAACAAAAAACACTTTGGGTTTTGCCATAGATCCATTTTTTGTTTAGGGGGCCCGTTTTACCCCGTTCTACCCTATAAGACGCGGGTTGTCCGAGCGCGTTGCACGCGGACGACCGAGCGTCGCCGCGGGGTGGTCGGTCGGTCGACGGCGTCGGCGTCGGCGCCACCGACGCACCCGAGAGTGCATCGGCACGGTCGCGCGATATACATGCCTAATCGTACGGTATATAGCAACCGCGCGGTCACTATACCCGCGGCGCACGTCTATATCTCGCCCCGCGCGCGCTGTTCCTCTCTCTCTCTCTCTCTCTCTCTATACTCTCTGCCACCTACAATACGTATGTACGTGCAGCGCGGTACCAACGCGCCACCAACCCGCGGCCCGTATCGACCTACGCGCGACCCGTATTCCCGCGCGCGGCGCACCGCGCGCACCCGTTTGGCGAACCCGTTTTTTCGCGGTGCGACACGAAACGCGGCGAGCTCCTCTCACTCGTTTCTCCTCCTCGCGACGCTCCGATGCCACCGCGCTTGCCGTGCTTTCTCTCGTTTCGCTTCCCCCCTTCCCCTGCCCTTCCCCCCTGCAACCGGAGGCACTGCCAGACTATACGGGCACGGGCACTGGGTTATTCGGACGCCCACTCGGCGGGCCCAGCGAGAGCGCGCCGCCTCGTTCCTCCGGAAACGATGAGAACCGCAATCGAAGGAATCGGCCGGGAGGACCCCGAGCCGCGCGACTATGTAGGGTAGATCCGCCGCCAGATATCCCGGCGTCGGTGCATTGTTCTTCGTCGGTATTTTTAGGCTGATTCGCAGAGGCGAGGGTGGTTGTTGAGGTGAAGTGAACTTTGTGGTGCATGTATTTTTCCAGGCGCGGAAATTAGCTGAGAAAACTGGGTGATTATTTTTTTTTCAAGCTTTTTTTTGGGATGTCGTTTGTGTTAATTTTCGTTTGGTGTCTTCACGGATTATTTTTTTCAAGCTTTTTTTTTGGGTTGTCGTTTGTGTTAATTTTCGTTTGGTGTCTTCACGGAGAAAACGGTTTTGGTATACCAGCAAATCTTTTGTTAATGTAGTGACAACATTGCGTTTTCTGCTAACCTAGCAAACAATTTTGTTGTACTAGCAAACAAATTTGTTTGTCTGACAACGCAATGTTGTCGCTATTTTAACAAAAGATTTGCTGGTATTTTAGCAAAACTGTTTTCTCCGTGTTTGGATTGTTTTGTAATTTTTTTAATTTAAAAGCTGACGTGAAGATGCAACAACGATCTGGAACGACTTTTCAGCAGCTCTAGCGACTCTCAACGAGGATGTTGACTCTCACTGTCGTAATTGATTTCGAATCTGCGTAATTACTCTTTAAGCGATTAAAACTTTTGTGGCCGGTGATTCGTGATTTAACGTGAAGTTAATTTAATTCAGAAGTCCGATCTTTAATATCCTTAGTCTTGCTGGTGAAATATTAGTTTTGATGAGTCCAACTTTTACGAATTATTTTGCAACGTTCCCTATGCAAAAAAACTGCATAACCCCACGAACAATTTTAACGAAAAATAGTTTTGTTTTGTTCAATTTGATTGCCGTGGACGTTTTTATTAATCCACTTTAATAAAAACATTAAAGTGGATTGAAGTTGACGAAATCGGTGGACCAAATATACTCGAGAGCATTTAATGCTGCACGATCTGATGCTCCGTTTACCACGATGACTTCATACAGACATCGCCGCGTCCGCGTGTGTTGTTATATTGAATCATCCGCAGTAAGCCACTATATCCACGAGCAACGTGACGAACGGACTAATGACACCACACCGAGCCCGGCGAGGATTATAATATTACAAGACGGAGCACATTGTAGAGAAGTTTACCGAGCTATTCACACGTCCATACAGGTCGATTCAAAACACGCATCGTTTGTTTGCACATTTTTGAGAACTACGAAGAAATAAAAAAAAAATCAAAAACATTTCATTTTTTACATTTAAAAAAGATCCCAAATGGAGTACAAAGTGGATGCTAAATACACAAATTGATCGGTTCCACTGCATGTTTCAGCGTACGCAATATTGGTTTCACTTCAACTATGTTTTGCTATCTCGAGTGACTTTTGAAGAAACGAAAAATTTCGCTGATCCTGCCAATAATTTATTTAACAGCTCGACACAACCGGACGCAGTGGAATCAAATTTTCTATATTCAATGTAAAAAAAAACTAATTAAAAATGACAAATTTGCAAATAAGAATTAAAATTTAAAAAAAATTAAATTTATTTTATTTGAATTTAAAATTACGAATTTGCAAATAAAAATTACGATTTAAAAAAAATCTCAATCTAATTTTTTTTATTTGAATTTAAAATTACGAATTTGCAAATAAAAACAAGACTACTGCGTAAGCTTACAGGCGGAGCCTCCGGTGATCCCTCGGCAAACAGTGCGATACTTATTTTGAGTGAGCCTGTGTACAGTGCTTTAATAAACAAATCTCTCGAACTCGCTCCTCCCAACTATCTGCCGCTCGCTCCTCAGCCTCTCGTGATTTTGCACGGTGGTTCACCGCACAGTAGCAGACCGCGACAAACTTCCCGCCAGCCCCAATTTATCCCTCGACTCAACGTCCTCGACTATATTACTCGTGGGTTTAACGCGCAGTCGACCCGCTATTTCCTCGAAGATTCGCGTCTCACTGGAGCCGTCGAAAAATAGTTTTTCGCCCGCACGGTGGGGCTGAAAAAAAATGCGAATTTTCGGAAACCGAGACACACGAGACGCGACGCCGTGCGGCCGTGGCTCAACGTTGGCTGTTAGAAGCGCGGCACGCGACTGAGGCAGCGTGTGCGTATTATCAACGGGCGGACGAGAACGATTGCGCGCGCGAAAGGGAGCAAGCGGGCGGGAAAGTGAGACGGAGGGAGAGCGAGACGCGGCGACGGAGAGAAGCAAAGAGCAAGAGCGAAGGCGAGACGGTATATGTCACATAATACTACACAGTACTTAAACACGTATATATCTTGTCTCCGCACAATAACACAGATGCTAATAGACAGCACTGCTAAATTTATGCCTGACATATTCCGGGCTCCTTCGGTTTTTTTTAGTGCAATCGCGTGTATAGCCCGTGCAGAAAAAACGAGAGCCACATTTTTTTATGTCTGACAAAAAAATGGTTGTCTACTAGCGACAAAAAATGTGTCTTCTTGTTGAGTAAAAAATAATTAATAATTATCATTTTTCATTTAACGTGGTAAAAAAATGAAATGATTAATGTCACGATTGCAAGTTTTTAAAAATGACTAAATCTCAAGGTTTACCCAAAAAATTGGCGCCATTTCTGCAGGTTTTTGCAAGAGCTCCTTCGGTTTTTTTAAAAAGCAATCGCGTGTATAGCCCGCACAGGAAAAACGAGAGCAACGTTTTTATACGTCTGACAAACAAATTCTTGTCCACTAGCGACAACAAATTTATCTTCTTGTTGAGTAAAAAAATGATTAACAATTATCATTTTTTATTTAACGTGGTAAAAAATGAAATGATTAATGTCACGATTACAATACTTCAAAAATGACTAAATCGCAAGGTTTACCCAAGAATCGGCGTTACTTTTGCAGGTTTTTGCAGGTGCTCTTTCGGTTTTTTTTTATGCAATGGCGTGTGTAGGCCGCACAGGAAAACGAGAACAACGAGTTTTTGTACGTCTAACAAAAAAATGATTGTCGACTAACGACGAAAATTGTCTCTTCTTGTTAAGTGAAAAAAAATCTCAATTACGATTTTCAGTTTAACGTGGTAAAAAATAAAATGATTAACGTCACAATTACAATTTTAAAAAAATGTCTAAACCACACGGTTTACCCAAAAACTTACGCCACTTTTGCAAGTTTAACGTGAGTCTCATAAATAAAAAATTCTCATGATTGACAAAAGGCATGCAGCTGATTGATTTCGTTGTACTTCAGTTACTCGTGGAAACAATCACGTTGGTGTAATTGCTCATGTAGACGAAAATAATCGTTGACATTGGCCCGAGAACAAATCCCCAGGGTATCGACGTTTCCGCGTTTGTTATTCCCAGTTTGTCACCCGCGGAGCAGACGTACGATATTTCTCTACAATAGCGTCAGAAGTGCGTGTGTATAGATTAGAGAATAGCAAACGGGTCTAGGCGAGCTGTGCGATATCGTCGGCCATTATTCATCGCGATAGTGCGAACGAAGCGGCGGCTCCGTGTGCGTTTGTGTGCGGGTTCGTGTGCGCGCGGAGCGTCGACGTCGAGGGCGTCCCGATGCCGGATATCTGAGGCCGATAAGTTCGTTCGCGCCTCGCTTTCACTCCGATCGCGGTAGTCAACGAGCAGACCAGCCAGAGCCGCCAGATATACCGAAACAGCGAGGGCTTTATCGACTGGGGTTTATAGTTTCGCTCGCGGCAGCGCAGGAACAGCGACGGCGTCTGGCTGGCAACGTGCTGAGGATTTCCTGCGAGCTCTTGCCGCGTACACTCGCACGCAAAGATTTTTCTAAAAACGTCTCTCTTGGGGGAAAAAAAAATCTCCGGTGGAAACGTTTCCACCCCTCGCGGAATTGCACCGATCCTCGAGAATTCTAAAGCACCGCCGGGACTAAATACCGTCGCGTCGCCCTTAATTATTATCGTAATTAGTCGAGCCACGGGGTGAAAGAGCGCCGCAGTTTTTCTCCTCTTTTTCGCGAGCTGTCGCTGTGGCGACAGGCGAAGCGAATCCGCGCGGGGCTGGCATTGCCTTTTTGTGCGAGCTTTGTACGCGTAAACCGAGACTTCTCGTCCCGTTGAAGGGTTAGAGGGGCAGGTGGAGTAAAGACGGTAATGAGAGGCTAGGTACATAAAAAAACGGCATTCAAGACTGCCGATCATACTTAAGACATTTTTTTTTCTTTCACGTTATTGCAATATTATTATTCGTAACTGTGTGACTGAGAATGCGAGGATTCGTATCGACTGAATGAGTCATTTGAATGAAAATAAATACATTTACTAGATATAAATCAGATATTTTTCTAGTATGAAAATTAAATCCTGGAAGAAAACTATTTGGTTGGTTCACGGAAAGAAAAAAGCACGGATAATTCATTCAATTCCGAGTACATTTTACTGGAATTCCCATGAAAAGCAATGAAAACATAGGAGTTTTCCCGGTTCTAATCCGACAGTAAAAACGACTGTACTATAACACTGCACTTTTTCAGAGCGTATATATTGGATTTTTCGTGATATATTAGAAATACTTTACAACATATGTTAGAGCTGGCGATTTGTTTTCATCGGGGCAAAAGGATAAGTCTATACATGAACTATTTTGTCAACACATAGAAGAGAAGAAATAATGGAATACACCGTAGTTTTTACTGAAATGTAACTTTTCATGGTGTTCACCGTAAAAAGTACGCTATACATCGGAAAATACCCATTTATAGTGCGAATAATGCTTGATTTACTGAAATTAACAAAATGATTACCCAAATATCAGTAATTTTTCATGCACAGCACATAATTATTACTCTTTTTTTTCGTATGCAAAATAATTCATATTCAACAGAAAAAAAATGTAGACACATTTTATACAAATAAAAATATGGTTTCTCGCTTACGGCAAAGAAGGACATAAAAAAAGAACGCTGTACAGGCTTTAGAGAAATGATTATGGGGCGCAAAGGGTACAGCGGTCACAAGGCAAATTAATAAGGGCTTATGCGGAAAAACCGATCATAGAAGTGTGCGATGTGAGACAATTTGAAATTGCGAAATGCGAAATGTAAGACAATTCGAGAGAATCGCTAATTTGGTGGGACGTAAAGAAAGAAGGGGTGAATGGTGATGGTATGTTATCTGATACAATATGAGGTGCGATAGCGCGGAGAAAGATAAATGTATAAATTGTAGGGATGAAGGTCTCGGGAAATCGAAATAATTCGGTTATGTCAAGATGTCGAATGGTATAATATTTATCATACAATGTAAATTGTAACAGGAGACTGACTCGTTTCTCTTCTCTCGCGACATCGTTAGGTGTCGATGTCTCGGAGAGGACTGAGCTGCTCGCTTCTCTCTCCCCTCGAGCTACAGACGGCCGTCGAGCTATTTCGCGGAAACCGATAAGCCGGGTTTTCGTGGAATAGGCGACGGTTTGCATTTTTAGCGGAATCGCCAACCGTTGCTTCCTTTCGCCGAATCGCCGCCGTTGCAGATTTTCGTCGGACTTGCACGCTCGCCTCTCAGTCTCGCATTTTAACGTAAAAAGTAAAAATAATGCCTACAAAATGTACAAAGGCATGTTTCCTACAAGGATTGAGAGATAAGGGGATTGTGTTGTTCACCCTGAGAACACCAAAGGGTCCATTTGTGAGCATTTAGTACACTAAAGTCCAGTAACTGGGTTTCCATTTTTAGGCTTAGGTGGAGTCACCAGTAAATGAACAGTTAAGCAGAACGATTTATTGATCATGCGGATTTCTATCAAATATAATAGTTTAAGAATGTTTGCGAAAATTTTAACGATTGACCAGAATGTTGAATTATGTGATGCAGCTGAAAAAGTCTCGTATTTTTATCGCGAAGTGTATAAAAGTAAATTCTAAAAGCCAACAATCCAAAAACACCAATAAATGAACGGGCCAATCTAACCTACACTTTTAGTCGAAAATAGGTTTCTGCGACGAAATAATCGCAGCAGGTAGCTAAAAAATAGAGAGATTACGAATCTAATGTCCATCCAAGTCGTTGTAATTTCTCATGAACTCTCAAAAAGCTGTTGTTCATTCACTGGTGACTGTTCATTTACTAGTGCATTCACCATATGATGTCCAAAAAAGCATTCGTTGTTGGGCCCTAATATTAGTATTGCGCCTGCAAAAGTTAGACCGCCCATTCAAAAGCGTACTTTTTTATTCCTACATAAGACCTACACCTTGACGTTCATCCGGTGTTATCAGGGTCAGGGGGGGATTGTGTAAAATCCTCACGGGTATACTCGGAAATAAAGATACTACTACTAAAGCTTCTCGAATATACAGTTTCAATCTGAATTTATACCACAAAATGCTACATTTTTCCGCGAACGAGAATAATATCGGAACGTTCCGGAAACCCTCGGACCGAACCGACCGTACAGATCAGACACGTTCGCTCTGTGCCGGTGTCAAAACGCTTCCTGTCGAATATGCCGCGGCGGTGTCACGTCGAGTGAGGAAGCGACTGTCCTGTGGCCAGTGTGGCTCAGCACTTTGGATTCGTGACACGTTTCGATTATCATTATCGCGCGAAATCGCAGCTTAATCAGTCGCATTGAATTCAGCGAGGCTTTCACGCCCGAGGGAGATCCCCGAGCTTGACGTCGGGTCTTTCAGCGATCGTGAAGCCACGGGGAGCGAAGAGCCACGTCCGGAGGGATGAGGGATGGGGAGAAACACGGACTGGTGGATATAACTCGAGTGCACCAACACAGCGTAGACGTCCTGGTGGAGTGAACGACTGTGTAGGAAACCGGATATGAAACCAGAGCGATGAGCGACGTCGTCGAGAATCTTGGTGAGAATAGGGAGCACCGACGGGGCCACGAGTCTTCGATGAGCGAAGAACACATAGCCACCACCTATTAGTAGCCACCAATGCTACACATAGCAACACGATACACGTGTTCCACTGTATCAGGGACAGTAAGCATTGCTTGAACTCTCAAGACGGAAGGAGTATGGCGGAGAGAGAGAGAGAGAGGGGGAGGTAAATGTGGAACTATCATATTGACTGTTTGCTACTTCCGCACTTGGGTACTTAACCCCGATTCGACATCACCTTGCGCCGACGCTGCTGAGGCTGCGAAACGTGTATCAGTTGCAGGAAGGTGCGGATGTCCCAGTCATTAACCACTGTGCCAGCAGTTGGCAGTTGTGTGTTATATAACATCGTAACCTTGGGTATTTGTGGACATTGTAATACCGTGTGTCTTATAATAAACCATCGCAATTATTGTTGCGTGTGGACGTAATGACATACAAATTGCTCCGAGTTGAAAAACGTCTTCTTCCAGAGAGAGACAACATTATGAGTTCAAAAGTGATTTTTTCACTTTAAACATTTTGTCGGCCAAATTTTTCGAGCTGCCAGATATCAGCATTGCGGGGACTGATTTTGTTGCAACGGGTTTCATGCGAAAGAGAAAAAAATGTATACAGGGTGATCCGGAATCCCCGCAACAAACGAGTTTCGGAAGTCCGAAATAGTCCCAGGAACGCGTGTGCAAAATTTGAGATTATTATTCCGAGTACTTTTTGAGAGCCGATTTATGACAGCCAACCTCAACTTTCCCTTAATTTGCCCTCAACTTACTCTCAACTTTATCTTAATTCGCCCTCAATTTACTTTCAACTTTTTCTTAATTCGTACTCAACTTGAGAGTAAGTTAAGGACGAATTAAGAGCAAGTTGAGAGCAAGTTGAGGGCGAATTAAGAGCAAGTTAAGAACAAATTGGTTCTCATTCAAAAACTACTGGGAATAAAAATCTTAAATGTTGCACGCGCATTCCTGAGACCATTTCGAACTTCACCCTGGATTCTGGAACTTCTGGAACTTCGGATTCTGGATCACCCTGTATATTGGATCTTATACAAATTGGTCCGTGATGTGTAGACAGAGATATTTCGAGTTGCATTTGAAAGTAACTGAAGAAGATCCGACTTCGGGTAAATAAGAGGTGGTGAACATATGTGACGAAGAAAAACCAATAAACAATATTTCGAAAAACCCCCTCTTCGAATTTGCTCCACAGCTATCAAAATTCAATCGCGATAAGTTTTAAATATATGGCGAAACTCTGTTATTAGTGAAAACTGTCTGCCAATTCGATCTCGTAAAACACACGGATTACGACGAAGAATTAAATTACAATAATATCCAACAATTAACTACAATACTTTATCATGCGTGTGGCACTAACGTCACATAAATCGCTCACAGTTGAAAAATCCGTAACAGTGTCACTGGCGAAAATTGAACGTGGACCCGGTTTGCCTCGGCGAAAGTCACTGATGTTTATAATCAACGAAATTACAATAATGTCCAACAATTACCCGCGGTAATTTATCGTCGCGCGTGCAAACAATGTCACATAAATCGCTCAAAGTTGAAAAATATTTTCCACGCACCCAATGTCCGCGTTAAAACTTATTGTGCCCTCGGAACCCCCGAATGCATTTCAACGAATTTTTGCCTTCTGCGTCAAATATCAATATTAAAAAAAGCCCTCGTGAATTTTGCTTCACGTCGCTCTCGAAATATAATCTTTCGCGAGTTTCGAAGGTATACACGGCGGGACGTGGAACTGTGCCATTGGACGAAATTGGCTGTGGTCCTGGTTCGCCCTCGTAAAACTCGCGGCGCGTATTCCGCAATCGATCCCGACGCGTATAATATCCGCGCGTATAGGTGGTACGTATAGGTGGTGCAAGTGCGGTGTAGTACGCCTGCTGGAACAAGTGCGCTCGCGACGCATAAATCATCCTGGCCCACACACATATATATATACATATATACATAATATGCACGCAGTGGATGCCGAGTACTTTTTAGTATATACACACTGTCTGGGCTATTGGCCGTCTCCCGACACACGAGTACATGCTTTACTCTCTCCTTCTCTTTCTCACACACACACACACACTAAACCCGTACTGTATCCACCGCGAGTGTACGGTGCGGTTCGCCGCGTCGGCGGGAGTATACACAGCATTAGCAATAGTATCTCCATCTATACCTATATGCAGGTAATTCCCCGACGTACATATGTACTACATATGTACCGTATGTACGTGTATAAGGCGCCCCGTATGTATGTACATATGTGTCGGCATACATGTGTACTACGTATGTACCGTACCTGTTTACGGGACCCCGTATATACGCGTATATGCCGGCATACATGTGTACTACACAGGGGAGACCGGGGACGGTTGTAACAAAAATAGTTTCTGATTCTTTTCCCGAAAAATTGGAGGCGCTGGTGCTTAAGCATCGCATGGATTGTTATTCAGTGACGTTTACGTACTTAATGACATTTTTTTAAAGGCAACGCATCGTACCATGGATTTGTAAGCAAGGGGCATTCAAAGGCAAAGAGAATACGGTGAAAATTTCTCCGGCGGCGGGGTCAATTGCAACAGCCACATAAAATATGTCTGGGGTGTAAATATGCGAGTCGTGGTTATCCAGGAGGAGGAGGACCTTGTCGATGACGCTAAGCTTTACATGACTCACGAAGTGCTTCATAAAATCAAAGAATTCGGCCGCTTGCATCCAATCCGACTTGTCAGTGCGTCCGATTGACCCGGTGGATCATCTCTGATGAAATGATCATGGTATCGCGATCCAGGGAAGATGAAAATCGAAGCAATCGAGTTTTGGAAACTTTCTCGGCTATACAGACCGTCACTACCTGTCTTCTCTTGGCCGAAGTCAAAATAGAGCTGTTACTATTGACCCCGAACCGTGTGTTACAATTGTCCCTCTACCGCATCATAACAAATAATGCTGTGGGGTTTTTTTTTTAGCAAACCGAAACTCATCGACCCATGATCAATAAAATGTTCGGCAACAAATCACCTTTCGACTCCGTTGCCTCATTTACACTTGCAGTTTACACGGTATCGGTGAGCTGATGCGATCCGCACAACCGAAAAGTCACATTTTCCAAATCTCAGCTGTAAAATTAGAACACGATTCTCAGTCGATATCGGTAATGTAGCTTGCGCCGTGACACAAGCGAACGATCACCCGTAGCGCCGCAGGGTCGCTTCTTACAACTGACCCTTGTAACTTTCGTTCCCGGTCTCCCCTACATATACGGTACGTACCCCGTGTATACGTTTATGCCGGCATACAAGTATGCTACATATATACCGTATACACATGTACAGTACCCCGTATACATATTTTTCACTTTTTTCCTGCCGTCCTCTGTGATTTTTTTTTATTCGCGGGCTTCTTCGACAACAGTTTTTTTGCTCCATCAATTCTTGCCTGTACGGCGAATCCGTCACGACTAAAATGTGCTTTTGTGTCACATTTTAGTGAAACACCCAAATAATCAGCACCCATGCCGATCGGTAGCGTTTTGTGTACTAACTTATATTTGTGCCGGATTCTGAGGGGGGGGGGGGGGGTCCGTTTTACCCCAGAAGTATATTTTTTTGCCGACGCTCAAAATTTTTGATTGATATCAAATTATTGAGTGAAAAGCAATAAAAACACTTTGGGTTTTGTCATAGAGCTGTTTTTTGCTTACACGGAAAAGAAGGTTAGTTGGGACAAGTCCCCTTTTATGAGTTAGCTAAAAATGAGTTGCTAGAACGATTCATTTCGTGCCTATAACCATTTTGTGAGTTGAGACAACGAATAAGTGGTTTTCTAAACTCACAAACGAGTGCTTATATGGACTGACAAAAGTGTGTCCGTGCAACCACTTTTTGAGTCCGTCCAACTCTTTTGTTTTCTCCGTGTAGGGGACCCGTTTTACCCCGGTCTCCCCCATATGTCGGCATACATGTATACTACAAATGTACCGTATATATGTAAACGGTACATAGACACGTATGCGTGTACGTATTCCGGAGAAATGTCGGAATGGCAATGCACCGGGACGCCGGTTCGCGTTCCGCCGTCCCGACGCAGCCACCGCCTGCACAGATTGTGGAAAAACAAGCGTGCGGAGGATTGAGACCAGCAGGAATCAACGATGTAGTAAGTATACAGCAGTGGCTGGTTGGCTGCTGTCTTGGGCGTCGCGGCGCCGGGACGTCGCGCGTATACTACGATCGCGACTCTCCTCCCTCATCCCTTCGCGGACTCCACTCTTTTGCCAGACTCATGCATGGACACACAGACAGCGAGACACAGGCGCGGCCTCAGACATACACTCGGGCAAAATGTGCGCACGGAAGTTCGCAGATTCCAAGAGCGTAGCGTGAGCGCGGGCAGAAATAACTCCGGAACTTTGTAAGGAAAATGTGCTGTAATGTCTCTAAAAGAAATTGCTTATGGGTCTGTACGGTAGTTGCGATTGCGAGTCGTTAATTCTCGTGAGGAACGACTAAAAAGAAGAACGGGTTCAGTGCCCCCCGCACGTGCAGATGTCATACCCAGTAGCGGGTTATCGACCACTGAGTTAAATGCAACGGAATTAATGAAGTAGGGATTTAATTGACGAAAGTTGTAATTAAAAATTACGATACACGAATCGTTCGCAATTTCTTGGAATTGGATACCCTTTTAAGTACTGTTGGTACCACTTAGACGACGTGAAGCATGGGTTCAGTGTTCTGCGTGCAGATGTCACCCTGTAGCAGGTTATTGACCAGTGAGTTAAAACGTCGTGGTAAATGAAGCACCGACTTAACGCTCGAAAGTTGTAATTAAATATTATAATGTACAAGGTGTTTTCAACCCCTTCGCCTTTTTAAGTCTTGTTGGTACCACGCAGAGTTGTAAAGTCGTAATTTTTATTGAAATAAAATTCAAGATACGATTGGCTTTGTAATTATGTTTCTATGATAATAACTCGTAATGATTATAATATAAAATATACAATATAATATAATATAGAATATATAAAGTGAACTTTTAGATAGAGGCAAGAAATATTATTTTCCTGTAAAACTTCTTGGTAATCTTATTGAACAAATGGAGAAATACTGTTAATGCATTGTGAAAATAATGGACGAATGTGTTTGCCCATTTTTCACACAATTCCACCGAAAATTTAATGAAAAATTCGGTTTTTCTTACGGCTACTCAAAAGTTCACATATCATTTTATAATCGCTGCAGGTGATCGTTATAAAATCGTAAGTGGAAAATAAACTGTTATGTAAACTTCAATTCTTAAAGTAAAGGGTACTTACGACACCGCTACCACTTAAACAACACGTATTTTATTAGGGTAGTAGTAGTAAATGAAAATTTATTGACTATGGACGTTGTATTGGTATTTACATCTTTTTTTCGTGGGGCACTACGTTGCCACCGGCCATCGATCGCACTACTTCAGCCAAATTTTATGCGATATTTTTCGAAATTGGATTTTTTACGTGCCCATAAAAATGTCAAATATGTAAAAAAAAAAAAAAAAACGAGTAGAACCTTCTTCTTAATATTGTTGTTCGTGATAGCGATTTTTCGTCTGCACCGTTGTTCTCAAGTCGTATATTCTACCCCTAAAAACAATGGTTTCAACCCATCTTTCCTTAATTTTCAAGAAATAAGTTTTTCGACATTTATTTCGTGATGAACCACAGTTGCGGCGGCGGATCAAAAATTGCCAGAATTGTAGCCACGAACATTTTCTTTCCAAAACATCGACTTTGGACGCATTCCATCATTCTCAAGTAACATATTCAACACCTGAAAACACTTTCGACCGTTTTTGAAATGATCTTGAAAAAACAAGTTCGATTTTTTAATGTCAGCATTAATAAATCCGACAATTCCTGATAACACCGGATGGAAGTCAATGTGCGTAGGTCTCATGTAGGACTCTAAAAGTACGCTTTTGAATAAACGGTCTAACTTTTAACGGCTCAATGCTATAAGATCAGCACTCAAGAACGAATACTTTTTTCGACATCATAAGCCTAAAAATGGAAACTCAGGTAATGGACTTTAGTGTACTAAATACTCACAAATAGACCGTTTGGTGTTGTCAGGGAATGTTGCCCGAAAAATGGCAAAATCTGCTTCTTCGTATTTTTCCACGTAACACACTTGATGAAATAATATAGTGCCCGGGTAATTTTTTATCAGTTTTGACGTATCACACAGACAACAAATTTTAATGCATGAACTTGGATCCCGATCCCAGTATGTCTGACTCTACCGACGACCAATCAGAGCACAGCTACATCGAAAACAATGGATTCCGCGACTCATGAATCACCCTTAATAGAACCTCGAAATGATTTATACAAAAACGCACTCCCAACTCAAAATATCTCATATTTACGAACAAAAAACATCATCATTGCAATACGAGAGAGCCGCGAAATTGGAGTTACCCCGCCAATAAACAACACATCGTGTAACCGTATACACGACCCGGCACAAACCCTATTCCGGATTTCACAGCGCGAATTACTCTCGGCGCTGAATTTACCGATAATTCAGTTTCTCAAACAGTCATTAGCTCGGTAATTACCTCGTTCGCGGATTCGTTGAACCACAACGATACCGTTCGAGCTCAAAAGGACAAGGATAAAGCTCCCCGAGCTCGAGTCCGGAAATTAATTACCTCCCCGACATGGCTATATAATATCAGTAACATTCACTTTATAACGTTGTAATCAGCCGGTCATCGACGCGCCAACGAACTCTCTGTTCGCCTCTGTCGGACAGGTGAACCGTGAGGGCAAGATATATAGCCATCATTATTGTGCGTCGACGTCCTCGGTGTATATGGTGTATACGGCGTAGCTGTGCCTCATTGTAACATAAAATTTACGATCTAAAAGACTCTCCTGCGCGTGTATGTGTGTGTGTATATGAGACGCCGCAGTGGTGCGGGATGTAGCACACGTTAATAACCCGCGCGTTTTACGAGACGCACCCATTTATCCACCCCTATAGAGCTGCTTGCGGCCTCTCGGTGTTGGTGTAGCATCACCAACGGCGATCAGACCGACTTCGACGATGACGACGACGACGACGACGACGACGACAACAACAACAACGACATCAACGACGCGAAGGGTTGATCCACCCCGAAGTGGTGGCCAGCAGAAGCGCCACGTCGACGCATCGTATAACCGGTGGGCGCGCGCGAGATCCCGAGCGTCGAACCCCTGACCTGTCGTATTATACCAGGCACTCCTTATCCGAGAGATGCTGCTGCCAACCCAGATACGAGACTCGGGCGGTTGCGGAGATGGTGGGAAAGGCCGCGGAGTGCGACGGGAAAACGGGGTGCGATGGGTTTGAGCATTTTCCTTTGCAAGCGCGCGCACAGACACAACACACACACACACACACACACGTAGTGACGTACAGTGGACTCTCCGATAAGTTACACTGGGAAAAGAGATTTGTAGATTCAACAAATCCAGCGTTGACCGGCTGTCAAGTAAATCATTTAGTCAGCTCGACAATTTTTTTTGTTTCACCTTAACTATCGTTTGGTTTGCTGAACCGAGAAACTGTTGAAGAAACAAAAAATGTCATTGCTCTAACTAAACATTTACTTGACAGCCGGTGACCGCTGGATTTGGTTGATCCATTGATTTTTTTTTCTCTGTGTAAGTTCCGAAAAGTTAAGGCACTCCGATAAGTTAAGGACTCACGCTCTGGTAAGTTAAGATCGACCCTTTTCTGAGCTCTTTCTACCTGCTGGAGGAGAAGCGAATTACCCTTTCTACTTCACACTACCTGCGGTCGAACGCATTGCTTCTGCAAGAGTGACAAAGAGGTAACGCGGCACACGGTAAAAAATGTTTGGTTGTGCCAACTAATCATTCACATTGCTGTACCTCAGTCTTTTGCGATTAGTTGCAGCAATTTACACATTTATTGCCGAAAGCACTTCGAATGGTTGTGGTAACTATTCACGATTTGTTCTACATAACCTAAAAACGATATTATTCAATTTACGATAGTGACGCTCAAGGCGCGAGTCACATCTGTACATAACCTAAAGACGATATTATCAAAGCTTTAATTGTGCCGTTCGTGAAGCGATTCGCGTTAATTTGTCATAAAGATAGTACAAGTAGTGCAATTCTATTTCGAAAAGCAATGACACGGTTGGTATGGACAAGTAACCAGAACTTGTGCTCCTGCCTACTCGAATAGTTGTATCAACCATTCGTTTGTTTGCCGCAACTAACAGGGCATCTACCAACGAAACTTTGTTCGCGCAACCAATTCCTTTTGGTTGTCACAACTAATCCGAGTTGTAAGGGAATTAGAATAATCCATTGGTTGTGCCAACTAATTTCTTGCTTGTGTCAACTAATTATTATTTTCCGTGCAGCTACACGGAGAAAACGGATTTGCTATGCCAGCAAATCTTTTGTTAAAATAGTGACAACATTGCATTATCTGCTAGGCTAACAATTTTTTTTTTGCTCGACGAACATATTTTTTTGCTAGACAATTTTTTTTTGCTTGGATAACAAAATTGTTTGCTAGGTTAGCAGATAACGCTATGTTGTCACTATTTTAACAAAAGATTTGCTGGCCTAGCAAAATCGTTTTCTCCGTTTATAGTTTCGTGCGAGACAAGGACCGATGAAAGACCCTCACTGCACTTGTTTCCCCTCTCGTCGTTTCGGACGCCCGGGAATGGCTTGCGCAAGTAGTGGGGATCTTAAGTATCAGAATGGCCTTAATCGGCTTTCGGTCCCGCGACCTTAACTTATCGGAGAGTCCACTGTAGCACACGGAGCGCGAAGCTCGTGGCGTTTCACCGAGGAGCAAACGAGACGCGAAAGACGCGGGAAAGATCGCCGAAGTGTGCGGCTCTTTTATTTCAAACGCTTCCTTCACCATCTCTCACCAGTTTCCGCTTTTTTTTTCTCAGCCCTCTTTTCTTCTTGTCTTTAGCCCACATTCTCGACTCTCTTTCTCTCTTTCTCCTTGTCTTTCGCTCTTGGAGCTTTCGCTCATTTCTTCCTCCCCACCCACGGATAAATTCTTCTCGACTCCTCGACGCGGCTGCAGCGCAGCGCGACGCAATCCAGAAAACTCCGGCGACTCCTCCGCGGCGAAGCGTCAACCAAACACACCCCGCGCCTAACCCCGACGCTTCTTTAATCATAGTACCTCTCTCAGGCACTATTATTTCAAAAGAAGGCATTAAGAGCCTGTGAAAAGGTCGGGTATCTCTCGCACTCACCTCATTTACCACCTTATTGTCTCGCCGCCTCCGCCATTTCTATGGGGCAGCGCGCGAACGCTGCTTTGTATATCTGTGTGTATATTTTTATTGCGTTTAAATGTTCTCAAAAGTGCAGAAACTACGAACCGGCGGGAGCGATAAACGGACGATGATAAATCACATTGCCGCTTTTATTCCGCACGAAGTGGGCCAATAAATATCAGTCGTTAAGGCCTTAATATCGTCAGAGCCGATGGTGCGATAGCTACTGTGGAAATATATTCCGCAGTAAACATTCGCCGGGTACGCACGTTTTATGCGACGGCGCGAATAAATCCCCGCAATTATCGTAGATAGTTTTTCGATCGATTCAGCGTGAAACGAACGGGCACCAAACCGTAGATGCCGAAGAAGAAGAAATGTCCGGAAGATGTATCCATGGATGAGAGCGAGATCAATGAAGGATGCGTTAAGAGGCTGTGGTACTTCCCCCACCCCAGCTCGAATTTTTGAAAGCTCTTTTCTCCTAAACTATTTTACAGATAGAGCTCAGATTTTGATAGAAAGTGCGGAAGTATTGCAGAATTGGACTGGTCATCTGGCTCCTGGATAGATTAAGCCGTTTGATCAGGAGACTCGATAAACAAAAAGGTGCGAGACAGCGCTAGGTGCGAGAGAGACAGCCCTATAGGCGTTTAGCATTGGGCGAAGAAGTTCCGAGCGAAGTACCATTGCCTCTTAACGAGAAAGAAAGTCTTCCGTGCGCAGCTAAATTGGCCTTTGTTTCTTAATGTGAAATTACGCTCCAAACTTGATGAAATCGAGAAAAAAGACTTTTTGATTTCGTATAGTTTGAAGACCCTATTCGATGGGAAATTTCCCGCTGATTCCGAAAAGTAGCGTTGTTTGCACGAAAAACATAAAATTCGATGAGGAAAATTAAAAAAAACAGTTTTTTCACTTTTTTCGAAATTTGTCACTTCGCTAAAATCCAGGTTACTTTTTTTTCGATTGGCCAAACCTGGGCTTTCTTTTTGCATTCGAGAGAAAGCTCTATAACGAAGAGGATGCCGCAAAGCGGAACGCGATATCTTGATTTCCGAATTTGTCACAGATTGTTAAATTCAGTCTCTCAAAAATCGCAAATTTTTAGAAGGGGCACCCCTTTCGTTTTTTTTCGATTTTTGGGGTGTCTGACTTTCACATTATGTAAAAAAATAAAAAATCAAGATATCGCATTCCGCCTTGCGGCATTCTCTTCGTTATAGAATTTTATCTCGAACGAAGGATAAAAAGCCAGGTTCGATGGAGCAAAAAAAGTAACATCGATTTTAGTGATGTGACAACTGGGTAAGCGTGCGAAGCGCGCGGGTATGGGTAAGTAAAAATAAAGACAAATTTCTAATTTTGGGACATACTAGAATTGAGAGGGGGGGGGGGGGGGGCAAGGCTTTATTATTTATGGCAGGCTTTAATTAAGGGGGCTGGGACAGACAAACAAGTTTCCAAAATACTATATATAAGATTTTATGTCAAAAGTGCCCCCAAGCGAGGATTTTTTCTAAGCCTCCCTCTAAACGCCCCAATGGCTCGGATGAATTTATTTGTCCTGGCCCAAATTGGAGGCCAAGTTTTCTGAAATGTAAAAGCAATTTACTACCAGAAAGAGCGAAAGGGAAGGAAGGGCGGGGGAGGGGGGGGGGGGGGGGGTTACGCGCGAAGCCCCCTAGTATAATAATAATTTCAAACAAACATTTCGTCCTACATCATTCGTTCATCAACTCATTCCGCGCAGCCGTCGACTGAAACGTCGCGAAAACTGGTGCCTGTGCGTGAACTAGACGATAAGTCATATCGTCGCTGTTCTGCCGTTCGGCATAAATTTACGAACAGACATATACCCGCCGCGCGTAATCATTATTTATCGAAGGCCATGACCCAGTATCGATATCATAATTTCCGGCCGCCGTAAGCGCACCGCACTCAGCGCGCCTATACGGCTACACGTTTATACCTCGGGTTTTCACGGCACCTTTTTTTTACCGTCCCCGCATACGCTTTCCACAATATTTCTTCGCCGCGCTTTTCCACCGGATAGATCGCTCGTTTCCCGCGCTCGTCGCGGGTATAACGAACGTTTGTGGAAAACGTTAAAATCTCGTATAAGCCCGTGCGTAATGGCACCGCGCGGCATCGGCAACCGTACCGTCCGCATCGTAGGCTCTATCTGCCGTGTAGTACGTCGTAGGCATCGCGCTCGCGACGTAACATCGGGATTTTCCCCCGGTATATTGACTATGCATATAGTTTTATACCGAACGGAACGAGAGCCAACCGAGCGCGCGGACTCCCGTCGGCCGGTGTATGTGTTACATCGCAAAATCGATACGTACTTTCGAATGCGGGCCATCGCGATGACGCAATTCGCGCGCGATATTCAAGCCGCGCGCTCGCGCTCGCGCCAGCGGACAAAGTCATCGGAAACGCTTGAGTAACCGTGCACCACCGGGCAGCAGCAGCAGCAGCAGCAGCAGCAGCGGGAACGGAAAAGAGTGAGGCGGCCCCGAGGAGGGCGGGGAGTACGGCGAGAGCATCTCGCGCGCGACCTTTTTTTTATTTTTTATTTTTCACTATGCCGATCCGACCCGCTATACACGGACGGATCCTCCGCTCTCGCTGCTCTTAGTTTATCAGTGCTTATGCATTAATGTTCGTGAGAGGCTGAGGAGTCGAGAGGAACGACGACGCGGGGACGGCGGACGGGGGAACCGCCACACCCCCCTCCCCCTCTCATCTTCCTTCTCCTGCAATGTCCTACCTGTAGGCAGCTCTGTGCCTAGGTGGTACGTAGAGCTGTGGGTATATATCAACCGGGTAGCTGCTAGGTGGCTGGCTGGGTAGCCAGCCCGAGTCTTCCGCTCGGCCGAGCGTGATCGAGATCGATCACACGACACAAAAGAGTGTAGCGACGCGACTCGACGCCGACCGCCAACGGGACCAACACCATCGACATTGTCGGCCCCTGTGCGACACTCCGTGCCAAAGGGTTAATTATAAAAGGGCCCTGGGGCGAGTGTGGAACGCGATCGAGCCGCCGGATCCATAACTACTGTTTCGCGTTTCGCGCGTACAGCGCGCGCCGTTCAGTGGTTATTGCCAGTGCTGGACGGGCGTTTCATTTGTAGATTAAAAAAAAAGAAAAAAAACAGGCAGACCAGAGCAGTGGCCGCGCGCGGGACGGACGTTGGGATTCGTTGGACGCTCGTTACAGGCACGCGGAGGTAACCTTTAATTTCGGAAATTAAAACGCTACGTGTATGCGCATATGTAATCGTTCGGGATTGAATGCTAAAGGCGGCTGATTGAGGGGCGAAAAAAGCAGTGACGGATTTTGCGATTGGAGCTGACGCGCCTCCGGATCGAACACAGAAGAGGCTAATTGGATTGGCCGCGACCCACGTTCGGTTTTTGGGAAGTTTGTGTTTGGATCTCTTTATGGTCTTTGCTCGTCGTGTAGTAACGTCGCTTTGCGAGTGATCCAGATGCTTTTTTCAAAGGCGCAACACGAAAGGTGCACGGTGAATTAGGGTATTAACGGTTGATTAACGACTTACCAAGCATTGGTATCTTATGTATATTTTGGAATGATTTTTGGCTGTTTGTTTATCCCTGTCCCTTTAATTAAAGTCTGCTCCAAATAATAAAGGCTTGCCCTCCTTAATACAAGTCTGTCCCAAAATTAGAAATTTTGATTTATGTTAACCTGCCCATACGCGCGCTTCGCACGCTTAACCAGTTATCACATCGCTAAAATCGAGGTAGTAACCTTGATCGAGCAAAAAATAGTACATTACGTTACAAGGGAGGAAAGTGCAACTTTTCACCGAGTGTGAAGTTTGATGCCCGAGCGAAGCGAGGGCAGAAATTCACACGAGGTGAAAAGTTGCACTCCTCCCATGTAACGTACTATACTTTTCTCCCGATTTCGCTAAAAAAATAACCACATTTCGTGTGTGCAACGAGGACGGAAAATAAGCTCATTTTTGACAAATGACGACACGCATGCGTAGTACGGTTTCCATTACTCCCGCGCGGGCAGGAATAAGCTGATTTCCTCCCTAGGGAGGTAATGAAACCGGACTGCGCATGCGTGAGTCAGTTGTCAAAGAATGAGCGATTTTCCGCCCGCGTTGCGGACACGAAATGGGGTTATTTTAGCGGAGTCGGGAGAAAAAGTGTTTTTTTAGCTATATCAAACCTGGATTTTCTTCTTTCGTTCGAGATAAAACTCTATAACAAAGAGAATGCCGCAAGGCGGAATGCGATATCTTGATTTTTTAATTTTTTACCAAATGTTAAAGTCAAACCCCCAAAAATGGCAAAAAAACGAAGAAAATCTTTCTTAAAATTTACGATTTTTGATGGTCTGTCTTTAATATCCTGTAAAAAAATCAGAAATCAAGATATCGCGTTCCGCTTTGCGGCATTCTCTTCGTTATAGAGTTTTATCTCGAACACAAAAAGAAAACTCAGCTTTGGTCGATCGAAAAAAAGTAACCTCGATTTTAGCGAAGTGACCAAATTTCGAAAAAAATTTCAAATTTTCTCATCGAATTTGATGTTTTTCGGGTAAACAACGGTGCTTTTCGGAATCAGCGGGAAATTTCCCATGGGATAGGGTCTTCAAACTTTGGACATTAATTTCACGTTAATTTCCTTAACGATCTAATTTTGATTCGAGCATATAGCAAGCGCGCGAAGCGCGCGAGCCACTACAACCTGCTAGTTATTTATAAAAAAATACATTATTTTGTAATGCAATTAACAAAAATTGTTAGACAGAATAGTTCATTATAATAACAAAAAAATCGTACAGAATTAAGTTTGTATGTGTAGAAAATGCCGTATAAAATATAATGAAATAATATCCGACGTCACAGACGCGAGAATTTTCTTATCATTTCCAACGCAATTCGAATACCTTAGTAATTTTCACTCGGTCCTATTAATTATGTAACTAGCGTAACACGCTATGCACGTGATTTATCTTTCACCTCTTCAAATCACAGCCGGGTCCCCAGCTACCCCGGCTTTTAATTTTATTATTCGCTTTCAATTATTCACGATAATTAGTGACAAGCCAGTCGCTTAGAGCATCGGCCTTCGGATGGATAATAGAATTGAGGGGTGAGCTTCGACGAAGCTCGACGGATTGCACCTTTGCACGCACGCATTATGCTCTTTCGCGTGTGTTTATCAGCGCTCGAGCAGCGCGAGGCGAGTTACGTGCGTTCTCTCGTAAAACGCATCGAGCTGTGTGTGTTTCTTGCCGATGCGCGCCTACAGGCACGCAAGCCAGCTAGGCCTGGCCGCCCGACCGCACGTCGTCTCGTACCACTAACGAGACAGAGTGTCTCGGCTTTCCCCCGTCCGCCTTCGCAGAAACGACAGCCGCTTTGGGTTAACGCGCCGTGACTTTCCGCGTAGTCGTTTAAAATTTATCACGCGCTTGCATAACCCCGGCAATTATGCGGTTGAAAAAGCGAATAATGAAAGCAAAGTTTCCGCAGAATTTTGTTCATCTGACTGTTGCGATCGTGTCGCTCGTTGAACTTATTTTGGATATAGGGGAGGCCGGGGCAAAATGGGGACGTTAAGCTTTTTAATGCCGCTAGAATGATTCAGGATGCGTACATCGATTGTTCGTCATAAAAAAAGCAAAATATTTGTCGTTGTTTTGCCCGTACAAATAAGAAAGTTGTTTGGGGCAGAATGAGGTACGTTCAAATTTTCTCGATTCTTTTAAATATCGACAGTATTTCTTGAACCGGCGTACATTGACTGTTTGGCAGCCAAAACGCAAGTCTTTGTGTCTTTTATTGCGATCGATAATGACAAAGATGTCTGGGGCAGAACGGAATACGCGAAAATTTTATTCCATTTTTGAAACGTCGGCAGTATTGCCCCTAGTGGCGTAAATGTTGGCATAAGTTGTGAGAAAATTGGTCCCATTTTTCGTATGCTGGAGCCGATTCAGAGCAACGTGTATACCTACACTGTTAAAAATGTGGTGTTAAAAACTACACCAAGACGGTATCTATATGTATAGGCCCACACCAATCACGGTGATAACAAGCGGAGTGAAGGGAGTGTGAAACACCGACTTTGCAACTCAAAAGTTCGAAACTGCCGTTTTTCGCGAATTATGAATGGATCGAAGTGAAAATTGAAATACAGACGCCGGTAATGTGAATCTCGTTAATGAATTAGGCAGAATTTTGATTTTCGAATAACAAAATTACAGATCAATTACCCGCAGAGGGAATCTATAATGAAAAATTTGATTTTTTTTCTTCAATTTTTCGATAAAAACTGAGAAAAGCGAATAATTTATTCACGAGACAATACAAAATCACACATGATACGTGCATTCATGCCCTTAAAGCGAAAAGTGTTACAATGTTTCGTCGGTAACACAGGAATACATTTAACGAAACGGCTGGCGTTAATTATACACCGTAAAAAGCGTTACTATTAATACTGCAATAAGTAACACTAGGAAAAAGTCCACACCAGCAGCGTTTGACACCGTATATTTTTAACAGTGTACACGTGCGTTTTATGCAAATGAATAGAATATTTATCGATGATAATTGCGTACCTTATTGTGCACCGCGCATCCGATTTATTACCGTCCCCATTTTTCTCCGTGCCTAGGATTTTTTAAACGTTCCCATTTAGCCTCAAGTGTATACATTTTTCAACGTCCCGATTTTGCCCCGTGATTATAATTTTTTTCCTGTCTCCATTTTGCTCCGGTCTCCCCTACAGAAAAATGTAATTTGAATCAATAATTTTTTTGGTGATAAATTTCCGCGTAGACGTTTAAAATTTATCACGCATTTGCATAACCCCGGAAATTATGCGGTTGAAAAAACGAATAATGAAAAGAAAGCTTCCGCGAAATTTCGTTGATCTGACTGTTGATCGTGTCGCTCGTTGAACTTATTTTTAATATACAGAAAAATGTCAATTAAATTAACGATTTTTTTGCTGATAAATTCTTTCCATGGTACCGCTTGAATGGCTGTGTACCGCCCGTTCTGTATTCTACTCCTGTCACTCCCTACTCTTACCTCACAAAGCCTCCTAACTTCCCAGTGCGACCGCAGCCGACTTAGCTACACCATACCGCATTCGCCATACGCACGTAGAAACTGCGAAACCCGCGTGCGGCACAAAAAAAAGTAATCAGGGAGTAATGACAAATCGATTAACAAGCTGTATTAACCATTTTTTTCTGTCCCAAAAAAATGTTTAACTACGCAGCAAAACTTTTGTTATCATATATTCCGTTCATAATTTTCTCTGTGCGGTACAGTCGCGGCGCTATATTTTTTCATTCTCCAGTGCCAACATAAGAGAAACACAATATTTCTTAAGTGCAAATACAATTTCATTCGTCCTGAAAGTTGCCAGAAAAATACTTCAATTCACTTACTGAATTTACACATTTTCGACTTTGACGAATCAACGCGGATTGGCGAATGTTACTTCAAGTTGATCATAAATTCCGAAATAAAATCCGAATATAAATATGTATACACGTCTGCCACGGGCCATTTTTTGCGGTCCATTGTCGCTGTTCGTGGAACCGAAAAATCGGATGAAATAAATTTACGCTTCAGTAAACGTGAATTGAGTCGGTTGAGAGCGACTATTGGCATATTGGGATTTTATAAATATGCTGACGATCGACGTGGGACTATCGCTTCATATTACAAGTTTGCCAAAGTTGGGAGTTGCCTCTATAATGAGGCGTTAGGAAGCCGCGAATATTTTAACCGGCGGCAACGGGGCACCTGAGACACTCTCGGGAGACTCTGTAATCGATCACCGCTGCTCCGGCGTCCCGCATCTCGCAGCCACTCTGCACCGCTCCGGCAGGAGCGGTGCAGAGACGGCATCTTCGCGGCTGCTGTTGCATCGACGTTGTGCCAATTCTCTCATGCAATTCCTATATTCCCTGTCTTTCCCGCTGCGATTGGATTCGATCCGGCACTTACTCCATCTTCTCGAGTTTAATTGCATTTCGTATCGCTCAACCGTCGCACCCGGACTGCTCGCTTATACGTACGAGCGTTAGAGGATTTCGCGATTGAATTATATACGCTTCATCGCGCGGATTCACTTGTGACGGGAATACAAATATCAAATGTAAATGAAACTTGAGAACATTTATTGGTAAACACTGAATACCGTGTTCAATTTATAAGTGAAAATTATCCGCACGTCGAAGGACGACAAAAGAATGGAAAATTTAGGATTGAATTGTAAGTTCCATAAAGTCTTAAAAGTTCAGCAAGTTTTTATTTATTTATTTGTTTATTTGATTCCTACGTATACCTTCATCAGGTTTTTACGTTTCTCCCCAGTCCCCTTGATCCCCTTTCATTCTTTGTATTCCCCCCGAGTCACTTATTGAGTTCCCCCCAGAGAGTTACCCGCAGCCTCTCTTTCCTAATGCACTACTGTATCGCATTTGCACGAGGGCACAGGGAAACTGCGAAACAGGCGGCTATATTTTACTGAGTGTCTGCTGTATGAGAATACATCAGAAACTCATAAAAACTACCTCCCGTTCAACAGTTGACGTGCAAATCAGTGAATGGCTAAGCGGTCACCCATCCAAGTACCGACCGTGAGTCGAGCTGGTTAAGGCGAGGTGACAACTAGTAAGTCGGTAATAAAAACTGTAAACAATTATTCCGACAATGCTTAACGTTTCCAAAAAAAAAGAAATGTTTTACATCATACCTCTTTCAATTCTGCACGATGTAAAACTTTTGTTTCTCCAGGCATGTGTCTAGTTTCCGGGTATTGTTGTTCCGAAAATTATTTTCTATCTCTCTTGCACTCGTGGCGGTTTCGCCTCGCCTTAAGGCAACGTGACACCTACTCAGTCGGTAATAAAAACTGTAAACAATTATTGCGACGATGCTTAACGTTTCCGGAAAAAAGAAAAGTTTTACATAATTACTCTTTCAATTCTGCATGATGTAAAACTTTTATTTCTCCAGGCATGTGTCCAGTTTCCGTGTATTGTTGTTCCGAAAATTATTTTCTATCTCTCTCGCACTCATTGTGGTTTCGCCTCGTCTTAACACGGGAGATCGCCGAAGCCATGCACCGACCGCACGCCTACTGCTTTCGGTAAAAGTTCAGCATGTCTGCACAATCGAAACTATATGTACGGGCCCCAGGAATAACATTACATTTTACATAATGGCCAGACCCACCGGCGATTGGTGTTCTACGCCATCGATCCGATGTTCACTCGTGTTTTTGTTGTGCAATGTAATATATGTTGAAGAAACAATGAACAGCCTTAATTAACTCATACCGTCAGAAACAAACATGGCTGCGTAATTAATTCGATTTGCGAAAATGATAATCACGCATCAAAATTTGCATTGTGCGGCTAATTAACTGAAAAGTGCGCTGACCGTGAATTATTTAGTCAAGTTTGGAAAGTTTATTCAGTTGTACTATACACTCTGAACAATCGTGGTAACTCTTGGCAGGTATTTGAATTGCTACTGAAACTGATTACGAGTTGCAAATAATAATCGTTGATTACGTCATGATGGTGTAATTAATGCAACTATAAAATTAATCGCGTGGACTAACTATGAGTATGGAAATAGTTATCACTTTATGGTAGCCATAACGACCACATTTATCCAGCGTAGTATATAGAACACTCTCCGCGTGTAACTAGTTGGTCGAGCACCTATTTATCGCTGTGGTAACGAGAAAATACGGATGTCATCTCAGGAAAATATCTGCGAAGTCGAGCTAACAATATATTTCCTCTGTGTTAAGTGACAAATTTTCAAAAATAAAAGCAAACATAATTTTTTCTGTATTAACGACGCAACTGAAATCGGTAAAAAGAATTGCGTAACGATTTTTCATCCCCAAACCGAGCCCTCAAAAATAAAAAAATAAAAACTGCGTAACGTTTACCATTTTATCACCATTGACCATTAGGAGTAGCGAAAAAAAATTAGGATGAGTGACTATGGCGTGATTTAACTGAGTTACCAATTAGAAGCTTTTGCCACAGATCCAAAGCTGAAATTCAAAATCATATTTTACAGGCTTCAGACTGCAGTTTTCACTTTCTTGCATTTAATCATACGTGAGAAAATGATAATTTTGATCCTCAAGGAAATATCAGACTTGCCAATTAAATTTTCATCGCCCCTCAAAAACGCAAAATGCAATGAGCGTCAATCACAGCATCTCGATGATCCCGTCACGTTGACGAACCAACATATTCGAAATAGCGAGCCGTCATGCTTACCGCGAAGTCCACGGCAGAACTTTGCTGCCCTCGAAGCTGATGCTCCTGAGTTCGTACTTGGATCGGTGCCTGAGCGGGGAGCCGGGACCCGCGCTGCTGTAGAGAAGGTTCTTGACGCTCTTCGACGTTGGGCCGGGAACGAGAGCGCAACGTCGAGACGTCGCGTTCTCGCGGGCGCATTGATTCGCCGTTCTTCTCAGCGAGCTCATTCTCGTTGACGTCGCGATTCACGAACGAGCGTAAAAACCCGGATTCCCCGAATCCCTCCACCACAATAGCACCGAAAAAGTACTGTCTCCAGTCATGCACAATTATATAGCTACATCAATATCCTCCCGAATGTCCCGTCTCTTCGGCTCACTCACGTGACGACACTGCTAACCCCGCTGCGCTCCAATTCCCGCGGATTATCCAAAAGGCGTACCACGACCTCCTCCCCCATGAATTACCTCATCATACAAAACGCCTGCGACTCTCGAAAAAAAAAGAAAAACAAAAGCAAATCTCACTATCAAAAACGGCAATCGTCACGTCAACCTCGTCGCGACGAGAGCCGGCCGACGATAGAACAATTTCCACCCCGCAATTCGGGCCTCCTGCTGCACCACCTGCGCCGGTTAACAGGTAGTCGCTGCCCCTTCGATTCCGTGTCCTGCTCACGTGTCCACCGATAACAACACCCACAAACGACCTCGCTCACCGTCTCTCCGTCTCTCACGAGAACAAAAATATATCTTATCCTCAATCCCCAATATATCCCGCACTCGGGATCGTCACCAAAAGAAAAAACAGAAAAACAAAAAAAGAATCAGCGCCTACTCCAGCTCGATATCCGGTCCCCGGGGTGTCAACGAGCTGGTGTATCGGTATCGATAGCTGCCCGGTACCCACATCGCCATTATTCCCACCTCCTCGCGGTCCCGACGATCCATAGTCCCGCGATCTGCGATCAATTTCCCCTCGATCTCTCGAGTCTCCCTCGTGATTCCCTCCGATTCTCCGTGCGCTGATCGGCAATCGCGATGCGCGCGTTTACGTCGCGGCCACGAAACAATCGGCGAGGTGCAAAACCGCTCGGGGCTCGGAGGTGTCGGCGGCGTGATGTGTCCACAGATGTCCTCGAGTACCAGTCCCGCACTGAATGCAGGTGTGTCTGCTCTGCCCTACACGAGTACAACCGGCGTGCCGCGCGTCCTCAACAATAACCCCACCACGAGATCGAGCGGACCGAGGGTGCCCCGTTAACCAACGACGGCGGCCACCCCGTTCGCGCTTCCTCCGCCGCCACTCGTGCGTTTACCTTGGGCTCTCGCTCGCTCCCCACGTCCCCCTTTCTACTTTCCTTCCCTCTCCGCGTCCTACCAACTGTTATGCACACTCGCGCCTTCTCTTCCATCTCTCCTAACGATCTGCACCCCTCTCTCCACACCTTTTAACCCCCCGCGTCGTGTGCTGTCCCTCTCGCTCGCCTCCCCCTCGCGCCTCGCGCCACTTCATCCCCCCCCCCTCGCCCTCCCCCCTCCCCACCCCGCCTCCACACCCCCCGCGTCGTCGCGTCTCCGTCGCGCCCTCGTGGCTTGGGTTTCCGAGCACCGACACAACGCGGTCCGCGTATCTCACCGACACTAGTTTATCTCGAGCATGCGGACGCCGGCGAACACGTGACTCCTCGATTTCACGGTGAACACCAACACTAAATTCGTTTGTACACCACGTATGTTTATGGGTGTTATGTGTGCACGAGGGTTTGTCAGACGTTTGCACGTGAATTTCGTATGTGTGCCTGGGTAACGTCGGTATGTTTGTGTGTGTGTATAAAATTGCATAGATACACGTTCGGAAATATCGTGACAGCAAAATGGAGCAGAACTGTGGAAACTCCTGTCGTGGTGGTGGTGGTGCTGGTTATGATCCTGCTGGCTGCTGCTGCTGCTGCTGCTGCTGCTGCTGCTGCTGCTGCTGAGCTGAGAGAACAACCAGAAGCGAGGGAATACAAAAGCGCATGCGTTTAAAGTCCCGATAGGGTAGCGCTTTAGCGATAGTGGCTTGTTTTCAGAAAATCCGCGACGGGGGAAGACAGGAGAGACCGGAGTCTCTGGCCTCCGAGTGCGGGAGACAATTATCAACGTCTGCTCTGTATTATAGTCGTCGGGGATGACGCGGACTCTGCGATCGCGCACGAGGTTTTTGGTCTCGAAATTTAATTGCTTTCGAAATTTAACTTTTTTCCGATATTTTCATTGTTGTAGCTTTCATATGTTTCTTTAAAAAAATATTGTATTTTGTTTTCAACTTAGTGGTTAGTGGTTTATTTATTTTCACAATACTCGTTTTTACACGTTTTTTATTTAACGATACTTTCACGTAACGAAAACAGATAACAGTTTTTTGCAGAAAAATTCATTGTTGCGCGAAATTATTTCGTTGAGCGAGATTTTTTTTCCCCCGTGGGCGAGCCGAGTTTCTGCTTTCCGACTATTCCGGCTTGGCCGGAATAGTCGGAAAGGTCGAAAGTAGAATAGCGCCGGACCGTCGGATCAATTGCGAATGGAGTTGTTTTCGTACGTCGGGAAAGCTCGGAGATAGCTGGAAAAGCGGGATAGCGTATTTTTCGTCCGATGCGGAGAAAGCGATGGGGTGAGAGTCGCGCGCGCGCTGCGATGCACAAGGTCTCTCCGTGCACTTTTATGTTTATACGTATAGTTGACTCGCTCCTTGAAATCGATGCGATTCTTGGAAGTTGCGTAACGCAAAGAACGGATCCGACCGGAGGACACTCCGGGCTGTCTGCGGCGCTTCGCCATCAGTTGCAACCCGCAATGTCGCAACTAGTGTTCGCGCATCGGGCGTTCAAGTATTTTGTGTAGAATTTCTAGTACAACGCAGATTGCCGCGGATATTCGCTGAATAAACTGTTGCAGCTTCCTCGAGTCGGGCGCACAGGTTTCACCCTCAATTATAAACGGGTCACGTGACACGTTGCTGTTTCTGCGATAAGACGTCACCACGGTGTAATTAACACGTTCATTAACACAGTTATGCCGCGGACGTGTTCGTCGAGTGGGGTGCGCGGGATTTTCAACCGGGAAACCTGCAAACATAATCCTCTCGCGCAATGCCACATTGAAACTCAATAACGAGAATAATAATTACAGCGACGTCAAAATGATACTCGCAACTTTGCAGTTGAATCGTAAAATTTAACAGCCGCGCAGGAGCTAGTTAATTCGTGTTTGACGAATCTCCAAATGCCTGAATGAATCAGTTCAGTTTCACTAATTCTGCTCATTCGTTAATCTTAATTCTAAAATGCACGTTGAGGCATTTGATTCCACTGATACTAGGAACTTTGTAGTTGTATCGAAAGATTTAACAGCCGCGCAGGAGCTAGTTAATTCGTCTTTGACGAATCTCCAAATGCCTGAATGAAGCAGTTCAGTTTCATTAATTCTGCTCGTTCGTTAATCTTAATTCTAAAATGCAGATGGATGCATTTAATTCCACTGATACTCGGAATTTTGCAGTTGAATCGTAAAATTTAACAGTCGCGCAGGAGTTGGTTAATTCGTGTTTGACGAATCTCCAAATGCCTGAATGAATCAGTTCAGTTTCACTAATTCTGCTCGTTCGTTAATATTAATTCTGAAATGCAGATTGAGGCATTTGACGTTGTTTTAATCCAACCTGCGATTAGTGAAGCCTCAGAGCTTCGATATCTGGAGAGAAAATATGCCAAGGGATCAATTTGGGTACTTTTGGTACTTGACGTAGAAATCGAGTCTAGAAATTCTGGCAGAAGAAACCTGAAACTTTTTTTTATATGCTCCAAATAAGCATAAAAATATTTTCAAAATTTCCCCAGACTTGCTAATTTTTTTTTGTCCGAAAAAAATTCCCCCAAAAACGCTTTTTTTTAGGCCTCCTAACGCAGGATCCGCCCTTAAGGTAGACATGTCGCTTCGAGCTTATTTCGCATAAGTTCGAGAAAAATAACAGAAAATTGCAAACACTTCTCGATGGTATAAAAATCTGAAGAAATTCATGCGTATTCAGACAAACGAACGAATCATTTTGATTGAAAAACAATTTGGGTGACCGGGACATTTGTTAAACAATTTTTTTCATCAATTTGTTAATAACATGTTAGAATTATTATTATGCAAAATGAATCTTTTCGGTACCTTTAATTTGCATGAATTTTTTCAAATTTTTATACCATCGAGATGTGTTTGCAATTCTTTCTCACTTTTCTTGAATTTACGTGAAATGAGCTCGAAGCGACAGAACTACGTTGAAAGTCACATTAATATTTGAAATTAGCCTTTTCCGTATGAGTAAACATGGCTTGAGTCACAGCAGCGAGGGTCGAAAGTCGTCATCGCGGATGAATGAACATTTTCATGCGGGACACAAAGTAGTGAAATTAGTAGAAGCGCAGATTACGTTTATTCCGTAATAAAAACAGAGCGTTTGTTACATCGAATATACAATTCCCGGGTTGGCCTGCGAGTAACTCACACTCAAGTTATCAAGGATAAAAATGTTGGATATATATATGTATAGATTGTCGAGTGGTATCCGAATAACACGTAAGTTATAATTCGTATACTATTATAGGATTCTCGCCACGCGAACGATTCTCTAGTGTCCTCTTTTTTGCATGCATATCGCGTCCTTGCGCGTTATACGATGTCGTTTTATTATGTACAGTCGGGGCGGCGAGGGGTAGCGAGAGTAGCACCACGCTCGTATTATAAACTAACTAGTATATATAGTATAACAAGAAAGTTGTTGACGTATCTCGGGGATCGAGGGACACCGCGATCGGATATAGAAGTTCTCAGTGTTTGCGCTGTTGCCGTCGAGACCACAACAGGAAAGATAATTTGGCAAGCGTGAGAGCGAAGTAGAGCAAGTGAAGTACGGAAACCCTTTTCCTCGTCTTGCGTTAGTGATGAAAGGATCAACGAAATTTTACAAAGATCCTCTTCTCGCTCGAGTGAATCCGGCGTATTCGACCTCGAGTCGCTTCGACAAAGAATAAAGAAAAAAAACAGGCGTCTCACAATGACTTTGACCTAATTGAGCTGTGTACTGTGTATGTTAAATTTTACGTGTTCTTTTAATTGTCACAAAAACATTCGCTTCGCTGGTCGAGCACGGACGAATAATTGGTACATCATGGAGACTCCTCGTATTTATGATTTATATCTTTGTAGTACGATCGTTTCACTATATGTATATATGTATTTAGAACTTTTCGCACATTTTTTCGTTTTTTTTAACTTCCTTGTGTTCTACGAAGTAACTTGTCATTTTTATAAGTGAAGCGTCGACCCAGCACCGTGTTTTTTGTTTCATCTACGTAACTATTACCACTAGCGCTTGGGAGAGGGAGGGAAGTCGCTGGTCCGTCGATTTTTTTTTTTACAATCATTTATTTCTCTTGCTTTTTTTTCCTTAGTCGACGGCCAGATGGTATTAACGTCAGATCGAGCGTCTCGATCTCAGGTTGTTAGGAAGCCGAGTAAAAAAAATAATTATTCTTCGCGCCTTTAATAATTCGCCTGGGAACGAATTGATTCACGGTGCCAAACTCTACAGTCCCACTCGTCGCTCGCTGCGAGATTGTGAAGTAAAAAAAGACGCTTGACTCGACGATTAATTTATAAAAAAAAAAGAGAGAGGACGAACGAACGGGTCGAGCAAGGTCGCCGAGGAGAGCGAGTGGCAAGTGGAAAGTCCGGCACGATTTAAAAAAAGAGAGCAGACACGCAGGATTCTCGCGAGATTCGTGGTGGGTGCTACATTAGCTTTTTCGAGAGCTCCTTCGCGCCTTCGATTTCGATGTTCAAATGAGGCGCGGAGACGGGACGTTTTGGGAACTACACTAAAACAATTATCTTCATTCTAATCCGCATGCATTTATGTATACTATGTATAGTATAAAGCAGTACGATCGAGTTGCGACTGCTATCGATTCCCGACACTCGAGCAATCTTAGTCTTTTGATTAAGTAATGTAATATTTCTCATTCGCGCTTTTTTATTTCTTCGCAGTACGAAAAGACTTCAAGTACGGCAGTGTATACGCAGTGCTAATACGTTCACGGAGAAAAATTATCAGGGAGTGATAACAAATCGATTGTTGCATTAACGATTTTTTTTTGTAGCTGCAGGAAAATTTTCAGCTACCACAGTAACATTTTTAGCTACCACAGCAACATTTTCAGCTACCACAGCAACATTTTCAGCTACCACAGCAATATTTTTAGCTACCACAGCAAACTTTTCAGCTACCACAGCAACAATTTTAGCTACCACAGCAACAATTTTATCTACCACAGCAACATTTTCACCTACCACAGCAAAAACTGTGTTATCACTCCATTCATATTTTTCTCTGTGTGTGTTTTTGCCACATGTATTCGTGTTATACTAATTCGATTCGATCGGACGGCAAGCCTGCAGCTTTATCTTCATTTCGTTACGATCATCGCGGGGACGGATTCCACCCCTCGAATTTTTAAAATCCTCCCTTCATGTGGATTCCACCCCTGGAAGTTCTCAAATCCTCGCTTCACGTGGATTCCAATTTCTCTTCTCCTCCCATCGCCCTCAAATCTGCATCTCCGGCTCGGAGTCATCATTGAACCACGACGATCTCTGACCGTCGGTCACCCTGACGCTCTCCCTCTCGGTGTACCTCGTGGACCTGGCGAAGCTCGTCGCGACCCCGGTCGGCCCCTGTCTGGTCCCCGAGTCGAAGCTCGCCATGACCTCGACCCTATCGCCGCGTCTCACGGCCACGGGGGTCGTTTCCGCCGAGCTCGGCTCGACGTCCTCGTGTCCCCAGGTCGGCAGACTTCGTTGCGCAACGCCCCAATGCTCAGCAAACTCAGAAGCCGAGCGTCCGATGCTCGGCTGACTCAGCGACCGGACCATCGAGTCCGCCTCGAACGAGCTCAGACTCGTCAGATCGTCGCGCTCGACCCGCACAAAGTCCCGGGTCATCTCGGACATGGAGCGCAGATCCGTCTCGCTTCCGGCCCTCGTGGTGGAGCTCAGACGCCTCATCTGACTGTCATTCTTCATGTGCACATCCGCCACCTGCCTCAGGTGATCCTGGGTCCTGAGGGTGCTGCCACCGTCGCTCTCGTACTCGTAGAGCGTCGGCAACGACGATCTTCGCGATCGACTGTCCCACTCGGAGGACTTGCTGCGTTTGTATCGCTGTCCTCCCTTCCAGTGGGACGACGACGAGGTGGAACCCGGCGGGGGGCTGAGAATCCGGATGATGACGTCCCACTTGGTGGGCGGGAAGAGGGTCGTGTACCTCGCGTCCTTCCTGATGAGCTCGTAGTCCTCCTTGACGACAGCCTCGGTCAGCAGAGTCCTCAGGGTGCTCTCGCTGGTGATGATCTCGCGCCATCGTCGTCTCTCGTCGTCCGTCAGTTCAGCCGCGTACTGCGGCTCCAACACCCGGGCGAGGGTGTAGAAATTGTTGCCGCTTCGCGAGCCCTCGGAACCGGCGCCGTCGCGGTCATCCCCTGGCAGCATGCCTCGTCCAGGCCTTGACGGAATCTCCCCGCGCGCGTTGTAAGTCGGGTGTATCGTCGCGTCGACGTCCATCATGAAGCTCGGCCGGTGCATCATCGGCTCATTGGTTATCGTGAGATTCGAGGCCGAGCTGACGTCCGAGAAGTTCTCCCACTCGGGTGGCGGCGGCGGAAGCTCCTCGGTCGGATAGTTGCGGATGGTGACGTCCCACTTGGGATCCGGCGGTGGCTTAGGGCGCGCGTGGTACTCGGTGACCTGACGACGATGACGCTCGACGTCCTCGATCGTCTTCTTCTCGGTGACGGTGCGGAGGAAAACGTCGTCGACCTCGTGGGTCGTGATCTCCGGGCGTCGGGTCGCCACGACGGGCTCGACGAGGGGCTCGGCGTGCGAGCTACGCTGGTGCTCGCGATGCTGGATCGCCACGTGGGATGTGCTCGGGGCGATCGGCGGCGGTGGCGGCGGCGTCGGGGCGAGGATGTTCGCGACTCGGTACTTGGCGTGCGAGGCGTCGGTGACCTCGGTCATCGTGTGAGTCTCGGCGTACTCGGTGAGCGAGGTGAGAGATCGGGGACGATGGATGTGGGGTCCGGAGGGCTGGGTCGTCGTCTCCAGGGTCTCGCGCTCCGCCTGCTTTCGCAGTATTCGCGAGTACACCGGGGGTGTCTGCTGACGCGATATCGTGCTGCTCGGGGGTCCGTGGAGCTCGGGGACGTAGGAGAAGGTCGTCATTCGCGGCAACGGACTCTCCATCGAGCGCGCCGACTCCTCGCGCTCCAATATCGTCGTCAAGTTTCGCTCGAGCGCGATACTCGCGTCCGACTCGGATGGTAACGGCGACGGTGGGGGCGGTGGGGCACGCTTCACGCGCATCTGCACGTCGAACTTGGGCTCTATCGGGACGGCGACCGGATGCCGGGGTACCGATATACGCGACGCGCTCGCCGCCGTCATCATCGCCGAAGTTTCCACGTCCGCCGTCGTCTCCGAGTAGATTGAACTCGAGGCCCGCACGTCGACCTGTTGAGTCAGCGTCTGGTGATGCAAGAAGGCCTTGTTGTCGTACGAGCCTGCTGAGGATACCGGCAGGGATCTCACCTCGTCGACCTGTAATCATTTCAGTCACGAGAGTTACGGTTAAATGCAGGTTTATGTATGGGATCTCGCGATGGCTGGCGGGATGAGAGCGTGGTTCGTACTGTGGTAGGCGAGGAAACCGTCGGATTTGCCAGCGACACGAGACGCGGTACGATTTGTATCACGATGACTGTTGAGGCTTGCGAGGACAATTTTTTAGGCGGATGTGCTTTTTAGTGATTCATCAATGATTTTACAGATTTTTGTGTGTGTTTTGTGGGGACAATTTGTGCGAATTGGTGATGATAGATTTTTAATACTGAGGGTAATTAATATGTGTAGTCAGGCGACGATTTAATTACTGTCGGATTTTTAGACGCTGACGGTGATTAAAAGATCACGGAGAATCATCCTGTTGACAATCAACAGGATGACTGTTGACAATCAACAGGATGACAGTTGACAATCAACAGGATGGCTATTGACAATTGCGAGAACATTTTTTGTAGCAACTTTATTTTTTAGTGCTAGATTAATGATTCTACATCTTTTCGCCTCTGTTTTGCGTGAACAAAATTTGCGAGTTGATGGTAATACTGATGGTAATTAATTCAGATTTAATACTGAGATTTTTAATACTGATGGTAATTAATTCATATAGACAGGCGACGATTTTATCACCGTCGGGTTTTCAGACTCTGACGGTGATTAAAATATCACCGAGAATCTCCGCTTCTGCGAGCGTCGAAAAACGGTAAAATTTGTACCGCGCTGACTATTGACAATTGAGGGGACATTTTTTGCAGCAGATTTGCTGTTTAGTGCTCAATTATCAATTCTACATATTTTTGCTTCTGTTTCGCGTCGGACAACATTTGTGAATTGGCGATAATAGATTTTTAATACTGATGGCAATTAATTCGCATAAACAGGCGATAATTTGTTCATCGTCAGATTTTCAGACTCTGTGTAAAATGATAATTTACTCGCCAACACCGCAGTTTTCGCTCGGTTATATTCCATATGTTGAATAAGCGCAGAGAGATAAGTCTACTTGCCTCTATGCCGACTTCCGAGTGACTCTCGCTCGGATAGTCGCTTGGCAAGGTGTCCGAGTGGTCGATCACCAAATTGGCTTCGCTGCCCGAGGACGACGGCGCGTCGTGCAGCAACGCGTGGGCTCGCGGTATCTTGAGTCCCTCGAACATGGATATGTTGCCGAGGGAGGAGCCGGACAGTTTCGTTATCTCGGAGCCGGTGCCACTTCCGAAGGGCTGACGATGAATAACTCGGACGTTGCGTCGCTTCAGGCAGAGATACGAGCAACCGAGACCGAGCAACAATAACGCCATGAACAGGAGAGCGCAGATGGCCACTAATATCGGGAAACCCGTGAGTGGCGGCTCGGTCACTGGATCCACGATCAAACCACTGTCAAAATTTCAATAGCATTATTGTCAAAATATTTGTAATACTGCATTGTTCCTAAAGACATGGAGAAAAATAATCAGGGAGTGATGACAAAACTTTCGCTCTATTAACGAATTTTTTGTTGGCGCAGTAAAATTTTTCGCTACCACAGTAAATTTTTTGCTGCCCTAGCAAAACTTTTGTCGTCACTCCGTTCATATTTTTCTCTGTGAAGACGGAAGGTCCGTTGATTTTACAAATGCGATACCTCAGTGTCTCGGAGACTTTGTGATAATTTATATCGTGTATAATTTATTCTCAGAAACATATTTCACTTGTATCATTGGCTATTGACATTGATTCTCGACTAGTGCATAAAGACGTTTCAATATTTCCCATCGGTACAGAAAACAGAGGCATTTTTTTCAGACTCTTCTCTTCGCGCGTCTTTGAGGGCTAATTAACTGGAAAGTTTCGTCAAAGGAAGCAAACAAACGACGACACTGGATAGAAAAAAGCTCGAACAGTCGTCAGCGACAGACGCAACTTTGTATATCACAAAAGTACGGTACAGACACATTCAGAGAAAAAATATAGTAGAATAGTTGGTCGAACTATACGGATATAATTCGCAGGAGGAACGATCATATCGATTGGTACTGGATACTATGTATTTGATTAGTTCAGCTATTATTACGTTTGCAGCTATTATTTTTTCTCATTGTCGTAACTATAAAATATAAACGTTCCCCCTGGGAATTATACTGTACAGTAAAAATATAGTATTGTTGTTTCAACCATATGTCTTTCTCTCAGTGCAGATCCCACAACTTACTCTGTGCCCTGCACGTCCGGCGTTGGTGTAAGGGGTGGTACTGGCGTGACCGGCGGGGGATACCTGCACACGATCGTAATAACCTCGTCCCCGTCCATCTCGAGGCCAGGGTGAAATCGCACCACGATGTTGTTCGTGAACACCCGCTGGGGTTGTTGCTTCGTGCCGCATCCTGCAGTAAACATTTTTAAAAATTAATAAATTGTGGTATTTAGAGAATCCCGTTATCGATGTGCATTGAAATAGTATATTGTGTAACAAGTGCGTAAAGTACTACATTTCCGCGCGAATTACACATACTTTTTTTTATAATGGCGATGCGTGACGCGAGTCTTCTTCGGGGAGGTTGAGCGAAATCAAAGTGCGAGTTTTCGGAAACAAGTGTGTAAAGGAAGCGGAGTGCGTAAAGCGAGGCTTTATTCACGACGTTTACTTTACACACGACGTTCGAAAAACAAGCACTTTACACACGCGAAACCTCACCGAAATGACGAGCTTTACGCACGCTATCACAAAATAGTATATTGTGTACAAGAGGGTAAAGTACTACATTTTCGCGTGAGTTACACATACTATTTTTATAATAGCGGTGCGAAACGCGAGTCTTCTTCGGGGAGTTTGAGCGAAGTCAAAATGCGTGTTTTCCGAAAAGAATGTGTAAAATGAGCGGAGTGCGTAAAGCGCAACTTTACGCACGACTTTCGAAAAACAAGCACTTTACGCACGACTTTCGAAAAACAAGCACTTTACGCACGACGTTCGAAAAACAAGCACTTTACGCACGCGAAACCTCACCGAAATGACGAGCTTTACGCATGCTATTACAAAAAGATGTATTTCAATGTGCAGCACATCAAGTGTTTCGAAGATGTTATGGGCGATCGAGGACACGAGACCTTTTAAGGGTAGCTCGAGCGTGGCGTGGTCGACGCCGCGTCCTTTGACCATGCAGGCGCTGTTGCGATCGTAGTCCGCGTAGGCAACGCCGTAAAATGGCTCCTCGAAGCTGAGGTCAATAACCATACTGCCCTGGCCGCAGTTCAGATGGGCCTTTGTTCGATTCAGAAATATCATAGGCTGAATCCCGTCCAGCTTGGTGACTACGCCGTTGAGCAGAGCACTCGACGGCAGACCCGGCTGGTACTCGATGCTGTTGCCCTGTGACGCGTAATTGCTCTGCGTCCGGACCCCTTGGAGCCCGAACGCGCAGAGCAGAAACGTCAGGCTAGCCCACATCATCTGCAACGACACAAAAGGGAACATTGTAATTGGTAATTTTTTGCGGATTCGCGGCTAAAGTGACACTTTCAAAATGTTCTGAAAGTACAAATCAACTGACCCACATTCGCGCTTACACAGATGACGGAAAAAATATATATAAAAAATCGAAAATAATTATGTTTTTAAAAACTGTCTTCTCTTGTTTTGCAAATTCTTTTTTCAAGTTTTAAAAATTGCGTTTAGAAAATAACTAATGGCGGATTCTTTGTGTACGGGCAAAAGTACATCCAAATAAAGCGTTAAAAAAATAAAAAATAGAAAGTATTACCGCACTTTTTTCAAATGTTCGTCACTTCACTGAAATTGAGGTTACTTTTTTTGGATCGATCAAACTTGGGTTTTCTTCATTCGTTTGAGAGAAAACTCAGTAACGAATACACAAGGAATAGCACAAGGCGAATTTCTGCATTCTTCACAGAATTTTAAAGCCAACCTTCAAAAATCGCAAATTTTTGCAGACCTACCCCTTGCGTTTTTACGAACGTTTTTTTTGTGTCGATTTCGTAAAGTTTGAAAACCCTATCCGATGGTAGACGAAAAGCACTGTTGTATGCCCGAAAAATAGAAAACTCGACGACTAAAGCGCGGAAAATGATTTTTTTTCCTGCAAATATAATAATATTAGCCCATACACGCGTCCGAATAGTCTTCCCGAAAAAACCTTAAGAGACAATGGCACTTCCCCTACCACTGCTAAAAATGTTCAAACCTATTTTCTACCAAAATACCCGGCAGATAGAACTCAAATTTAGATAGAATGTGCGGAAGTATTGCAGAATTGGGCTAAGCTTCTCAGAGAACGAATAATCCGACAACAATATACTTATATCGAAAATTCGAGATATTTGACCCGCTGATTTTTCAAAAAGAGATCGATTCAACAAAAATGTACGTTACGCGCGAATTTCAGTTGATGATTTACAATATTTTTGTTTTTTTGATGTTTCAAATAGAATTGATTAAAACTCGAAGTCACGTTGAATTACTAAAATATAATAAACTGTATATAATCAAATTGTCCAATTTTCGTTCCATCATTTCGCGCTAGATATTTGCAAATTGTCCTCCGTCTGAAAGGTTTTCGATGCAACTTCGCAAAATACCACGCGGAAATGTTGTTTTCAGACCTTATTATCTCCATTGGAGTCTGTATTATTGAAGAAAGTCGGAGAAGCATTTTCACAGGTGGCGCACGAGCGTACGTGGGTATATCGTGGATTACGTTATGTCGGATGGAAAATCGATATGGTTCAATATACCGGAGTCCGCGTATCGGAAAACTTCAATGTCATAACTCGCCGCTTGTGTCCCGGATGGAATTCCAGTTCGAGCTCGACTTTCACTCTCGACGCGCGGAACGTGCAATTTGCACGGTAACGTGTGTTTGTGCGCGCGTGAATTTAACACGTGCGCGCGCGGGCGAGTAGTCGAGACCGTAGACGCACACGCGCGTTGCAAGGACGTCGAAACGCTCGATTTAGAAGGACTCGGAGCGCCGCTCGGGACTTGTATATCTGGCACAACCTTTACCAACCGAGTTTTTGCACCCCTTTGCGATACTATAATTATGGTTCGCTCGGTCTATGTGGAACTGCTCGGCGATAAATTATGAAAGTCCGGAGTCTCGGGCTCGTTGCAATAGCGAGATACAAATATAAATCGTAAATTGTTGAGAACCCCCGCGGGCTGTGTTTACTTATTATATATTTACTTGCGACTTCACTTGTTTAGAGTCATTACACTTTTTCCCGATGCTCGAATACTTTGCTGGTTCTGATTGACTGAGCCGTCTCGCTGGATAACAGATTGAAAACCCACTCATCCTCTCACTCGACTCGTACATTTCCGTATACGGAATTCGCTGGATGTATCTTGAGGATTTTTTTTTTCGCAATAAAAAGAATAAATTACGGTTGGCACGAATGAGCAACCGGACAACGCGTATAACCAATTAAGGCTGAGTTTGAAGTCCAAGCAATTATTGTGTAATAACCATTCTATATGTGTCTGTTTCGTCGGCGGACATATTTGTTGATAATTCGTTAATTACTCTGGAGACAATAATGAATTATCCGCACATTTTTCGCAAATGTCAATTGTCGCAAATGGCTGAAAGGTACACCCAGAGAAATAGTTCTGATGGGATCTATTCGAAACAAATAAAATTGATTTGAATGCGAAATACATTTTATTTGATCCAAATAAATCCTAGTAGGCCGCCCAATAAATAAATAATATACTCATTATTTATTATTATACTTATTATTTACTTATTATTTATTATTATACTTATTATTTACTTATTATTTATTATTATACTTATTATTTACGTATTATTTATTATTATACTTATTATTTACTTATTATTTATTTTTATACTTATTATTTACTTATTATTTATTATTTATTTGAATGAAATAAATTTTAATTTCATTCAAATGAATGTTATTTGTTTCGATCGAATAGATCCCATCAGAACGATTTCTCTGGATGTAAAAACGCAAATGTGAAAAAAATTCGATTTGCAGAAATGAACATCGTGGTGTAAATTCATAAGCGCAATATTTTCCCGCGATCGCGGACGCCTCGTTTTTGCCCACCGGGTATACCGAGGAAATCCCGAAGTTGAACACACGGCGCGAGCCAAGAAAGCCGGTGGCTCATCTTTATTCTCGGTCGGCCGGGAGTATCTAATATCCGAGCGTGACATCCCATCTACCGTGTTTACACGCTGTAGAAATATACGAAGAGAAAAAAAAGAAACGGCAAGTCGCGAGCGGATCCTCTCGCTACGGCCGCGTCGACGGGGCGGCCGCGTCGATTGGAGATAGAAATTCGACGCCGTGCACGCTTCGGCGGTCGGGAGGCTGTCGATGATCGTCTCGTCGTCGCGGAGTCACTTCCCATCACGCGCTCCGACGATTCTCATTCGCTTAGCCGTGGATTCGCATGCGGCGATCGAGGAGGAAGCGCCGCGAAGGTCGTCCGGATGTTGGCAGATATATAATTCAGATCACGATTACTGTTGCAGTTGTAGCGGAGGCAAAACCGTGCGGACGGTCCATGCGGCGCGGAGCGCGGAAGCCTCGTCGTAAATGATTAATGCAAATTGCGAAATTCCACCGGTGCATCGGGAGCGGCAACGTGAATCACTCGATATAATCATCGTGGACGAGGAATTTCGACGGTGGCTCTCGAGGAATATAACAAGAGCGAGGGCCGATGCACGGAGATCCCGCCCGGCGAGCCCGCAGGTACCGCACCGCGAGATGTTGCCAGTAAAGTTCCGAGGAAGCGATTTTTCTTGCTCGCCATACCCTCGTGCTCTCTGGCCCACGGAGAGTACGCCGGAGCACGCTTCGGTGCCCAGAGAACACCGTTACCGTAGAACACTGGCCATGGCCAGCACGGTAGCGAGCGCTCTCGGATATTACTGTACAGGGTGATCCAGAATCCCCGCACCAAATGAGTCCGGGAAGTCCGAGGTGGTCTCAGGAACGCGAGTGCAAAATTTAAGATTTTTATTCCCAGTAGTTTTTTAATGAGAGCCGATTTATGACAGCCAATCTCAACTTTCCCTTAATTTGCAAGCCGTCAACTTACTCTTAACTTTCTCTTAATTCGCTCTCAAGCCGAGGGGGCGGACTTCTTAATTAGTACTCAAGTTGAGAGTAAGTTGAGGGTGAATTAAGAGCAAGTTGAGAGTAAGTTCTCTCTCAATTTACTTTTAACCTTCTCTTAATTCGCCCTCAATTTATTCTCAACTTCCTCTTAATTCGTACGCAAGCTGAGAGTCAGTTAAGGGCGAATTCAGAGCAAGTTAAGAATAAGTTCTCTCTCAACTTACTGTTAACTTTCTCTTAATTCGCTCTCAAGCCAACAGGGCGGATTTCTTAATTAGTACTCAAGTTGAGAGTAAGTTGAGGGTGAATTAAAAGGAAGTTAAGAGTAAGTTCTCTCTTAACTTACTCTCAACCTTCTCCTAATTCGCCCTCAATTTATTCTCAACTTCCTCTTAATTCGTACTCAAGTTGAGAGTAAGTTAAGGGCGAATTAAGAGCAAGTCGAGAGCAAGTTGAGGGCGAATTAAAAGCAAGTTGAGAGTAAGTTGAGGGCGAGTTCGCTGATTGGCTATCACAAATTGGCTCTCATTAAAAAACTACTGGGAATAAAAATCGTAAATGTTGCACACGCGTTCCAGGGACCATTTCGGACTTCCGAAACTCGTGTGGTGCGGGGATTCTGGATCACCCTGTATAGTCGGCCGCGGTGCAGCGCGTTGGGATCTCCCGAGATGTCTGTAAAACCTATCCCAGAGCTCGTCCCTCTTTTACCTTCGATAAGGCCATCTGGACTCCACGGTAATCCGTGTTTGCTTTGCGTTAAGACTCTAATTTATTAAGCCGCGTGCAAAAAATCTGCACGAAACAAAAGTGAAGTTTATTCGTTTCATCCCGGGCATTCGTTTTTTCGTTTTTTAATCCGTTTGAAATATTTTTCTGTTGGCATCAGAGTGAAAACCTAACATTTTAGAAGTAAAGTTGATGGTACAATTGGTTTTGTAATTATTAATTAGTAATGACAACATGGAGTAATTATAACATAATGTGTACATTTTTTAATGGCTGCTAGAAATATTTATTTTATACATACATTATTTTATAATCGTCGCAGGTTATTATTATTAAATCACGTCAATAAAACGAACTGAACGCAAAACTTTATTTCTTAAAGCAATGAGCATTTATAACGTCGAGTGGTATTCGTATTTTAATATCCAATATTTTAAAGTCCTGAGATGAGAACGGAAAAGAGAATTCGAATTTACGTCACGAACACTGTCATGACTAGATATTACTGGTTTCCGCCGTGCAGCACAGTGGGGTCTCCCGAAATGTTTGTAGAACGTATGGGACTCTGCAGTAACCCATGTTTGATTTGCGACATGTTTGCTTTGAGACACTAATTTATTAAACCACTTGAAAAAAATTTGCAAGGGAAAAAGAAATGAAATTTATCCGGGAAAAGGCAACTTCGTTATTCCAATTCTAATTTATTTTCAATGTCTCTGTTGGATCTCATGTTTAGTATCAAATATTTTTAAATCCACAGCTGACAACTGGCAGAAAATTCAAATTTATTTCACGAAGATAAACGCTGCAATCAATTACTAAATAATTCTATTAAGTATATAAATTCGATACTGTACATTATAGGCAAACGAAAAATCATTAACCTCAGCATGAGACAATCAAACAAACTATCGATATTTCGTCTGTGGAAACGAAATTGAGTACCAAGCAGCGTAATTAATTGACACGCAGTTTTGTTTCAGAGTGAAGACTATTTTCTCCTGAATTCTGTTAATTCTATGTACACAAATCCAATACTGTACATTATAACCAAACGAAAAAAAATTAACCTCCGTTTCAGTGAATCAAACAAACGTTTGAACTATCGGGATTTCGCAAGTGAAAACGAAATTGACTGTCGGCAGCGTAATTATAAATTAATACACACCTTTGTTCTGGGGCGAAGACTGTTTTCTCCTGACACACACGCACGTCCTTCGGTCCAGCCTGTGCCGCTGTTGCTACTTAAGCCGCATCGCGCGCGCGCGAGGTGCTCTGTGAAAGGATAATGTACACGAACAATTAATCATTATAGCACGAAGCGGCCGTCCTTGCGAGTTAGGCATAAGTGACATGCAAATGCAGCGGGCAGCGATACGAGTTTCTTAAAAAATAAAACGGACAGTGATCGATGCTAGCCGTCTACCGGATGTTTCGCAACGATCCGAACCGAACGCCGCGCGGCAATTTTGGGTTTTTGCCCCGACAAACCCACGCCTCCTTTTCCGTCGCTTAGACGATTAGATGAGTAATCGCGCGAAGTGCGGACGTAAGCGAGGTTCGTCCTACCGGTTGTCCGGCTCTCGGGATGGCTTTGCCGATGTAAAACACGACCCGTGTGCCACAGTCGACGATGCCGAGCCACGGCCTTCGACGTTTCCGGTTTTGCACAGAGCGCGACTAGCTAGACGAACTGCGTACACAGGAATTATACACGGCGCGCCTATTGCATAGTGTTTCAGACACATTAAAAGGGTCAAGTTGGCTTAATAACGGGAGATTTTTGCCAATGGTTTTTGTTTTAAGTCGTCCCGGAAATTTCAGAAAATTTCGTCAAGATGGAAAAGTATTGCCCAGTTTTTCCGTCAGCTTCATGACGAATTTTGTCAACTGGTTTCCTTGCGAACCAGGTTTAGGGATTTTCAACTCTGCGCATCATTTAAAACAGATCAGTTGAAAAATATCACTCGTACTGCATCTTATGAATACGATAGATTTTTTTTAACTGCCCCCAGTTTGACGTTCTGGGTTTTTTTTCGATGATATAACGTTGTTATGTTATTCTAAATATTCTTAACTTTTTAATGTTTTCTTCTTTAAAAAAATCCATCGTTTCATACAATCATATCTAATTTAAAAAAATTAAACACCGCACAGTGAAATACCTTAAAAACACGTAAACGTGATTTGCTAGGGAACAACCTGATGATATAGGATTTCCGATCACTTTATGATTTATTCGAATTCTATTTGTTTTTTTTTTATCGGCTGAAAAAATAAACATACATTGGCGAACATGGCTGATGTTTAGCTCGACCGCCCCTAAATGCCAATCTGCTGACCGACAACCCCCACGCTAAATCAATAACCGATAAAAAGGAACTAAAATATGTACATCACGCCGGCAATTATGTCGCTGTAATAATTAAAAATATCATCAATATTCCGTATAACGATGAAGAATTTTCAAAATGAAAAATTTAATTGCCAATCAATATTTAATTAATGCCGTCAAAGTTGCGATATCAATTTTACGCGGAAAAGTACATAACTAAATATTCGGACACGGAGAAAGTGTCACTTATGGTTACTTTTTGCCACGGTCCAACGAATATTGTTCAAATTAACAAATTACAAAAAATGTAACAAGTTAAAAAAATGCTATTCAGACTATAAAAAACATGATCCATCTCTACAAAATGAGAAGTAGACACTCGAGATCCTTGTCGTTCGGCACGTCCACCGTTTTCGGGAAAGCGAGCGATAAATATTCCAGAATAGTGATTTCATAAAATAGCTCCTCTCGTCGAGCTCGCGCGCCGCTCGCGGTTGCCAATTACGATCGCCTCGTTAGCCAGCTTCGTAGGTAGGAATAACACGACGCCGAGCTCCGCGCGGCTTCTGTAAACCATGCATACGCAACTATGTGTATGTACGCTGCATCCAAGTCTCACGCACGATCATTTCTACTTATACCACGTTGACGCACGCGCACCACGAAGTAAAAGGAAATTACGTAGGGACGCACCCGGTCTTTACATATATATATATGGAGCATTTCATGCCAAATCGACCTGGGTCCGACCCTTGATCTCGCGAATTAAAAAAAAACCATAGAAAAAAATAGCAGACGTCTATTTACTGTGCTACTACTATTTCTGCTACTATTTTTTGTGTTGTTTTTTTTTAAGCTACAATTCAGGTAGAAGAAAAAGCACGAATGTCAATAATTTAGTGTCAAACATTTTCAATTCTGACACCAGATTTTTGAGAATTTTTTCAGATTTTTTAATTACGGCCTTCGAGGCTTTTTCAACAAACATATTAAAAAAATTATACCGTGCTCAAATTTGGTTTTGAAAATCTGACGAAAATCCTCACTGCTATTTTGAGTCGGAAGAATCATATAAAAAATCGTGAACCAAATCCGCGAGGTCGAGGGTCCGACCCATGTCAATTTGGTATGAAATGCCCCATATGGTATATGTAATCTATGTCCGCTCATAGCGCGTTGGTACACGAAGCGCCCGCGAGTGTCGAGCGATAATTAAAAGCGAACCGTTTTCCGCAAAGTGCTCAACGACAGAATGTTAAGTAAAATCCGCGCAAGCAATTTCCTATTCAGTCTCTGTGACGGGAGACAAGATGGGCATGCGAATGGGTTCATACACGACTCATCTCTACGTTGGTATTATACGAACTTATACAGCCCATCGATATGGACTCCTCGCGACAATGTATTACGTATTCGTACAATGCGATACGTATGCGTTGGCGCGCTAGCTGTATGAGTAATACGGTCGAGAGTTCTGCGAGTTCGGAGAACAGGATTGTGACATAAGTACCCGCTGGGACACTCCCCTTCACACTCGCTCTCTCTCTCGCTCGGCTGTCGGTAGATGTGGACCTTCTGGTCTATGCATTGACTTTTCGAAAAAAAAGAAAAAAAAAAACGATTCGCCGATCGAACCAGTAGACCGTGTTACGATAAAATCTCGCGAACGGGTATTGAATTTATTTAAAGACTTTTTTTTTCAGTTCCCACTGGAATTTATCTTTATAGCACGCCGATAGAATAATCGAGACAATGGTTTACGACTATTCAACGAGAATGGAGGCGAGATACTGTCATGAATGAGGCTCCGTACATTCATTTATTTCTCACTTTAATGCAAATGCCGCGGCGCTCACAATGTCTTTTTAAGCAAGATATGTCTCGCGTATTGGCCGCTTAATTATTTAACAGTTGACCGTTCGATAATTACATCCGGCCTCTCGCGAGAAAAAATGTTCCGCCACGCAACCAACAGGCTGTCATCTTTTAACGATTAAACGTTATTAAATTAAATATCTACGTGATTACGCCGAAGCGCGTCTTTTGCGAAACAGACCGAGCGGGCCCGGCATTAAGCGGCGAGGAATAACGGATCGCTCTTAGGAAATTGCTCAGCGAAATGCAGCCTCGAAAATTAACTTTAATTAAAGACATCAACGAAATTAACTGTTTAATATTTCTCGCGGGCAAAAGTTACTGGCTGTAACACAAATCGCCTCCACCACTATATATACTGTTATAAACATTCAATGCATAAAACATTACAAAAACCATTACAATAATGTAGCACTGGTCGATCCCGTCGCTCCTCCAGCCACCCTCATGGAAAAATAGTATATTTCAGATGTACGGGAAAATATATTCTAAATACGTGAAATATATTTTTGTTGTAGTATGCGTAAAATGGAATCTTTTGCATGCTACTTAAAGATATGGTATGTCACACGTGCGTAAGATTTTACGCACTTAATAATAATATTGCCCGAAAAATTCGACATGTCGGATATCTTGTAAGATACATATATGTATCCTACATATACGAAACATACACGAGCGAAAAATATATCTTACATATATCTAAAATATATTCAAAATGTATTTTTATTATATTATCGTCCGAAAAGTAGGAGATATGACAGATATATTTTCGCAAATATATAGGTATTTCTTTTCCATGGGGGCGCTCTAACCTTCTCAACAAAATTCAACACCCCGGATGATTTCCCTCCCATATGCCCCGGTGGCTCGTACACACTTACCACGCGTCCTCGTTCGCCAAACGAATTAGCGGACCGTCGGATGAAATAAAATATGTAGCGAGCGAGCGAGCGGTAAAAGTGTAATTTATATCCGCAACGGCAAGAAGGAATATAATCGAATGAATGGTTTACGAGAATCCTCGGTGCGCGGGCGCGCGCGCTGTAAGTACGCGAGGTACAGCTATATATATTCGCGGTACGCGAGTGTATTCGCCGTATCTGTAAGCGCTACTCGCTCGCGAATAGCGCATACAGATAGCGCAGCGCGGTATGAATACCTGGAGGCCTGATGGGCACGCCCGTCCTCAGTCGTGCCTTCCCAGTTTTTCATTCTCAGATTCTCTCCGCTCCCGTCTCTCCCGCGCGCGAACGATTCCTCTTTCTCCCATTCCCCATTCTCTCTCGCTCGCTTCCTCCCGGCCGCCTTCTGCGGTCCCGAGAGCCGGCGCGCTCTCGCGCCTCCTCGAATTCCTCTCCGAGTTTCATTGCCCATTACTCATTCCCGGTGCGTACACAGCGCCGCAGATGTACTTACATTCCCGGTACACGCGCGCGAGTAATGGCGAATGGGTTTTGCCGATGGGGGAAGCCGCGGAGTGGACCGTCCGGAGAGCGGTACGATCGTCGGCGAGCGCAGAGGCGCCCCGAGAGTATCGCTTTCGTATACACGCGAGCGTGCGCTGAGTACCGCGCGCGAGCGCGGCATGAGCGTACCGCGTATGAGCATAATCCAAGGGGAACCGCCGCGCGTCTCTGCTATATACCCAACGCCTTGTTCCGGCGAAAGGGACGGTTCCCTCCGGAGCGAGACGTTCGCCGCTCTGTGCGCAGCAGGTCGGGACACGGCACAGTCGGGACAGTGAAACCTCACATGTACAATAGCTGTCACTGTCGCGGTGATGCACCATGCGCCGGGATGCATCGAGACGGCACCTTTCTTTTTCGTTTGTATCGGCACGCAGGTTTTCCAAAGTTTTCCTATGGCCTTATGCAAAAGTGATGCAGTAGTGCTTTGCACGGAGAAACAAAAGCGATGACAACTACACTGTTAAAAATGTGGTGTTAAAAACGACACTAAGTCGGTGTCTATATAAGTCCACACCAATAACCGACACTGATAGGTGTGCGGTCGGTGTGCGGCTTCGGCGGTCCCACGAGTTAAGCAGCATTGTTTGCGGCCATAACTTGGTTGGGTGACCGCTTAGCCGTGCATCGACTGGCGCATCAAACAGTGAGCGGGAGGCATTTTTTTCGGAGACTCTGGTGTCTGCACTTAAGTAACATTGTTTCTTTCGTGTATACACCGGAGAATCGGAAATATACAATGCCGTCTGCACCGGCACGCGTTTTCCGCAGTTTCCCCGTGCCCTCGGCAAATGCGGTACAGTGTAGCTAAGTCGGCTGCGGACGCATTGAAAGTTAGGTAGCTTAGCGAAGTGCGGGTAGGGAGTGATAGGGACGGGTTGAAAGGGATGGGTTACGTAAAACCCCGCAAGGGTATACGATGGAACACAGAAAAAAAAAAAAAAAAAAAAAGTCCACACCAATCACGGTGATAATGAGCAGTGTTAAGCGAAAAGTCTTACCGTCAGTTTATACAGGAATAAATTTAATGAAACTACTGGTGTTCATTTTATGCCGTAAAAAGTATTATTATTAACACTATTATAAGTAACACTAGGAAAAAATCTGCACCAGCAGCGTTTGACACTATGTATTTCTAACAGTGTATAGGAACTACACTCTAAAAACTAAGTTTGTTGTTTCTCTTATATTTTACATTGTGATGAGTTTTTACATACTTGAAACGTGTTGGACTTTACATGGTAAATTATATATGTAAGAAACACGCCTGTGAGTGTGTAAAAACTCGTCACAATGTAAAAGACAGGAGAAACAACACAGTTGCGACACGCTTGGTTTTGCAGTGTACTGGTTGGTTATAGAAACTGCTCGATAGTTATAGGAACTACTCGTTGGTTATACGAACCGCTGATTGGTTACAGGAACCAACGCCCAGGTAACACCGGTGGGTTCCTTTATGAGCCTTTAGTACACTGAAGTCCACTACCCACACTGCATATCCAAGCGTGTTGCAAGTGTGTTGTTTCTCCCATCTTTTGCACTCTGACGAGTTTTTACACACTTCCGTAGTAGAAAATCTACAGCGTTGCAACGGGCCCAGGTGAGGCCCGACTGGGGTCCTAGAAGGGCTACACGGAGAAAACGGCGTTGCTACGCCATCAAATATTTTGTTAAAATAGTGACAACATCGCGTTATCTGCTAACCTAGCAAACAACTTTGTTGTACTGGCAACAAAATTTGTTTGTCCAGCAAAAAATATGTTAGTCGAGCAAAAAAAATGGTTAGCCTTGCAGAAAACGCAATGTTGTCACTATTTTAACAAAGATTTACTGGCGTAGCAAAACCGTTTCCTCCGTGTAATGTGGTCCTGGTCAGGGCATGACCAGGGCCGCCTGTAACGCTACAGTTTTGCTACAAGGGCTTAAGTGCGTTGGCATTTACATGGTAAATCATATCTGAAAGAAACACGCTTAAAGTGTGTAAAAACTCGTCACGATGCAAAAGATAGGAAAAACAACACACTTGCAGCACGCTTGGTTTTGCAGTGTAGGCTTCCATGGCTTATGATTTCGAAAAAGTATTTCGTTATTGAATGCTAATCTTAGTATCGCGCCTGCTAAATTTAGTATCACCCCGACAAAGCGTAATTCTGGAGTCCCATATGAAACCTAAACAAGACTTTCTATCTCGGTGTTATCAGGGAACTCGATGGTCTTATCTGCTACTTTACCATAACCGATCGCGAGCTAATTACTGCAACTACTTCGCGGTACAGCATGTGCGAGAGATGGTTCTCCCAACTACTTTTTTTCACAGTATAAAGGAAACAGAGGCTGCGGGTAACACTCTGCGGCGCACTGAAAAACCAAGCGTGTTGCAAGTGTGTTGTTTCTCCTATCTTTTACATTGTGACGAGTTTGTACACACTTTCAGCGTGTTCCTTTCAGATATCATTTACTATGTACATGCCAACACGCGTTAAGTGGGTAAAAACTCGTCACAATGTAAAAGTTACAAGAAACAACACACTTGGCTTTTAGAGTGCGGGAACTCCGAAGAATGACCGGCGGAAAACTGAAGGGATGAAAGGGTAACAGGGGGCGGGGGGAGAAACTTAAAAGCAAAAAAAAGGTGTACGTAGGAATCAAAACAAAAAAATAAAAAACTATGGTCGAAACAGTGAAACGTATACATGTATAAACGGACAGAAGCATTTTTCGTTGCCACGTCGTTGACGCGCGATGCACCAAGACGCATCGAGGGCCCCCTTTCCTTTTCGTTCGGAAACGAAAAAGAAAGCACGCTACACGCGCGCCAGTAATGGCGAATGGGTTTATTGCCGATGGGGGAAGCGGCGAGTGGACTGTCCGGAGAGCGGTACGAGCAGAGGTGCCCCGTGCACGAGAGTATCGGTTTCGTATACACGCGAGCCTGAGCTGAGTACCCCGCAAGCATAACCCACGGGGAACCGCCGCGTCTGCTATACACTCCGCCTTGTTCCGGCGAAAGGGATCGACGGTTCCCTCCGGAGCGAGACGTTCTTCATTCTGTGCGTAGCAGGTACAGTATAGAGACAGACCGACAGAAGTGGGTGCGCTTACGGTGTACGACTTCGATGATCTCCCATGTTAAGCAGCTCCACACGCGGTCGCTACTTGGATAGGTAACCGCCTAGCCATGCACTGACTTGCACGTCGACTGTTGAGCGGGAGGCAGTTTTTCTGAGTTTCTGGTGTATTTTCATATAGCAGAAACTCAGTACAATACATAGCCGCTTCTATAGGTTTTCAGCAGTTTCCCTGTACCGGCGTGCAAATGCGATACAGTAGTAGTGCTTTAGGAAACAACGGCTGCGGGTAACATTCTTACGTTGATTCTCAAGGAATGTCTGGTGGAGAACTCAAGGGATGAACGGGTAACAGGGGGAGTGGTGAGAAACGTAAAACCCTGAAGAAGGCGTACGTAAGAATCAAAATGATAAATAAAAAAACTACACAGAGAAAAGTGATGGTTGGGTCAACCAAATTCAGCGGTCATTGGCTGTAAAATAAATGTTTCGTTATAACTGAACATTTATTTGACAGCCGATGACCGCTGGATTTGGTTGGCCCAACCATCAGTTTTCTCTGTGTACTAGCGACAATGTGCTCGCTTCGCTCGCACTCTTTGCTTTTCATTTATCTTTTCTGCTGGCCAATACAGCCATTCAAAACGCGCGCGTGATTGCGGCGGCCATGGCAGTCCGAATCGATTTATATCGAAGCCACCGCCGACCAATCAGAGCGCTTGAAAAGTCACCTCAGTTTTCGATATTTCGACTTTCGATGTGTCATGTCTTTTCTAAGAGAGGATAGTCGAGACAGCGAAACGTACATGTATGAGCGGACAGATCTACTTCCCGCTGCCACATAGGTAACGCGCGATGCACCGAGACGCATCGAGGGCCCCCTTTCTTTTTCTTTTCCAAACGAAAAAGAAAGCACGGTACACGCGCGCGAGTAATGGCCAATGGGTTTTGCCGATGGGGGAAGTGCGAGTGGCCCGTACGAAGCGCGGTACGATTGTCGGCGTGGAGAGGCGCCCCATGCGCGTGAAATCCCTTTCAGCATAATCCAAGGGGAACCTCCGCGTCTGCCCACCGCCTTATTCCGGCGAAAGAGACGCGCGGTTCCCTCCGGAGCGAGACGTTCACCGCGCTGTGCGTAGCAGGTACAACACGGTCGAGGCAGTGAAACGTACGTGTATACAAGAGCAAACGCAAACACGTTTGCCGCAGCCAACTCGGTGATGCACGATGCACCGAGACGCATCGAGGGTCCCTTTCTTTTTCGTTTGGAAACGCGAGGGAAGCCACGCTGCACCGACGACCACCGCCCGAGACTCGCGGCCAGACGAGACGACGAGAGAGTTTTGCAGTCGAGAGTAAAAGCAGCGGCTCAGGGCGCGCGATCTCCGTACAGCAGACGCGCCGGATCGGCACGCAGAACCTGCGCCCGGTGCTCCACCCTCCGAGCCGCGAGAAGCGCGAGGCTTTTGCCCGCAGTGGGGATGTCCTAGTTAATGACCATGCTTCGGCGATTGTGAAAGTGTCTTGGCAAGGATTTTCATTTCAATGACGCGCCGGCTATGGCATTTGCTCGAATGACGTGGTGGATTATCTCGGGCGACTGAAGTCGTGAAGATCTGTTGCTTAATCATTTCTCTGGAAAATATTTGCCACCCACCGGGGCACAGAGTGAGTTTATTTAAATCAAATATCCGTTTGAATTGAATGCTATTTTATATGCACGCATTTAATTTGCGGCGAAGAAAAAATGGTGCAGCTAAACAAATGATGTATTTGGTTGCAGAGTTGTAAACCCGCATTGGTTTAAGAAATAAATGTTACAGTACGATTTGTTTTGTAGGTGCGATTTTATGAAAATAATCTGTGGCGATTATAAAATGATATGTGAACTTTTGAGTAGCTGCACAGATACCTTATTTTCGATACAAAATTGCGAACAGTTGTGAAAAAATTGATGACCATGGTCCACCATTACTTTCGTAATGCATTAACCACATTCCCCCATTTTTTTTAGAAAAATCACCATGGAGTTTTATTAAGAATGAATGTACACATTATATTATAATTACCCCGTGTTACTATTGTTAATTAATAATTACACAACAAATTGTACCATCAACTTTGTTTCTAAAAGATCCAGGGATTTACAACTCTGTTTAGTTGGCGTTTGAAGAAGTCATTTTATTCGAATTAATAAAATCATGTGTATGATTTTTAGTAGTAGTAGTATAAGAATTTTATTGACAATACTATGTACATTTTTTTTTCTTACTTAGTCTAGGGTTCGTAGCATCTAACATATATATATTGCCAATAGGCCATCGACCGGAGTCCTTCAGCCTTATGATTTTTATTATCGCGAGAATTACAAGAAAATCACAAACTCACGAGACCTAATTTTGCCGAACTTTATGGCCAGTGCCGAAACAAATAAATAATAATTTCGCACTACCTCTCGTATTAGGCGGCTCAAAAAATGTGCTCTAAAAATGTCCTTTCAACAAACAACCGGTATCGAGATGGACTCCGTGAAACCAACGAACAATACTGCACCGTCTTCCAGCCGAGAGCGAAGAACGAGCCATGCATAAAGCCGGGGAACTGGCAATGGTATATTTCTCTACTTGGACGTAGTACTTTCGAGCTCGCATTATAATTTCTCTAAAAGACGAGATGGACAAGAAACAATAATAGCGGAAACTCCAAGGTACTCATTGTTTTAGGTGCTATTAGTGTGTCGTGGGAATAGAAGATAAGTAATAAGCAAACGACTTAGTATCTCGCTGCGACTCAAGCTCGCCTCGTCCTCGTATATGTGCACGATGAGCCCCTTCGCATACTATATACACACACTATATATTTACACTCTGGTCAATTCTTGGTCACGTTGAGGTCTCGACTATCTCTACCCGTTCTTTCGCACTAATTCAGCTTATCGCTCCTATAAGCCGACTCCTCCGTAACTTACTCCGTTGTTTGCATCCTCATTTTATATTCCCATATCCCGCTCTATAGCCTCGAAAATCCCAATATGCGTCAGCCGACAAAAAAAAAATGTCAGAAAATAAACGCGTGATCGGCTTTCTAATTTTGTTTCTCCATCGACGCAGCATATATAATATCTTTTTTTCTCTTATTAAAAACTCTCCTCTCCACGAACTGGTTTTCGTCCATTCGTGAAATCGGCTCGCCTCTCACTCGCGTTTTAGATTATTACTCTTCGGACATGGGAGCCTCGGCGACGGACGAATTCGCGAAACATCGTCCGAGGGGTCTTCGACGGAGAGCCGCGAGTTGTCGCGCGGCGAGTTCGGAGCGGCCCACGCGCGCCGAGCCTTTAAAGTCGAGGAGCGACGCGCGGTGCGCGCCGCGGACCCTCGTTATAAAAGGCGAAGTGGTAGAGACAACGCGGTGCGGCTCGGCGCGTCGATCTCGTTGCGCAAACGCCACAACTTGACTTTCACTGGCGCGCGGCGAGCACGGCTGTACCGCGCCGGCCACTTATGTATCGCCGTGAAGTGTATTACACATGCTCGAGTGCAGGACGCACGGACGGCCGCGGAGCGGTCGGTGTGTGCGCTCCGCGCGCTCACATTCAGGACAGGACATTCGCTCTACGCGCTGTATATGATATACACAGATCCCATGATCAACTGTGTGGTAGTTGGTATATATCTCATTCTACGTGTATTTTATATGTGTAATAAATACACAGCGCCACGACCACCAACACCACGAGGATCTATGTAGCTGGTATATTTCGTTCTACGCGCTGTATGTTACACGGGAACATGGGGCAAAATGGGACGCAGAAGCGAAAAATGGTTTTCTGAAGGTAGCAAATATTTTGACTCTTCACTGCTTTTCACTCGAAAAGTCGACTCCAATTATAATTTCTCAACGCCAAGTATAATTTCGCTGCCCGATTTGTATAAGGGAAGACGGGGCAAAATGGGACGCATAAGCGAAAAATGGTTTTCAGACGGCACCAAATATTTTGATTACTTTTCACTCGAAAAATCGATTCCAATCATAGATTTATTAAGAGACGCAGTAGCGTCTCGACGCTAAGTATAATTATGCTACCCGATTTATAATAGGGGAACACGAGGCAAGATGGGACGCATGAATGAAAAATGGTTTTATGATAACACGTAAAGTGAATTTTTACTATTTTTCACCCAAAAACTCGATTCCAGAAAAAATGCTAGAGTAAAATGGGTCAATCTCCAGATTCGTCAATGTAACGGACGTGTGGACGGATGTGTGAACGTTATCAGCGTTTATTGCATTGTGACCCTAACTGAAGGTAAGTTTTCTAGAAATTTCAAAGTGCCTGAAGTGCAAAGACGCCTGATAGAAACCCGCGCAAAAAAATAGTATTAAAAGAGTATTTCTGTAGTATGAACCCTCGAAGTATCCAAAGTAAGTCGTATTGAACTGAAAAATACTCATTTCATACTCAAAAAATGGAATCCTCAATCACAGGAATATGTTTTTAGGGTACAATTTACGACTTGTAATGGAAATCTGAGGTCAAAAACATGTTCCTGTGACTGAGGATTCATTTTTTTGAGTATGTAATGAGTATTTTTCAGTCCAATACGACATACTTTGGAAACTTCGACAGTTCATACTACAGAAATACTCTTTTCATACTATTTTTTTTTTGCGCGGGAAGGTAGAAACAAAAACAAAACAAAAATGGGAAGTCACTTTTCCCTATTATTTCCAATGGTTTCGTTGAATTCTGTTCGAGCAACCCAATTTCCGAAAAATGTCGAAGCAAAAATGTCCCATTTTGCCCCGTAAAATCATCCGAAATGAAAAAAATGACGATCCCATTTTGCCCCGTGCTCTCCCATATAATCCAGCGTACAATGATCACCAACACCACGAGGAAATACGTGGTATCTGGTGTACATATATTTCGCTCTACGCGCTGTACATAATACACCGTATAATACGCACGCGACGACCACCAACACCACGACCAACACCACAAAAACAAAACAAAAATGGGAAGTCACTTTTCCCTATTATTTCCAATATGGTTTCGTTGAATTCTGTTCTAGGAACCCAATTTCCGAAAAATGTCGAAGCAAAAATGTCCTATTTTGCCCCGTAAAATCGTCCGAAATGAAAAAAAACGACGGTCCCATTTTGCCCCGTGCTCTCCCATATAATCCAGCGTATAATGATCACCAACACCACGAGAAACTACGCGGTATCTGGTGTACATATATTTCGCTCTACGCGCTGTACATAATACACCGTATAATACGCACGCGACGACCACCAACACCACGAAAAACTACGTGCAGTAGCTACAGTGTATATTGTAGTGTTAGTGGCAACTCTCCCGTACACGTAATTGCGTTCTCGCAGAGCGTGTCGAGGACGCCCGTGTATACCGCCCAACTTGACGATGTCCATATGCACTCGCCGGGTCTCGGCGTGTGCGTGGAGCGCGCCGGCTGAAACTCGCGGCCGTACACCGACTCGTAGCTGTTCGCGCGCGCGGGGCGACTCGTTTGTGTACGCTTGAAAACACTCACGTTCGATTGTTTTCACTGCGGCGGTTCTCGCGCGGCGCTGCCACCACGCATTCTCCATGCCCAACTGCACTTTTGTTCTCGGCACATTTTGTCGCGCGGATACGAGCAGCGAGATTAGGAGCCGGAATAGCGCGAGCCATTTCAGGCTTGTAACTCGCTTGTAATGGCGATTAATTGCGGCCGTGGCACTGAAACGACGACGATCCGCACATTTGGGCAGCCGGCTCGGGAGGATCGAGCGGATTCGCGTGGATGTTGTGAGCAAGTTGCTTGTGCGACTTTCTTTGGAGAAATTCCATTTTTTTGCCCGATTGTCGTCGAATTTTTAGTTTGCTCACACTATATTTTTGTAATTAACTTTCACGGAGAAAAACGTTCGACAGGGTTTAAGGGGGGGATATATGTTCTTGAAACATTTTTAAAAACTTTTTTCAAATTTTATTTTATGAATGCACAACATCTGAAGAATATTGTATCACATTTTTAGAGCAATTGGAGCAAAACTAATGGAGATATGGAATTTTAACCATCCGAGGCTCTGCGTCGCTCCGTAAATAAGTATTCACTTTTAAGTGATTTTCCCACACTTCACGTTTTCAAAGTCGGTAGCGGCTGTAGTTTAAAATCTATTGCATCGATCCTTTTCAAACTGGGGTACATTCTTTCTCTGTATAATTCATGAAGTAAAGCTGTCGAGTTTTTTTTTTATTTGTTGTTATTTTTTATTTTACGATAACAAATTTACCGATTTTTTAAACGAAAATCGCGTTTTTGACTTTCCAGTGTTACCAAAAATTGAAAAATCAGTTTTAAAAAAACACTCGATACCGACTCGACTCGAAAACCGTACCCCCCCACCCGCCATAAAGTCTTTTTGACAGGAACTCTTGGATTTCATCTCCTGCGGTCCGTCAGTTGGCTTCACCATCGAAGTTCTTTTTTTAAGCCAAGACACAATATTAATCGCACGTGTCAAACACGACTCCACAGTACGACTTTTCATCGGTACCTAATTCTCCTATTTATTTACAAATTATTTACAGTGGCGATGTTTTTAAACGGACATGCTAATTCTTGCTATTCACCTTTCGCCCACGATTCACGTGCGCATTAGTTCCCATTGGCCATCAAACGCGATCGCGGAAATGGCGCCCATATGGGGTAATACCGAGTGACTCGCCACGATTTTATTCGCCGTGACGGTTTTACGAAGGCGTATTTTATATTAGGACGGCGTGCGGATTCGAGCGAGTTCGCGGAGAACGGATCGGGGGGGCCCCCGTACACCACTGACGTCATCGCCGGACGCGAGAACCAACATGGCGGGCGGCGGTCCGCGCGGCGAGAGACCGCGAGCGTTAAATCGACAGGACACTCTCGGCAGTCAGCATCCGTGCGGCAGGACCGGTTCCGCGGAGTCTCGCTCGCGCGTCGACGTAGACGCAGAAACTCGGGGGGCACACACAGAGGACCGCAGGATACGGGCGAGTCCGAGAAATTCTCGGATTTTCTAGCCGAGAGAAATGCGATTGCGTGCAGACGGGGCCTGAAAAGGGAGCCCCCCACCCCACCTCTGAACCCCCTGCCCCCTCCCATCACTCAGACCCACACATGGCGAATCACACACCGCTTGTCGCAGCTCGCGCTCTACCCGAAAGCGAGTAGCCGTGAGATTTGGTGCGTTGTTGAAGACCCGACGAGACCGAGATTATCGCCAGGCCGGCGCGAACGTTAAATCTGCAAAAAAGCAAGGAGCCGCTGCAAATGGCTCTTCTCTCGTGTATCGGAAATCGTCGGGGTTCGCGAGACGTTCTTAGAATCGTGAGCTAATGCCTCGGCGACTTTCGAGAAAGAATGCGTCTGAGTTCAGTTGAAAATTACGATGACGTTACCGCTGGCAGGGCGGTGGTTTTCCTGGAGGCTGTTGCATAATTTAGCGTGCTGACTAAGATGTACCGATAGAAAGAAGAATTCTTCGTACACTCGGGTACCTTGTTATTATGTTTTGCATGGAACTGCATTTTGAAGGAGCAGCCTGTTACTCCTCTATCAACCGTGTTTGTTATATTCACTCTTTTATATTTCCTGTTTTATTACACGGGTAAAAAATATCATTGACTCACTAAAACCGTGGATTGCGGGCTGCCAATAACAATGTTTTTAAATTAACTCCAGTTATCGTTGTCACAGTCCGATTTAACATTGAAACAATAAAATATTCTATTGCCTATTTTGGAGTTATCGTTTCAATATCATAAAAAATTGTAGGAATTGGAAGTGACATTGATTTGACTACATTTGTTTTTGGCAGCCCGCAATCCACGGTTTTATTGAATCACTGATATCTTTTTTCCGTGTATGTTTGCCTTTTCGATATTTGATAATTAATGAAATTATGATAGAAATTACATATTAATTCTGTACTATAGGGTTGAAGTACCGTTTTTGGCCACCTTTGGTCTAATTGTGGCCACCAAGTTCAAGAGGATTTAATTGCTTATGTTGTTAAATAAAAGAAAAATAAGCTTGACGATCTTATCAATTTGTATGAATACTTTCGAGGTATCAGCATTCGAATATGGAAAATCAAATATTTCAAATTAATTACAGTGGAAATGGCCACAAACGGTACAGTGGCCACAAATGGTACTTCTACCCTAATTATTCAAATAATTTTTCAACAGTCAAATCATCAGACCTGGCGAAAATCCGTTAATAAAAATTGGAATTAAAAGATACAATTAATCTCCGGATCTTTCGCGCCTTTCTGTGATTTTGTGCTACGGCGATTCGCAGATGTTCTCAATAGGAAAGAAATCAATTATTTCATCGCGACTGCGTCGTCGCGGAACGTTTATGGAAGCGGGACAAGGTCAAGACGACTGGTCGTGCTTTGTCTCGCGACGAGGACGAAATTGGCAATAAAAGCAGTCCCATTGAATCGCCTGTCGAGAGTAGAATTGGAAAAAAGTCGATGGAAAGTCTCTCTAAAACCGAGCGAACGCGGAGATGGAATCCCATCGCAGACGAGGAATTCGCGTAGATCGTTTTACGGTGCCGCGAGATCGAACGGGATCTATGGATCGTTCGGTGCTCGACGTGGAGGTGAAGATCGCGGGGCTCCCGCGTGTGATCAACGCTCCAGCATCAGTGAGTTCGACGAGTGGTATAGACACACTCGCCACAGGAAAACACCCACAGGCATAGAAATTCAAGAAACAAACGGCTGATTTGAATATCATTCGATCACTTAGAGGCTCGTCGCCGTTGACAATGCGTCGTGCAATGTCCTCGAAATTATAAGAGCATCGAATACGCTGATGAAATTATACGTTGCTTTTATGGAACTGCAATTTAATTCACGAAAGCCACCCAAAGTCCCATTGTTCGTTGATTGAAATCATTGTCATTTTGTTCATTGATCGCTTCCATATCCCGACGATCATTGACGTGGAAAAAAACAACATTTCGGGGCCTCCGTCCTCGATTCTGAGGACACTTTCGCTCGTCGCCTTCTAGGCCAATCCCACACGTCAACACCGCCTTCTTTTATTCACGATGGGATTGTCAACAGGTAATATCGAAGTTGAGCGTAGGCTCTCGTGTCTCCGGCAACAATTCCCAACGCAGCTATTGCGTCGATCGCGAAACCTTCAATTATGGCTTGAGGAGTTTAATTCCATAGGCAGCGACAAACGTTTGTTACACCGGAATAAATAATCGAATTTTGGAACAGTCTTTGGGTCCTACGCCCTTACGTTAAGCATGTCGAGCGCAAAACAAAATTAACCTCGAGAATAAAGTCACGTAGGTTACACAGAACGAATAATTATTATTCATATATTATTTCGTTACGAAACTCGTTTCGTCGGCAGGAATTTTTCGAACAATCGCATTACACATTAAAATTGATAGGCATTCGTGTCTTCCATCGTAAAATCTCAACGTCGTCTTTGTCTATCGCGGAAAGTGTAATTATCAGTTATTACGTTTAATTCGATAGAGAAGCCAGACACGATGGGACTTCCATCGCGCACTTCTGCTCACCGCGCGCACTTTCTCGCTGTTATTATACACCGTCTGCCGGTTAGAAAACTGTTGATGGAAACAAAAACGCACGCGAAGCTTCGTAAAGAATTTCTATTCCGTAACGGATCCCACCACTGTTTATTCCTAACGATACGGACATTACGGCGCATTCGGGGTATAATAATAATAATAGGGGACAGTGGGAGGTGGAGGAGGAGGAGAAGGAAGAACCGCAAGCATACGGCGTTCTTCATTCCGCGGATGACACTCCAACAATAAATATATTAATACATCGGGTGATAGCGGAAAGACAACGAAGACGCGGCGAATGATAAATCGTCGTAACTGAAACGTGGGCTTCGCTTTGGAAAGTCGAATACTTGAATCGGCGAGAGTCACGCCAACATCGCGACAAGTGTGTGTGTGTATGTGTGACTCGCGAGCTGACACTGTGACTCGGACGTCAGAACGGGAGAGAACGCCGAGGTTAAAAGATCGGTGACATCAGAGAACTCTGAGAAACGGTATAGCAGAGACGGCGACGGTTTTCTATGCTGATCATTGTCATCTTCATCGTCGGTGTCTGACAGCAGCTCCAGTCGCGGGCTGCATTTCTTTGTAGTCGAAAACATTCGGTCGTCACGGTAATCGTGTGGTTAACCGCTCCAATTTAAAAAACCGACGATCGACACTCTCGAATGGGATTCTTGGTGTCCTTAAGAGTGACGACTTATTTGTCACGGATCGGAAATTTCGAATGGGGGACCATAAAATAGCGGTCATTTGATGGGTTTTATGATCAGCAAGGACTTCAATCGGAATACTTCTCACACGAGAAAAATGATCAGGGAGTGATGACAAATCGTTTGCTGAATTAGCGAATTTTTTGTTGCAGTAGCAAAATGTTTAGCTACCACAGCTAATTTTTAGCTATCGCAGCCAAACATTTATTGTCACTTCGTTAATATTTTTCTCTGTGCAGTGCAGAGAGAAAAATCAACCAGAAATAATGACACCAAAAATACTAAATAAATTGAATTGTTGTCTCCTCAATGCTATTTAAATTTCATCAATTCAGGAAAACCTGATCTGCCGATTACACTATTAATAGGCTACATTAATTTCTCCCAGTGTAACGTGATATTAATGCAAATTTTTATTTCGATGACTTCACGCAAGCACCAGGAAGTTTGCACAACACGTCGGAAATCGTGGTATTGATTAAAAATTGTAAAATAATGGTATATTGTGTAACAAGGGCCGAATGTGCAACTCGCGTGATTGCTGCCCTCGCTTCGCTCGGGTGGCGAACCTCACGCTCGTCGCAATCGTCAATTTCGGCTTTCGTTACACACGACACTTTTTTCACGAATGCACGAAAGGCGATGCTTTGCACGGCAGTTTTGCGGGACGAAAGGGTCCATTTTTGCGGCAGTATCGGAGGGACAAGCCTCACGCATGCGTAATCCACAATTGTTTCACTTTTCTCCCTTGGGATTTTCGTCCCCGTGGTTTGCGGGCCGACAACAATAACCACAGCTATGATCAATGCAATGAGTCGACTGTGCACTGTCACTGCCCGTCCCGCAAAATTACCATGCAAAGCATCACAAATCATGCAGGCGCTGCAAAAAATCTTTTAGCCGTAGATTATTTATAGTCAACATTCATATACGTCTTGACGTCTTGACCTGGCTTTAAAAAATAAAAATATCTGTTAGCAGTAGATTATTTATAGTCAACACTCATATACGTCTTGACGTCTTGACCTCCGACTTTAAAAAAATAAACACTGCACTGTTCATAACCACAATTTTACCGTTCTCGTCGTCCATGAAGTAAAACAAAACGAGAATCGTCAACCTATACTCCAGTGTCGAAAGTTGTTTGTGCCATCTTCATTACAGCGATATTCAAGACACGACATCCCACGTCCCAAGCGTGATATCCTCGTGCCACATTAGTCCAACGCAACGGCGCTGTTTGCATCGGCTAATTAGACAAAATGACAGCTCGTTTCACGAGCGTCACGGAGTCAAACAAACTCACCGGAAGCCCAGTAGCTCGCAGCCAGCCTCGCAGAGTCCCCGGAGTCGCGTTCGCTCGCAGCGAGACGTCAACAAACCTCACGAGAGCCAACCAACAAAATCGCAGCTCTCCTCTTTATCGTCGAACAAAAACGCACTTTTTACGAGGCAAAGAAAAAACCGTTCTCGTCGAATTTTCGCGATCGCTCGGAGTGCTCGCGGGGGGGTTCCGTTACGGGTCGCGCGCGGCGCGAGTTTACGGGCCTCTCGGAGGATCTCGGAACTCTCTCACAGCGGGATCGGGTCGCGTTTCCTCCCATTCGCGGTCGGCCTCTCCGCGTGTCAAGCCTGAACAACGTTCGCGCGTTTCACGCGGCGAAATCGTAAATCCGCTCGTGAAAAAAAAAAAAAAAAAAAAAAATACATATAAATTACCATTCCGTCGAACTTTGTACAGTTGTGTCAACAGCACCCGCGCATTCGTGAATAAACGACCGACGCGCGGTAAACTCGGTGCGCCGGCTGTTCGCTTTTTCGTCGAAGCATCGGAAACGTCAGTGCGAAGCGGTTTAATTGTCAAGCGCGTTAATGTTTTTTTTTACCTGGTGACTTGCGAGGGAAAAATATAGAGCGGGGAGCGGCGAGCGGGTAGGCTCAACGTACCTGAGGCAGGCTAACGAACAGGTGTCGCAGGTACGGGGAAACGATCGAGACTGCCGAGCGGGGACCGATCCGCGCGGCCTCAGCGGCTCCCCGACTCTCCACTCTTACCTGCGGCCAGCTCTATCTGCAGTCTCCAGGTCGAAACGCTGATCCCCACCTCGTCATGTGCTCGGCATAACCGACACGGCGCGCGCTATACGCTCGTGCCTATCCTTTCTGAATAGACTGCGGGTATTAGACGCGCTCTACTGTGGGGCACCGGATGATTCTGTTGGTACAATCAATCTGACACTCGAAACCGAGCTACAAATTATTTGCTTATCATTCAATATGAAATACGAATCAGTGAAAGTAGGTATACGAACGAGTGTGACGTGAGACGCTGCTGGGTCGGTAGTGAATGACGACTTTTACTTTTGGAGGATCAACGTCGAGAGCTGTTGCATCGAACGCGCGAGATCGGAGCGTTGGATTATTTATCGCCCGTGGATTATCGGTGGTGATCCGTTCCGCCGCTAATTTCGAAATTAATATGGCGATACTTTTTTTTTCAGGACGACGCGGGGAATCCATTTGTTAGTTTTTGTTGAATCAGAAGTGATATAAGAATTGGGCATTTGGGAAATTTATTAAATTATATGTGTAGGGGGTTTACACATAAATGAGGAATCTGTTTTATTTAAGCGACGCCAGAAATGTCTCTTTCGTTTTTGTTGTACAATGTTAGAAATATACGGTGTCAAACGCAGTTGGTGTGGACTCTTTCCTAGTGTTACTTACTATAGTGTTAATAATAATACTTTTTACCGTGTAAAATTAACACCAGCCGTTTCGTTAAATTTATTCCTGTGTAAAGTGAAGATACATTGTAAGACTTTTCGCACACCGCTCTTTATCACCGTGATTGGTGTGGATTTATATAGACTCCGACTTGGTGCAGTTTTTAACACTACATTTCTAACAGTGTACGGGTTTGTTGTAGATGAGAAGCTTCGGCTACCAGTAAAGCTATACAAAATGTACATTTATGAAGTTAGTAAAATTAAATTTGTATTGGGATTTATAAATAAATGAGAACAGTTAAGCGGTACCAAAAATGTTTCTTCCGATTTTACCGTACAGGTTTGTTGTGGGAAAGGACGAGGACGAGGTTGTGGACTTCGGTAACAATTGTAGCGAAAGAATAAACGGGCAACGGACATAAAGTTCTTTCATTTCCACGGGAGTTTTTGGCAAAATTGAGATTGAATCACTGTCTTATTTACATCGCCCATTGATTGTACCGGTGGGCTAATAAATCTGTTCTGTTCTGATTAATTTCATAATTGATTAGAAGATTTTATTTGTATTAGGAAGACGCAGGAACTGGCACATTTGCCAGTTTTTGTTGAACCAGTAGAGCTTTCCAAGTAAAAAAAATTATATGGTTTATATATGTATAGATTATGTACAGCGCTCCCATATGGAATTGGTCATATAAAATTTGTATATAATAAACATACAGATAATTTAATTACACCTAAAAGATATGTCAGTCTGTTTATTTGTATGTTCATTGCATACATATTTCATATGGAGTATAATATGATTTACTATGGAATTTATATGCCCAATTCCATATATGAGCGCTGTACATAATTTTACATAAACCATATATTTTTTCACCTGGGATACGACATCTGCGAAATTTGTAAAATAAAATTTGTATGAAATTTGTAAAATAAAATTTGTATGAAATTTGTAAAATAAAATTTGTATGAAATTTGTAGAAAAAATACGTAAAACAATGTTAAGTGGCGCCAGAAATGTCTCTTTCATTTTTACCGTGCACATTTGTTGTGGACGAGGAGCTTCGGTCACCAGTAAAGCTATGCGAAATGTACAAAATTAGCTCTCCATGGAATTATAAATAAATGAGTAAAAAATTGTTAAGCGGTGCCAAAAATGTCTCCTGTGTTTTTACCGTACAGGTTTGACGTGGGCGAGGACGCGGACGAGGTTGTGGACGAGGAGCTTCGTTCGCAAACGTAGCGGAAGAATAAACGAGCAACAGGCATAAAGTTCTTTCGTTTCCACATGAGTTTTTGGTAAAATTGTTGCGGGCCTTAAGACGCCGCTGTGCACGACGAGAACGAAATAGAATTTCGTCCGGAGCGAATTCTCTTCATCTTTTCGTGGTACTTCGCGTCAGACCTCACGACGCAGCGACCTCGCCGTTCTTTTCCTCCGGCTCATTACCTCCTTCTCCTGGTATCTCGCAGGCGCGGCGTCTTTGCCTCGGAGCGACACTCCGCGATCTCCTCGCGCGGCGCGTCTCTCTTATTCCACGATGCGCGCGTGAGACCCCGGAGCGAGCTCGACAAAAATTCGGTCTGCGGCCGTCGACGGTCTCGGGGATGAAGACGAGACGCGACGCGAGGAGCTGCAAAGGAGGCGGAGAGAGACGAGCAATTCGACGGCGAGGCTCGAGGACGAGGCGGAGAATTCACTAAAGTAACATTCCCCTCATTACTGCTATACAGCACTGAGCACATTGCGCGCTCGTAACCATCGAAAATTCGCGAGGGCCCAAATTATCCATATCCACAAACGTTGTGTAACTCGAGGCAAATTTTACACGCAATCTCGTTTACTCGTTCAGCCAATCAACCTGTGGGCAGGTTCGTCTGTTATCGGATTCCCGACACCCAAATTTCCGCCGCACAAAAAGAAAAGATTAGCTGCCATAGCCAACAAAAAACGTGACACAAACAAGTCACACCCCATAGAAAAGAAATATATGCCAAAATATATTTGACGCATCCAACTTTTCGGACGACAGTACATATAATAATAATACATTTTAACTCTATAACGAAGAGAATGCCGCAAGGCGGAACGCGATATCTTGATTTCCGAATTTTCCACAGAATTTTAAAGCCGGAAGTTGAGTGGCGTTTTTTGTGGAAAAACATTTTTGGATTTCGCAAAGTTCGAAAATCCTATCCCTCAAAAATTGCAAATTTTTCGAAGGGTCCCTTTCGTTTTTTTGCGATTTTTGGAGGTTTGACTTTAACATACTGTGAAAAATTAAAAAATCAAAATATCGCATTCCGCCTTGCGCCATTCTCTTCGTTATAGAGTTTTCTCTGGAATGCAAAAAGAAAATCCAGGTTTGGTCGAACGAAAAAAAAGTAACCTCGATTTTAGTGAAGTGTCGAAATTTCGAAAAAAGTGAAAAATCATTTTTTACATTTTTCTCATCGAATTTGATGTTTTTCGGGCAAACAAGGGTGCTTTTCGGAATCAGCGGGAAATTTCCCATCTGATACGGCCTTCAAACTTTACGAAATCGAAAAAAAAAAAAATGTCTCGATTTCGTAAAGTTTGAACGTTAATTTCATGTTAATTTAGTAACGTTCTAATTTTGATTCCAACCAGCTAGTATTTTATGTATTTTGAATATATTTTTCCGTATATCTGAAATATAATATTTTCCCACGTGGGTAACTCCCTTTCTTCGTCCCACAGGCCAACAACGATATCGCCCAAACGACAAACTTATTTCATGACCATCGTCCCCCGCATTTGTTTCTCGTGCGTCTATCGAAAAACTGCAGTAACTTCCGAACTCATTTTCTCGCGAAACAACTTAATATCGCGTAGCAAAAGAATATCGTGTTCCCAGCATTCCCAATGACGCGCACCCGGTGATCCTCTCCATCTCGTCGTAGTCGACCTCGCGTGGGAGTAACACGTCGATAATTAACGCGCTTTCTTTTGTCTCTGGAATTAAGGTGGGCTGCGAGCGGAGCCGAGCGAGTGGAAATAGGATTCTCGATGCGCTTCTCGGGCTAGACAGAGAGAAAGAGTTACGACAATATAGAATCAGAGAAATAAGGATAACGTCGAGTAACGTGGAGGATAATAAGTGAAGGTAGAGAGAGAAGGAGAGACGAAAAAAGAGGGGGAGATGTTACGAGCGAGAGCAGGGGGCGCGAGGGCGTGGGCGCCCCAAGGCCTTCTGCTCGCCATTTACGGTCAGACGAAGCCGGACATGGGAGAGAGGAGGGAAAGAGCGAGGCAGTCTCGTGTACTGCTAGCTGCTGCGGCAAACCCGCGAGAGACCAGCAGCAGCAGCAGCAGCAGCAGCAAAGGAGCGAGAAATATCGCGACGAGGACAACGACGAGAGTGCCTACGGTATAGCTGCTGCCGCTGCTGATGCTGTTGCTGCTGCTGCTCGCTGCTGCTCGCTGCTGCTGCTGCTGCCCATTTCGGTCTCGCGCTTCTCAAGAGCAAAGCGGTGGGCCCCGAAGCTGCGACTGCGAGAGAAGAGCATATATAGCGGACGCGCGCCGCGTCCCCGGTGATTCGGCGGTACCAGCAGCGAGAACGCCGGCAGCGATAAACGCTAGAGAGGAGGGAGAGGTGGACGCTCGACGCTCCCCCTGAGGAGCACGACAACCTGCTGTTGCGTTTTCTGCGATGCTGCGCCAACCGGGTCGTATATCGTGCACCGTATAGCCCCGCAGGAGCGGCCAATCTGCTGCCTTTTTTTCTCCACATTTTCGTACACCGGAATGCCATGTCATAAACCCCAGCCCGGCTGCCAACGCGAAACGTCTACAGCGATAGTTTGCTCGTCTCATTACGATTATTGCGGAATGGCAAGTTTTTGCGGCGTGCAATTCAGGTTCCAATCTTGGTGATGGGTTTTTGCTTCCTCGCATAGAGGAAGCTTTGTTTTCATGAAATTGTTTGTTTCGAGATGTTCATGTCAGGACACTCAGAATGGTCCAAAAAGTCGAGAAAAGTGGTTCAGGACAAATGTCCGTATATGAAGCATTCTCTGTTAATTCAGCCACTTTTTTCTTCGACCCTCTCTGATCTTCTCCAGAATTGGTAATATCAATGTACCAGCAAAGGGCCTTTTTCTCCACATTTTCGTACACCGGAATGCCATGTCATAAACCCAGCCCGGCTGCCAACGCGAAAAGTCTACAGCAATAGTTTGCTCGTCTCATTACGATTATTGCGGAATGGCAAGATTTTGCGGCGTGCAATTCAGGTTCGAATCTTGGTGATGGGTTTTCGCTTCCCCGCATAGAGGATGCTTTGTTTTCGTGAAATTTTTTGTTTCGAGATTTTCATATTAGGACACTCAGAATGGTCCAAAACGTCGAGAAAAATGGTTCAGAATAAATGTCCGTAAGTATCTGCGTGCAGGGGTTCGAATATTCAAACGCCTCTTACTCGGTAACCGGTCAAGCGATCCGGCTGAAATTCGGCACGCAAGTAGAATAGTTACCCCTCTTTAAATGTTGTAACTTTTTACAAAATATATACAGTCATTAAGATTAGATACAGTTTTTAATAATTTGTAAAAGGAAGTGAATGCTCTAACTTTCGTAAACGTTCACCGATTCAGCTAAATAGTTCTTCAGAACTGAATGTTGTTTGGTAAGGCGGTTCGGATTTTATAGAACCTCGAAATAAAAAAAAAATTATTTTGCTCAAATCACGTCGAGTTGCAACAATTCCACTGAAATGTTCTACAGACGAAAAATAACATACAGCACTGCTACTTACAAATTTTGGTCATGATCGGTACAGTGATTTGTATTTGACGCCATTTTGCATTAAAAACAAAATTAGGTTTTCACTCTAACTTCCGCAAAAGATAAGGACGTAAAACAAAACCATACAGCATATAAAAGAAGTGTTCGGAATCGTTGGATTTATGACTGACACATGTCCAAAATTTGTGACTATACACACATTAAAAAAAAGATTATTCGGATAGTTCGAGTATCCGGATATTTCGATTAATTCGAGTATCCGGACAATCCGGACAGTCATAATATTTCAAGTATCCTGGTAATCCGGATAGTCCGAATAGTTTGAATAATCCGGATAGTCCGGGTACCTGAGTATTCGGATAGGCTCGCTTTGACTGAATGTTCGGATTTGAAGTGTAGCATCCGTCATGTCCGGGTTGTTCGGGTTATTCCAGCATTCAATAGAATGCAACCACTACTCAAAATACACTCGATAACCATACCATGATGATGTTTTACCATCGTAGTCCGTGACGTCGTTTGCTTCGAACGTTATCCTCAATTTATCGACATTAGAGCCACTTCAGCACTTTCAGTTGCATATTTTTATTTCCAAATCTGTATCCATGTGAATTTCTGCAAGAACTTCCGTTTCTAGGAATCCCTGCAGCGTCTCCAACTGCACTCATTCACTGATTTTGTCCCCAAACCTGCATCCATCTGGATTCCTGAAAGGAATCCCATTTTGGGGAACCCACATCAGGATTCTCTGGATTTCTATCACAGAGAAAAATATCAACGGAGTGATAACAACATTTTTGCTATGGTAGATGCAAATTTCGGGTGGCAGCTTAAAATTTCGCTGCGGTACCTGAAAATCTTGCCGCGCCAATAAAAAAATTTGTCGATACATCAATCGATTTGTTATCACTCCCTGATTATTTTTCTCCGCGCACAGGAGGTCCAGATTTGGGCAATCCGGATGACATCTCGGTCGGAATAGGATTGTACATTGGGAACTCCGCACTGGGTTTTCTGCACGGGAGTATATCAACGTATAATTTTTGTAACTTTTTAATTCACCATTTTTAATTTGCAAATTTTCACTTCACATTCGCATTCAGCGACCCGCAACACATATCATTCCTCGCAACATTTATCACCATTGTTATTATTCAGTGATTCTTCTCTCCCTCGGTTTCAATAACCTCCGCATTCCCGACGACTGCGGTAGGTTGTTTGAGGAAAAAAACTAATAAACGAATCCGCGTCGCGTGTTGGGTAGACTCGTGCGGCGACTCGCGGGGCGAAAGGTATTGTATACCGTCTCTACGTGATCGTCCGTGTGGACATTCCATACTTCCTTGCGGACAGATTCGTCGCTTCATCGTTCAGTAACAGGAGCTCGTCGGTCACCCTTTGCCGCTCAGCATGAGAAGCGCCCGATTTAGAGGCGAACGAACGCGAGTGAGGAGGACGCGAGTCCTGTCAGTGAGCGGAGAGTCGAGAGCCGAGCTTCGGCGATTGCATGCACGCGGGCAACCCTTCCTCGTTTCGTATTCCTTCGGCGTACTCCCTCAACGTGCACGCGCTCCCGTATACTATACCATATACACCATATAACATACCATACTGTGGCATCTTCCGGATGAATCTTGTCTCGGTTACCCTCTCTGCCCCGCTTCGTTCTGTCGCGCTCTCTCCCTCTCGTCTTCGTAATACGTACAATGCCTCTCCGCACGCTGAGCTTCAAGCTCCAAGGGGAGATCGAAGATCCTCGCGCGCAGCTCCGCGTGCAACTCGACGTACTACGCGGACCACATATTAAGTGGTAAGGTCCTCTCTCCCCGGGTCTCTCGACACTCGGCTTTCCGCCGTGTGATCTCCCGGCATCGGAAAAACGAAGTTGATACACGCTGCGGCCTTTGATCGGTCTTAGATCGGACTTTGATCGAGCTTTGTCAGCTTCATCAATTCAATTCCGGCTTGGTTCTGAGTTTGCTGCAAAAAATCGGTCTTCACGGTGCTGACGTATGCCACAAATCGTGATTTTTAGGCATTCACGTTTTGGAGACATGCACGAATGTGGCTACACGGAAAAAAAAGAATTGTTGATTCAATAACACCGATGTATTTGAAACTAATGTAATTGTTTCAATAGTACTGATAACGGCACGATGGCATATCAGGTTTGTATTGAAAACCGTGTTATTGCCTTCGATAACGCCGCGTACTTGAAAAATGTTATTGAAATAATCGCTTATGCAATTGGTTAGACTGCAAATACATTTGTTTGAAAGCCACAAGACTTTTGAAAAATTACATTTCTGTTATTGGATATTCGTTGTTATTTCAAACACAAATCCAATCAGATCTAATACATACATAATCGATTATCGGTGAAGTTTCGAATAACACTGTAGCTACTGATCTATACACAAATTTCATCAAACCAAGTAATTATGTTTTCGGCTTAATATGCAATTTATTTAAATTTTAACTAATACCATTTTTGGATGAAGTCATTTTGTTTTTGTCGTAAAAAATGTTCAATTAGATATTCATTTGCACCAATAAAATATGAGTTTCATTGAATTCAAAATACCATTGATCAGTACGGGTGGTGAGATTAATGACAAAATATTTTGATTCAATGTACATGTACAGAAGTTCTCAAAATAATAGATTGTGCAATTGTTTCAATGACAAGAAGTGTTTCATTCAATTACGTGTGTCATCAGAATTCGATCTTTTCTGCTAACGCGATCGACCAATAACAATAATATATTGTATTGGAACGTCCGTTTTTGTTTTCATTTCAATCTATACTAGTTTCGAGTCGATGGTCTGTGTCATTACAACAAGAGGCTCGCGGCTTCTTAATTGTTACGCATAAAGCGAATCATGGTTGATTCGAATGATGGAATTAAGATTTTTTAATCTGCCACTTGCACTTCGCGCCCCGCGGAGTACAGTGTTTCATCCGTCTGATAACGATGTGGACGTAACCACGATGCAGCTAATATTGAATTAAAATATACAGAATTCACATAGTCGGTTTGGTCTAGTGGTTAGCGCGCTTGTCTTTAGGTCGTTAGGTAGGTAGGTAGGTAGGTAGGTTCATAGGTCTTAGGTTCGAATCCCGCAGCGGTCACTTCTCTCGAAGAGTGGTTTGAAGGAGTAGATTTTTTTTGTGAATTATCATGATATAATATTATTATCATAACGCTTAGCAATAAAAATAATGTTATACAATTTATAAGTAATTTTTATCTTACTTATTCAGTAACCGTTCTATTTTATTCCTTCAATAGCGGACATACTCCAACTATATGCAAAAGCAATCAATACAAGTAAACATAAAATTGGTTCATAGATATAACGCCTTGCAACAATGACACAAGTTATTCGTACCATTATATATGCGATCGCTTCAATTTGGACACAAGTCAAAGCGATTATTTATGTATTTGATGCATGAATTACACTTTTGCTTTGTACATCTTTTTTAAGAAATCCAAAAACGTACGTCATTGATTCAATAACAATCGATGTTGTTCTAGTCAACTTAAAAAAAATGCATTTAATTAGAGATGTAGTTAAAGTAATTACAGATGTTGTTGGCAGCCCGTGATTCGGACGTCTTATTGAATCAATGTCGATTTTTTTTAAAACAATGACATTTTTTTTTCCGTGTATTCAATTTGTTCTGCTTGTGCCTAAATTACCTTTTTACAGGAATATTTTTGTGTAACTTGAATTTGGCCATTCTTTTTCACAGCACATTTATTAAGTACTGTGAAATACATATTCTTGGCGTTATAGAATTCAAGAAGAAATTCATTAAAGGACTTCATTAAAAAGGACTTCTGAATGTTAAGAGCTGATATTTTTCTGTTACCACGACGTCCTTATCACATCGTAGGTACCTATCTTTGAACGGAATAAACCGAACAAGACAACATTTGAAACATCTCTTAGTAGCCTCAACTTTGAGTGGTATGCTCAAATATTATAAAAGTTTTTCTATTCCTTAGCAGATCTTACAGCCGCGAAAATGACCGCGAAAAACCAAATTTCAACCGTATTTTCAACCGGGTTGATCTAGGATACGTAAACAACCAATCATTTTAATCGACCCAACCCGAGAACCAACCAAACTTTCAAAAGCTCGCATATTGCGGATAGGTTAGTTTCTAGGTTGTTGAAACACGAGTTCAACCGAGTTTCCAACCGTTGAACGAAGCGCCTCTACCGGTTGGTCCCTCCCTAGTAAACCTTGCGACCGCGAAAACAACATAAAAATGACTGTGTAACGACCGAAAAATCGAACGGTCGTTAAATATAAACAAAATTGTTGTTATTGCGTTTAATTTCGCGGGTTACTTTGCTCTTCATTTTATTTGGTGGTTTCCTACATATTTAACACATCAATTACCTCACTGATATCGATAAAACGCGTTGCACGTTATTAATTTTAGCTTTTGAAGAACCCACCTATGGGTTCATTTGAAAAAAAAAGATTTTCCCCAATTTCGTCGCAGAAAAACGTTAATAAAAAATCGAAAAATTAAGTTATCGAAAAAAAACCTCCGTCATTCCATGACCAAAGTGATACTGATTAATAATCTATTCTGAATTTTTGTTTCAGATCAATGGTGTGCCAGCAGGAGTGTTAGCCATTTTTATATCCCATTTTGTATGACCGTGTTTGTAGACCTGGGACGCCGACGATTATTAACTTTAAAAAAAAATCCATTGTATACATTAAAACGTAAATAATAAATAGAAAAAAGCCGGATTCGTCTACATTTATACGTTCCCCACAAAAAAGTAAAATGTGAGCACTTGAAAAAATGGTGCTCCAGCGTAGAAGTCGCCCTTAATTGCAAGTATGTAACTTTGTCGAGGCTCATCGGATTTTCCGATTCCCAGAACGAGGCAATATAAACGTTCAAGGACCGGGAAAACAGAAGGACAGATAATGAATAGTAAGAGCCGTTAACGGATTCGGTGAGATCTCGACCATGAAAGATTGCGAGTGGACCTATCTACTCGGCTAATTGTCAAACAGCGAAAAAACTAGTTCGCACGAGTTGCGTGCGCGCGAAAAAGAGTGCGAGTTTCATCGCCTCCAAGCCCTTGATTAAGACTGGCCAAGTAGCCCCACTCGAGCGTTTCATTTCAAATACTTGGACAGCCCAAGAGTCGCAGTTCCATATCCGCGCGATGCAGGCTTCAATCTTGTTCTCTCTTTGATAATTTCGCGTGCAACGTTGCGTTTTTGTCCCTAACAATGTTAGCCGGTAACCTACGTCACTAGCTGATGCGTAACCGGCTATCGGTGCATCGAGGATGCTAATCAAGAAACGAAATGCCGAAGAAATTAATCACGTTGGAACATTGAAGTATACCTGAAGAGAAGAATGTCTGCAGGGATGCAATTAAGCAATTCATCCCACTTTACTTTATATCCCAGGTAATGTCGCTCACTTTAATCTTTCGAAAATTGCTATTGATAAGGATATCTGTCAAGATTTGTTTTGTTTAATCTGGATACCGACACATTAAAAAACATATGAGAAATGAAAAACAATTGAGTTTCGAAATTGAGCTTGATCAGGAAGATGCGGTCAATTTATTATATAGGATTTACAGAGAAAAAAAATGACGCGTTTTTCTCATCGAATTTTCTATTTTCAAATAAAAAGCGGTGATTTTCGGAATCAGAGGAAAATTTGCCAATCGGATAGGAGTTATTAACTTTACGAGATCGAATTTTTTATTTTAAATAATCGCAAGGGATTGTGAACAAATTTGTGATTTTTGTGGGATCGGTGAAAAATTCGGAAATCAAGATATCGCGTTCCTTCTTGCGACATTCTCTTCGTTCTTGAATTTTCACTCGAACGAAAGAAGAAAATCCAGGTTCCATCGATCCAAAAAATATAACCTCGATTTTAGTGAAGTGCCGAAATGTCGAAAAAAAGTGCGAAAATGATTTTTGTTTTTTACTTTTTTAACGACTTATTCCTTTTATTTTATCTAAAAAAGACTTTTCTTTTATCTAAAAACGTTCGTAATTGCCAGAATAATTGTTTACAGTTTTCGTTACTGACCGAGTAGGTTTCACTTCCCTTTACGAGCATGAGAAATACTCCAATCGGTAATAAAAACTGTAATCAACTCATTCCACGCACATTGGCATTTACAGCTTCAAAAAAAGTTTCATCGAATTCTTTGGTGATATCCGCATTCGATAAAACTCTTTTTGTAGCTGCATGCAAATATCCGTATGCGTAAAAAAGTTGATTACTGTTTTTGGTACCGATTCAGCCCGGGACGTGAAGGGTGGGGGGGGGGGGGGGGGGGGAGGGGAGAACTTCACTTACTCTTCAGACCTTGAGGCTTCAATTAGTATACGTATCCTTTCACCACGGTTACACGGTTTAATACTAATATATCGGCAACCTTGAAATTTGGGTGAAGGTTCGAAGATTGTGAAGCAACTGCATAAACTTCAGTCGGTCCTTATACGACACCTTAACCTTCAATTTTCTTACTCTTAGAAACGATAAAGCATGGCTTCTCCTGTACATAAAAAATGGAATATATCGATGCACAAAGATCAGTGTTAACAGTCGGCAAGCACAGTAATATTATTCATTTCGAGAATTAGCTTCACGCTCGATCTCTCGTCTATTGGAAAGAAGCCCGGCGTATTTCTCGACACCCACGAGAGGACTCTCCTTCTTTTTGCTTCTCTTTCTTCGCCTTCCCCCTCCACCTGGTTGAGCGTTGCGAGGAGCATCCACGCGAAAACGCCTGAGGGACATCATGCATGCACACCTACGTGCATTAAGGTAGTTATGTTGCTTCGAGCTCATTTCGCATAAATTCGAGAAAAATACGAGAGAATTGCAAACACTTGTCGATGGCATAAAAATCTCAACAAATTCACGCACATTAAAGGTACTATGACTAATTTTGGATAATAATATTTCTAAAATGTTATTAACAAATTAATAAACAATGGTTTAACAAATCCTGATAATCCAAATTCTTGTTTAAATGAAAATGATTCGTTAATTTTTCTAAATACGCATGAATTTCTTCAGATTTTTAAGTTGGCTTTGAGTTTTTTTATATGGAAAATGTGTGCAAAAACACAAATTTCAAAGTCAATTTAAAAATCTCAAAAAATTCATACGTATACAGAAAAACGAACGAGTCATTTTCATTACAAAAAAAAATGTAAGATCACCGGGAGATTTGTTAAATAATTTCTTGTTTTCATCAATTTGTTAATAACATTTTCGAATTATTATTATGCAAAATGAATCTTTTCAGTACATTTAATGTGCATGAATCTATTCCGATTTTTATACCGTCAAGAACTATTTGCAATACTCTCTCACTTTTCTTGAATTTATGCAAAATGAGCTATAAGCGACAGAACTATCTTAATAGAAACGTATGCATTTTTTGAGATTTTTAAGTTGACTTTGAGTTTTGTATCTTTTATACAGAAAATGTGTGCAAAAACACAAATTTCGAAGTCAATTAAAAAATCTGAAAAAATTCATACGTATTCAGAAAAACGAACGAGACATTTTCATTCAAAAAAAAAAATTAAGGTCACTGGGAGATGTGTTAATCAATTTTTTGTTTTCATGAATTTGATAATAACATTTTAGAATTATTAATATGCAAAATTAATCTTTTCAGAACCTTTAATGTGCATGAATTTTCCCAGATTTTTATACCATCGAGAAGTGTTTGCAATACTCTCTCACTTTTCTTGAATTTATGCAAAATGAGCCATAAGCGACAGAACTACCTTAATAGATACATGCGATACGCGGACCTGGAGAAAGATTTACCCATACTATCGGTGGATACACGGCATAGCGTGGTGCAGCGCGCAACACGGTTACGTATGGTGTGTGAGTGTGTGTGTGTGAGTGTGTACGTGATACATGGTGTGCACGTGCGCGTAATGCAGGGATTCGAACTCGAGCGCGGCCAGTAACCTCATTGGCGGCGCCTGGAACCTCGCCCGAGGTGCACCAAGTGCATTCCCGTCGGGAGACGGGACAACGGGGAACCCAGCAGAGGAGGATGCGCGCACGGCAAGTTCGCGAATGCTCGCGAGCTCCGGGCGCACCGGCTGTGCCCAAGTGCGATCCTCGTCCTCCTCGTCGTCCTCCTCCTCATTCTTACTCCTCGGCGTCGCAGTGGAAACGGGCGAACGAGACGACGAATAAAATGCCAACTTGGCTTCGCCCGCGACGCGCAGCTCAACCGTGGCGTCGAGTGAAGCCGGGATTAATTAGCGTTCGACGTTTCGAGAGAACACACAGAAGCGTCGGCGGGAGCTCCGGGCGCCGCGGAAAGTCACTTAGTCGCGTAAAACTGCTATATCTATATGTGGAGACGCCGAGTCCGCGCTCGAGCCAAATATCTTCGGGAGACTTCCGGGTTCGCGATGGTCCTGCGCGCGGGATAAGTGCCGAGGAGTCGGCGTCTTAATTACCGTATGGTTCATTGATTCGAGTCTCGGAATCGTCCGCCGGAGGCGAGTTTCGAAGAAACTCCGACGAAAGTTCAAGAGACGTACTGAATTTCGTACATCCACTCGAGGGGGAGGCGTGCAGAATGTCAAAAGTCAGACTCTTACTGTAGATCTGAAGTGGTGAATAGTCTCTTTTCTCTTTTTTCAGGCAACACTAAAGTTTTTGTAGAAAAAGTTCTGGCTTATGCAAACATCCACAGAAACTTTTTGATAATTTAACCTAACAAAAAGATGGTCCAACGCAATGTCACAACATTACTTTTTACTCCGTGAGAAACATTTCTATGAAATAATGGTTTAGACATTCATCAAATGGGAAAATTACAAACAATTTTCCGTGAACGAAAATAAGAGCTTTCATGGGTGAAATCCCGGAATTTGCCTTCTTCTATTTTATAAAAAAGAAATTAACAATTACGTCACTAAAAAAAAAACAGCTATTAAGTACACCGAGTCAGTAAAAAAAAGACGTTTTTTTATTATAAGGGCTACTTTTTCCTTAACGATGAAAAAATTTGAAATAATTATATTCTTTTAGGATTGCAGCGACGGATTACATTGTCACTGGACTCACCGCTTGGGACAACCAGTTGCTTCGAAACACGACATATGGATTTTTCACTCTGCGCCAAGTTCAGAGAAAATCAATCATAGAATTCATCTCCACTAGGGCCCAATCTCTTCGCAATCACATTTACTATAGATTAATTGAAGGATTTTTTAAGTTTTTTTAAAAGTTGATACTTTAAAATATCCATATCGCTGAACCCAACTTTATCATTACTTTTTTATAAATTATTCTGTAACTTAGGTTTGAGAACCATAAAAAGTTAATATTGAGATCGGGCGGCGGCCTATCCTATGATTGCTTCTCTGTGCAGGGTGAAAACCCCATATTTCTAGTTTCGAAACAACCGGTTGACCCAATCGGTGGGTCCAGTGACAAAAAATCCTTCGCTTCAACGCTAAAAAAACAGAACTATTTGTTTTTTCATCAGAGACAAGGTAACCCTTACAACAACAATAAACTTTTTCGACTGACTCGGGTCCCTAAAGCTAAAAAAACAAAAGCCATATTAGAGCCGAAAAATAAAAGAAAACATCGAAGAACACGACGACGACGACTCTGCGAAGTCCCAGCAATCCTTCCCCGCGGTTACGACCGAGGAATATTTCCTCCGCATTGATTATACCCGAAGATGTCTATGAGAAAGCCGGAACCCAACTACCCAGCCGGTGGATCCAGTGACAAAAAATCCTTCGCTTCAATCCTAAAAAAAAAACAGAACTATTTTTATTTTTTTCATCAGAGACCATGTAACCCTTACAATAAAAATAAGCATTTTTTATTCGGATCCCTTGAAACTAAAAAAAGCCATTAAAGCCGAAAAATAGAAGAAAACATATCCAAGAGCACGACGTCGACTCTGCGAAGTCCCAGCAATCCTTCGCCGCGGTTACGACCGTTGAATATTTCCTCCGCATCGATTATACCCGAAGATCTCTATGAGAAAGCCGGAGGAAGGATAATGCATTCTCACGTGTGCGCACGTGCGCGGAAAATATGCATACTCCGCCTCGACGCCAATGCTCGGCGGAGTCGCCGCGAGCGCGCGCGCGGCGTGGGTAGAGCGCTCGCGCCAAGAGGCAGAAACCTTCAAGGCGATGCGAGCGATGTACGCGTGGTATACGTACCATATCCACTCGCGCGAGCAATTCGCGCGAAGAAGCCGGGAACCGAGATGGTACGTTTATATGGTCTTCTTCGTGTACGCAGGTCTTCTGTCTCGGCGTCTCTCTCTCGCTCCTCTCGTTAACTATATCTCTCCCTCTCTCACCCTTCGGGTGATCGATAACCGTCCTCTGCCCCCGCGTGAGGTCGGGGAACGAGGTCAGGGTCGGTGCAAGGGTCGTGCATTACGATATTCTCATAAGGTTCTTCGTACCACAATCTCCCCTCTTCTTATATCCTTTTTCTTCCTCTCCTGTTTCTTTGCTCTCCTCCTCCTCATCCTCCTCCTTCTTCTTCTTCCGTTTCTTTATTTCTTACACGCGGCTAAATATACTTCTAAGAATTCGCAGCCCAACGCTGCCATTGGCTTGTATCTTTGTTCGGGGCAAAAGGCATAGAAAGCCTTTGTATTCCGCTTGTGCGAAAATTTCTCCTTTTCCAATGCCTCCTCCTCCCCCTTTTTGCGGGGAATGCGCGGAGAACAGCGTGCGGAAGGCCGGAAACGCGTGAGCGCAGGAGAGCCTCGTGCATTCTCGACGCGCGTGTGCAATTTCTCGCGAAAAGAAGTGTCTGTTTTCGTACACACACACCGGTCGTTCCTTCTTCGACTCCTCTTCGCGCTCGTGTCCGAGACCACGAGGCGCTAAAACTTCACGACGTCGCGTATATAAAGACTGTGTGTATTTTGGCAACGGTGGCCCGCGAACACATCGCGCCTGTGCTTTCGAACGGTTTACAGCTAATTTTGTAATGCACCCGGTACATTTTCAACGAGGCGCTGTGTCCCCCTCGCGCACGCTCGTGGATCGCGCTTCTCTCGATCAGAGTTGAAATCCCTAATTTTTATAGAAATATAATTGATGGTACGACTGGCTTTGTAATTATGTTTTTATAATAATAACTCATAAGGATTATAATATGATGTGTATATTTTTAAATAAAGGCAAGAAATATTCATTTCTAAAAAAACTTGATGATAATGTTATTCAAAAAGTTGCAAAGTAGAACTTTGCACAATGCTTCTTCGTTAATTTCCCTTTTTTACAAAGCCACCTCTATGAAGAAGCTTATTTACTCAAAAAATTATTTACTACAAGAAAATATTTGCATGAAAACAAAGCTTCCTCTACGAGGAAGCAAAAATGAAGAAATATCGTTAATGCATTGCGAAAATAATGGAGGACTGTGCTTGTCCATTTTTCGCACAATTTCTCCGTAAATGTAATGAAAAATTTGGTTTTTCTTACGGCTATTCAAAAGTTCACGTATCATTTTATAATCGCTACAAGTTATTGTTCTAAAATCGTAATTAGAAAATAAACTGTTGTGTAAACTTGAATTCTTAAAGAATTTACAACACTGCTCTCTTGATCGAGACCAGCAGCCGCGCGCACCGTTATAGTTTTGAGGAATTAAATGTCGTCTTGGAAGTCCCGGAAGTCTTTGAAACGAGATCCGCAAGATCTTTTTACTGCGTGCAGTTAAAAAAGAACGAGCCTACTTCCAGACTCGCGCAGCGGTATAATTTTGTCCGCGAAGTGAAAACATCATTTCTAACGTTCTCAAACGCCAGTATTATATCCGGTGTTTCTGTATATTTACTGCTGGACGTTAAATACAACGTCCTGCAGACACTGTCATTGATGTCTCCGTGTTATCGATTTTTCGATGATAAATGGTATCAAAGTACGTCACGATTTACCGTTCGTAATGGTAAAAAATCAAATCACATCAGAATATAAAAAAGTCACGGAGGAAATATTTTTTTTTGGGCGATAACAAAGTTTGTCGAGCTTTTTGCAGTGATAAATAAATAAATGGTTATAGGTACTGCAATCTTGGAATTTCTGTTTGATCGTTAATACGTTCTTTATCTGACGAAAAAAGAACATGTTTGTTTTACAGAAATCATAACCACCGCGTTCTTGCGGAGAAAAATAACGAAATAGTTAGGAATTACAATCTTATAATTTCTGTTTGTGGATATTTTTACGCGATCGAAACACCATTACGCACAGCCGCTCATGGAGGATCGTTAATACGTTCTTTAACTGACGAAAAAAAACATGTTTTTTTACAGAAATCATAACCGCCGCGTTCTTGCGGAGAAAAATAACCAAATCGTTAGGAACGACAATCTAATAATTTCTGTTTGTGGATATTTTTACGTGATCGGAACACCATTACGCACAACCCCTCCTGGAGAATCGTTAATACGTTTCTCAGCAGACGAAACAAAACATGTTTTTTTTTAAATAAAAATCATAACGGCCGCGTTCTGCTTCATTTTCACTTTCCACGGGGCGAGGCAGATTTACCGTCGCTCAAAGCGGCTCGCGCGCCAATTACACCGACTCTCACTCTCATTTCCGCGAAAACCTCTGGCTGAATCAAAAATGACGAGCGCGGCTTTGGTCGCGGAAGAATTTCTTCGGGGCGAGTCGCTCGGGACGAAAAAAGTGGTTTGCCAAAACGCGCGGCGCCGTAATTCCCAAGTACGGGAGGGATCGTCAAAGATTCTCGCTGGAGCCCAGAGGGCGATGACGCTAACCGGTTAGACCCGGTGTGCGGGCATCTTCCAGAGGCAAAGGCAGAGGCATCGCGAGGCAGCTCGGCGAGGAGGGTTCATGATTCCTCGATGTCTGCACGGCCACCGAATACGGCGAGGGATCGCGAGGCGTCAGTGCGTGAGTGCGTGCGTACTACCGGGTATGCAAACTGTACCGTGAAATACGCACGGGCAGACCGTACATGCATTGCAGAAGGCAAGAGGGAAGCTGCACGCATCGTGCGACGTACACCCGATACTCCGACGCAGCGCTTGTATACTATATACGTGAGCTGCGGGCAAAATGGGACGCGTACGCGAAAAATAGTTTTATAACGATAACAAAAGCGTAGTTTGATTGCTTTTGATAAAAAAATTCGACTCTACACCCAGAGAAATCGTTCTGATGGGATCTATTGAAAACAAATAAAATTGATTTCAACAAAATCAAAATTTATTTGAACGAAATAAAAATGTATTTGAATGAAATAAATTTTATTTCATCCAAATAAATCCGATTGGGACGACCATCAAATAGATTGATTCATTTAATCTATTTAATTAAAATATTTGATTGAAATACATTTTATTTGATACGATTAACTCCTACTAGGCCGGTCATTAAATATATTAATTTATTTAATCTATTTAATTAAATTATTTGATTGAAATACATTTTATTCAAATAAAATTTATTTCATTCAAATAAACGTTATTTGTTTCGAATAGATCCCATCAGAACTATTTCTCTAGGTGTAATCATCGATTTTGAGCGACGGCAAAAAAAGTGCGGGCAAAATGGGGCAAACCCCCCCATTCAGAAATTCGGTTTTTTTCACTCGGTGATACTCAACATCATCTTTTGAGTATCACCGATTACTGTGAAAAAAAGTAAAAAAAAAAACATTTTTTCAAAGTGACTTTTCAAAAGCCAGATTGCTTAAAACACTCCAAATTGTTAAAAATCTTTATATTCCGCTTACATGCGTTGAATTGTGTCGTATAGACACGATTTTCACGAAATGAAGGTCAGTCCCATTTTGCCCGCAAAAAATAGTTGGAACTGAAAAAAACGCCGTCCCGTTTTGCCCGCATGGCCCGTTTTGCCCGCACCTCCCCTACTCACTGGCGGACACCCGATCGCTCGCCGCTTATTCATCGTTCGTTACCGATCTTTCGCACGTTCCATTCATTCGTTCGAACGCATATACGAGAGAGCCGCGCGTCGAGTTGCCTATATGGACCAGCCGTGGGGTTGATGCGGCTATCGTTACTTCCGTGATTCTCTGCTTGGCTGGCGAAGCAGAGCCAACCGAGTTACACGCTGCAGGGTGAGCATATCGGTGTCCGGTGCCGATACACCACGTTGTCCACTTGTCTGACGTTTTCTCTCGCTACGACGAAAGACGTACGAGCACTTCCTCTGAGGTTCGAGTGATCTAGCGGTAGTAACGATGCCGGGGAAATAAATTCTTCGTGAATTATTCTCCGGAACAGCACCGGAGAATCCCAAGCGCCTGTGGGAATGCAACGCGCTTAACATTGAAGATCGATTGTGGCTGGTTTATGATTTCTGTGATTGTGCAGGATTTTTACGTTGATGTGAAGATACTTACAACACATTTTAGCGGCATATATTATTCGTCTTTGATTAAAAAATTGTTCTGATAATTAAAATAAAATTAAATAAAAATAAAATATTAATTGTCCTCCCGTAAGCAATTCAGGAGTCACAAATCCATTGCTGCCGATCTATTCGTGGTTTGTCTGGTCATCGGTGTCGTTCGACGCACTGGGATCGAGACCAGGTTCATGCATTGGATTTTTTAATTTATGTCACCCTGACAACGCTGAGATGGAGAGTGTAGTGTAGGTTTCATATTGGATTCTAGAAGAACACTTTGGGTGTGGGTAGTTTTGCAGACGCGATAGTAAGATTACCATTCAATAACGAATGCTTTTTTGGATATGATAATGGCAACCTAGGTAGTGTACCTTAGTGTATACTAAATGCTCAATTAATTAATAAGATTGTAATGTAATTAATAAAATATTTCTTCGAAATCACTTTAAAAAAGGTTGAAACCAGTGTTTTCAGGAGTTTAATACCTATGCGAGTTGAGAACGATGGTGTAGGATAAACGTCGCTGTTTCGAAGAAAAAAATACACTGGGAAAAGATTTGTGAATTCAACAAAAACAGCGGTCACGAGCTGTCATAAAAATTATTTACTCAGCTCAACAACTTTGTTTTTTCATCTTGACCATCGGTTGGTCTGCTGAACCGAGAAACTGTTAAAGAAACAAAAAATGTCATTGCTTCAACTAAACATTTATTTGACAGCCGGTGACCACTGGATTTAGTTGACCCAACCATCATTTTTCTGTGTGTATGTTGAGGTAAGTTGCAGTCTTATGCAAAAAGTATTTTGATCTTCTTCAACATAGGCCGGAAATAGTTAGAAATATTTCGTTAGCGATTCATAAATACCGAAACAAAAATGAATTATAGATTTTTTTACTTCACTTCAGAATCAAGTTTCTGCCAAAAATCGTTCATATTATTACAGAGCGCTTGTGTAGTACTCCAAATACTATATGATTAGTTACGATTTTTTTTTCTTCGTTAAACATTCTGGAATACTCGCGTCGGTTTGGATTAATTCGCGTTAAGTGTGGATTAAAGCTGCAGCAGCGTATAATGTTTTGACATAGTTTTTCACTTTATTTTCGATACACTCCGGTCTTAAGGTCTTAACAGTAAACCAAGTGATTCGTCCACTAGGTCAATTGCTTCGGAATTCTCGATTTCACACGACTTCTTATCGTTCGTACAAACACATTGGGATCTCGCGAGGAATAACAATTATTCAATGGCACGTCGCGCGAGAGATATATATCGTGGATAGAAAATAATTAGTTACCTTTGGTCCTCCATACCACATAACGATTACAAAAAAATTAAATAAAACGAAACAGGAAAGAAAAAGTAATGTATTGATAATATATTATAATCATAAACTGTCACCAACCTAAGCCGCAATAATCTTTTCTGCTGGTTGTCTTTTTTCCATTCCCACGTGTGTATTTCTCTATCCAAAGATATCGTAATATATATATATGTATAATAGATATTAAAAAAAAAATTCGCAGTGATGTAAATATCGATCTTCGCCAGTCAGCAGCTCGTCGATCGATTATTCGTTTTCATTTCATCGCCTTATACCGTCAATTTCTATCATCTCCTGTTGAGACTATCGAATTAATTAATAAACACTAATCTTCGGCACATTCCTTTGGCTTATCTCAATAAAATTACAATCGAGACGCGGAGTCTCGCAGACTAGAGTTCTCATCCTAATCGAAACTCAACTTTCCGTATCATTTCTATGTTATCTTTGGGTTCATATACAATTCTCGCGAATTTGTCAACCGGAGTATATAAATTACAATCGGCAGGGCGGCGAGTTTTCGTGATAACGCACAGTACTCTCCTCACCCCCTTGAAATTCTCGTCGTTATATCGCGTTGTATTAAAAACTAAGGCAGCCTCGAGACACTCAGGTCTATCCACTTGGATTTGCAGTGGCATTCAATTCCCGCGGTTCGGGCTATGCCCTCTGTTGCACGTGAAGCACGTTGGCGGTTACGCTCCGGCACCCCCGGCGACTTTATTGCGCCGGGCAATAACATAAACGTGTCCGGTTGCTCCCTAAACGCTAATTCACTTCATACAGTAACGCCCGCCCACGTTTTCGCCTTTTTTTTTCTCTTCCCTCCTTCATTTTTTGTTGGCAAAGTTCCTTTGGGTTCATTCCAAATTCGCGTTGATACTTCACTCCCCGGTCTCACGTTTCTTCCGAACGTTGAGCACGGCTCGTGCGAAATGCTGTTTTGGGCGAGCTTCCGGACAGTCACCGGATTTTGGGGTCATCGTATCCTCCGGGTAAACGCTGGAGAGACAGGACACAGGACCTGCAACAGTGCAAGAGACGCGTCAGTGAATTCATCCTTTTTGAACATCATGAAGAGACGCGGTAGCTTCTCGACGCCAAGTATTAAAAAAAATCTATAATGCCGCCTCACGAGATTCTCACGACGAGACGCTAGCGCTACTCTTATACGACAGCACGTTCGTTCTTTTTCGTCTGCTACGAAAGTCTATCTGGAATTATCTCAGTCAACACATCGCGGACGCCAAATGTGTCAGGTTCAATATTTTTCCTTTTTTTTTTCTGATGAAAGAAAAAAAAATCTCTTTCGATCAAGTCGGTGTCCGTAACACTAATATCTGGCCACTTACGATTTCGATTCTGTCAAAAACTTTTTGTTTCTGTCCGCACTCACACATCGATACGATTTTGTGCGATGATGTCTGATTTCATATTATGTCAGGCAACATGTCGCAGGCGCTAAATGTATGAATGCCAATATATATTTTTTTCTCTGTTTCAAGAGTTCAACTTGCAATAGGGCAAAACATTCGAATGAAGGGAATTAGCGCACAGAGAAAAATATCGACGGGGTGATAAGAATATTTTTCTGTGGTAGCTGAAAATTTGACGTGGTAGCCGAAAATGTCCTGTGATAGCTGAAAATTTGCTGTGGTAGCCGAAAATTTTGCAGTAATAGCTTAAAATTTTGCTGCGCACCAAAAAATTCGATAATACGACGATCGATTTGTTATCACTTGCTGATTATTCTTCTCCGTGCGCTTACGGACGGGGAAAAACAAATTGGGTTGACTGAAACGAGAAAAAACTACAAAACTACTAAAAGTAGTGAGTATACGTCAGAACGAATTTGATCGCCAGAAAACAATAGCTGGATGATCTAACCCATGTGTTGGCCAACTTGTCTTGGCTCGTCCAACTACTATACATATAATTCAGTTGTTCTCCGGTGTCCGAGTTAGTTCTGGCAACTCACAATGGCATTTGTCACAATGTGTTTCTTTCTTTACTCTGACACTCGAGTCGTTCTGTCAAACGAATATTTTGCTTGCCACCCGCGTCGGCTAATTCTGTTGTTTCAAGCGATTCTTTGCTCCTCAACGTCAACATATCTTTAGCGGCAGTGACGAGAGGGTAAAAAAAGAAGAAAAGTCGCCGCAAAAAGTGTTTCATTTCAAATTTCAAACGCGACAACCTGGCGAAGCCTCCACTAGTACGCTACAGGCCTGCAGAGTCCTCCGATCTCGAAATTTCTCCAATAGCTCCCACATAATACAGCGATACACAAAGTTCGCTTAATAATTATTTTTTCTCGAAACACAAATACGGTTTCAACAGCCATTGTATAAATAGAACTGATGAAAATACGCTGGCGCTGAAAAATGTCGATCCGGCTTTAGAAATAAAGTTTCAAGGGTCCTTCAGAGTCCAACCACCGGTTTGCGCTCTTCAATGGTAAGTAGAGAGAGAGCTAATATTGTGCATAGTATCGCTTGTCTATCGTACGCGATGGAGTGAATATTTTAAGACAGAATTCAACGGGCGCTCTAAATAGGCCCGAGACGATGTTGTAACTGCGCCACCCCACGTATTTCTCTCTTACTCCGTCGGTCCGAACGCGAGACTTCTGTGCTTGCTTGCTTTCCACCCACCGTATTCAACCAGTCGCCCCGATATTAAGGTCTTGAAAACGAGCGGGACCAATCGCTCGCTCTGTGCAAGAGAGCCCGAGTATTTCGTTTGCAGCGCCCGTGTTGAAAATTCGCAAGGTCTTCCAAAGTCAATCCGTCTATTATCCCAGATCCGAGCAGCCTCCGGGATCTTCCTTTCTCCATTCCTCCTCTCATTCTACTTCTAATCGCGGAACGCGCATAGCAATAACATTATCGCGCACGACGGTATATTTGCTCGAGCGAACCTCGATCAGGCCTCCTGAAGCTCGCCCTTGACTCCCGTTAGGCTGTGATGATGCCTCGTCGCGAGTTTGTTCGCCAGGTCGTGCATCACGTCCCGATAGATCACCGTGTCCAAGTTTTCGCCCAGCATGTACAGGAGAAACCAGTCGCCGACCTTGCTTCGGCGCACTATCGTCTCCACCGCGTCCCGTCTCACCAGACGAAACCTCAGCCTCAGTAGGTACACCCTCGTTCGTGGCGAAAAAATTATGACAATCTGCAACGAAAAATGAAACATCGACACCTGTAAAACGGGCTGTTTCGAAAAAGTAGAGTATCGGGGGTTTCCCAAATACTTATACGCACTGTTAGAAATGTTTGGAAAATTCATATACTGTATAGTAATTCCAGTATTTTTACTGAACCCGTGTAGAAAATTCAATTTAATGCACGAAAGAAAATGAAAATTCATTGTACGTGCGATAAAATTAAACTTAACTTACATGAAACCACCATTTTTTTAATGGATTTCGGAGACTGTACAACAATTTTAGTATACTGTGCATCAATTAATACGACTTTTGTAACAAATTTAGCAGAAACATCAATTTTACGTTACACTTGTGTTGTAAACTTGTATACACGTTTCTGTAAACGTAGAGTATCGAGGGTTTCTCAAATACTTATACACTGTTAGAAATGTTTGAAAAATTCATATACTGTATAGTAATTCCAGTATTTTTACTGAAACCGTGTAGGAAATTCAATTTAATGTACGAAAAAAATGAAAATTAGTGTACGTACGGTAAAATTAAAGTTAACTTATACGAAACCACAATTTGTAACGAATTTCGGAGACTGTACATCAATTTTAGTACACTGTGCATCAATTAATACGACTTTCGTAACGAATTTAGCAGAATTGTACATGAGTTTTGCATTATACTCGTGTAGTAAATTTACTATACCCGTATCTGTAAAAGAGCTTCCTACACGGTGTAGTAATTATACCTTAAATATTGTTAACAGTGTAGCTGCGTTTCTGATTTTCTTTGCATTACTTGTCTGATTTTTGTTGCTTAATAGAAAAATGAGTTTGATATTAAATTAATTGAGTTTGATAATCAAATAAGTTCGCCGTCGCGTTGGACGAAATTGCTTGCAGGTGAAGTTAATTGGTGAAGTTAATTGAGTTTGATAATTATATATAGGTTCGACGTCTCGTTGGAGGAAGTCGTTTGCTCACCCTGTACAATACAGTCACGAGGCTGAGTACGCCGAGAAAGAGGAACCAGAACCAGAGAAAAACGTAAATCTTCTCGTTGACAACGTTGAGGGGAAGTATGCAGACGGCGTCGTGCCTCTCGACCTCGCCGCTCACGCCGTACTTGTAAAAAGTGCACTTGGTCATTCGCGGGAACACGTAGATCATCGGATCGACCCGATCCTCCTGATCGGACTCGAGGAATCTCAGCACGTCGATGCCGAATGTGAGAAAGGCACCGTCGAAGAAACGGTTCATCAGGAACATCTGGCCTGCAATGTTTAAAATTACGGCGCTAAAATTAGTTCGTCCTGCCACGAGCGAAAACATTCTATTAGAATAATCTCACTTCCACGAAGAGGCGATAAATTTTGTCAAGTCAATGAGAGGCGGATAGAATACGAGACTCTCAATGATTTTCCCGGGTTTTCGGAAAAACCAATACCGGGCCAGCTGTCTCTTTGCCAAATTCTCGCGCGAATCGTTCATTCACCGCACTGCCAAATCTATGTAGGCATCGAGCTACATGGTTGGTAAGTGGGTGTTGCAAGCTCTGCTGTACCGAGTATTTCTCTCACGGAGCGTTTATATTTTATAGTTCTTGTTAATACAGCAAGGTGACTATGTAAATATCACATTTTTGCCCGAATTTATTCTTTAAAAATGCACAAATCGCCCGCTCAGTTCTAATTTTACAAACAAAAGTATCAGTTTCTTAGAAAAAGGAGTTGATTCTTACAGAGCGGATTTTTCCTGTTCACAAAAAAAAATTGCAAAAATGCAATTACTGAATATTCAATAAATATAATTTCACACGATAACTATAAATGTGAAGTGTTAACTTTATTCCAGGCAAATATAAAATATAAGTGGATCTACTATATATACGTTTCCTCAAAGTACAAATTTTATCAAACTCTCTTCAGTGTCTAAATGATTCAAGAACCGATTCACAAGTCACCGCGATCAGAGTTGTATATCCCTAATTTTTATAGAAATGAAATTGATGATACAATTGGCTTTGTAATTATGTTTTTATAGAAATGAAATTGATGATACAATTGGCTTTGTAATTATGTTTTTATAGTAATAACTCGTATTGATTATAATATGATGTGTAAACTTTTAAATAGAGGCAAGGAATATTAATTTCCCATAAAACTTCGTGGTAATCTTATTGAAAAAATGGAGAAATACTGTTAATGCATTGTGAAAATAATGGACGACTGTGCTTATCCATTTTTCTCGCGATTTCTCCCAAAATTTAATTAAAAATTAGGTTTTTCTTACGGCTACTCAAAAGTTCACATATAATTGTATAATCGGTACAGGTCATCATTATAAAATCGTAACTAGAAAATAAACTGTTGTGTAAACTTTAATTCTCAAAGTAATGGGGACTTACAACACTGACCGCAATGTACCGTAAGAACGCGAAAATACAGAATTCGGAGATTCAGGCGAAAATGAATACAAACGAAACTGAAAATTCAGCGATAATTGAGGGTGACATAAGACCTACTCACCGATAACGTTCATCAGCGCGAGAAGTTCGCAGATGTAGTACCTGTACGCCCACCAATTGTGAAATCTCAGGTTCTCCCAGAGATAATCGAGGAGCATTTTCTTCTTCTGCTTCTTCTCGACCTCCGAGCACAGTCCAATGTCGAGGTCCATCATGAGAGCATGGATCTTTCCGCCCTCCCAGCCCTTCCACAGCCAGCGCGGCGTGTAAAAGAGGATCGCCTGCAACGAGCAAAGGGAAAACCGATTCTCAGCACATAACATCGAGAGCGCGCGGCGTGAGTTAAATTAAATCCGTCCATCGCGGGCAAAGCTCATAGTCGTAAAGTAGCTTCGCGTTAGACATTGAATAAAATATAGTGCATAATATATATATATATCGATACGAAAAATTAAAGTGCATCGCTGCCTCTAGCCGGCGAATGATGAAGAAGGAGAGACTGAGAGAGAAAGAGATAGATAGCGACGGAGTCTAGAACGAATTTGGTGCATCCTCTCGTTTATGCGCCGTACGTTAAGTCGTTTCAAAAGGAAACCGTAAATTATGTTTGTACACTGTTAAGCGGGCGCGAGGCCACGCTGAGCCGTCGGGAAAATTTACTGCGTTATATATTTGTTTTAATGGAGGAGTAACGAGTGACCGGTGGCACTGACCAAACTATCGGGCAATCGGACTCGCCCCGTGCGATCGGCAGCGATATACAAAACTGTATTTCTCACGAGTCTCGCGCGCTCGGCTTACTCGCGGCTCAGTCCGGGCATTATGCGTCGAAGGTCGCACTGATAAAAATGTTTGGAAAATTCATATACTGTATAGTAATTTAATATCCAGTATTTTTACTGAACCCGTGTTGGAAATTCAATTTAATATACGAAAGAAACTGTAAATTCAATGTACATGCGGCAAAATTAAAGTTAACTTATATGAAATCACGACTTTTGTAACGATTTTCGGAGACTGTACATGAATTTTAGTATACTGGGCCTCAATGAATATAACTTTTGTAACGAGTTTAGCAGAAATATACATCAAACAGAGTAATCACACGCGCTGGCGCGCGTGCCTGAAAAACTTTTCGCCAAAATCGACCACAGAGTTTTTCTTTTCAAAATATCAACTGGTAACCTATACCATCGTTCTCAAGTCGTATATTCTACCCCCAAAAATACTGGTTACCACTACTTTTTACTCGATTAAAAAAAAAACCAAAGTGTTACGATAATTTTTTTGTCAGAAATCATAGATCCGTCTTCGGACCGAAAATCGCCAAAATCGACCTTAAATTTGTTTACTTTTGAAAATGTCGACTTTTAACCTATACCAGTGTTTCCTGTCCTCTTATCACATTTTTCAAATTTGACACCAAACTGATTTTCTTTATTACGGACTTTCCTGGCAACCAAGCACACATAAAAAATTTACACGTGAACACACTAACAATTTAATAGTACGTATTACGCTACAAAGGAGGAAAGTGTGGATTTCGTGTGAATTTCTGTCCTCGCTTCGCTCGGGTATCAAACTTCCCGCTTGGTGAAAAGTTGCACTCTTCCCATGTAGCGTACCATACTTTTCTCCCGATTTCGCTAAAAAAATAACCACATTCTCCGAGCGGAGAATTTGGCGAAAGCACGTCGCACGTGTTATTTTTTGTGAAATATATAAAATAGATCGCGTACAATAGCAAAGGTTATCGAGCGGTGTCGCATCGATAATAAACCCATTTTGGCTTCGCACCCATTAGGCGACACGCACATCCGTCAGAACGCGACTATTTTCCACGTAATAACTTATTATTGGGAATAACCGCACGCGAGCGCCTGACATTAAATCCTAGTGTCAAAAAACCCGCGAGATTAAAAATCACGCGCCATTTTCACAGCGCGACTAGCTTGGCAACAATACAAATCTCGAACTTGGATACCAAAACTCGAAAGTCGATAAATCTCGCCACCAACTTTTTAAGGGAAGATTTTACGTTACACTCATGCAGTAAATTTCCGTAGCTGTTTCTGTAAAAGAGCTTCCTGCACTGTGTAGTAATTCTACCTTAAATGTTTTGAACATTGCGCGCGCGCGCTTTCAAAAGTGCACCGACGTCTCGACGAGCGCAGCTGAAAGCGAGAAGCGCGCATCCACGAGGCGCCGATGCACTTTGCTCGCTCCTGTCCTATTGTTAACCCACTCTCGGCCCACGTACACCGTGAGTAAGCGAGCCGCGAGTCCCACCTGGGAAATATAATTTTCGTTTTAACGGAGCGCCTGTAAAATTGCGAGATTATTTCGTTGCTTGCTTGCTTAACGTCTGCGGACGCGAATCGCTCGGCTCGCTCGCGATTTATATACATTTTTAACGCGATGCGACTGTTTTGGTCTCCGCGACTGCAGTGGCAACGTCCGCCACCTGTCGACTCGCGTCCTTGAGGCCATACGCGAGTCGAGATTTTCGAGATATAAGCGGCAAAGACGCGCGAGGCGTGAGGGAGACGAAAACGAGCAGGAGCAAAAGTTGGAAGATACGCGTTCGTCGTTCGGGCGCGCCGTCTCGTTTCGACCCCCGTGCGGAAATGTTCGCCGGGGGGAGAGCGGAGCGAAAAGCGAGAGCGGACGTTGTCCTCACGGAATCCTCGAGTCAGCGAAGAAGCAGCGGCAGAGCAGCCGTGCTACCCGTTAATTACTTCGATATCTCGAAAGTTATACCATCCTTCCACCTCCTTCATCCCCCTCTGATGATACTCGCAGTCTGCGATCTCTCCGGCTCTCGAGAGCAGACGAGAACGCGTATAATGGCGTCGGCGAGCTTCTGGCGAATTCCAGATGAGAGCGGAGACTGACGCGCTCGTTAATTATCCAGACACGGTTAGGCACTCATTCGCGCTCGTCGGGTTGCGTCGCTCAGCGCTAAAGAGCTTACGCCTAATCTTTTTCAGACACCGGGCGATTTAATTCACCGGTCGAATAATGGAATTGACGCGCTGTGGAAAATTCGTATTGATGGTGCTGCGCCTTTAAAGTTTTAAATGATTGAGCAAACTGTTTATTTTCTAATCAATATTTTGATAGCGTGATCGACACTTTGTTCTATGTATTTTTCGTCATTCGTTTATTCGATCGATTATGAATTTGAGATGAATGTTGCAAGCGTTTAGAAATAAATAATCATCGTAAAAAAAGCGGTTCAAGAGACTAAAGAACATTTTATAAAACATCCTTTAAACTCGATTTCGATTTAATTCACCGGTCGAATAATGGAATTGACGCGATGTGGAAAATTCGTATTGGTGGTGCTGCGCCTTTAAAGCATTGAGCAAACTGTTTATTTTCTAATAAATATTTAAATATCGTGATCAACATTTCGTTGTATGTATTTTTCGTCATCCGTTTATTCGATCGATTATGAATTTGAGATGAATGTTGCAAGCATTTAGAAATAAATAATCATCGTCAAAAAGGCGATTAAAGAGACTAAAGAACATTTACAAAACGTTCTTTAATCTTACTAAAACGTAAAATTTTGCGTATAACGCCTAAAACACCGGCTGATTTAATTGATGGGTCCAATAAGGAAATTGACGTGGTGTGAAAAATGCATATAAAAAGAGTTTACTGTTCTGTCAAATTATGTTATTAATTGTTTATTTTGTTATAACTGAGAAAACAAAATACAGCAACATAATAAGGCTAACAAACATGAAATATCTGGCATCGTAGTCCACATGCCGTTCTATATTTTTTTTTGGTCATCCATGGATTCGACATTTGAAAATAAATCGTCCTCCACATAACGAAAGAGCCTGACATGTCCCTTTGAATTTTGCGAAAAACGCTGTTCCGCCAAAGAACTCGCTACTTTCGTTCCTGTCAAGTTACGACTGTTTACATTTATTCATTTGACGATACTATTCCCGTTTATTTTCAACCTCCCATTTCTCACCCGAATTGATGATAACCCCTCAAACTCAACAGACGTTTACCGTCCTAATTTTCGCTGCAAGAAAATGCACGACCGCCCATCAAAGACCCCCGATAGCTGAATACAACGAACGCTTCGCTGTAGACAAAATTAATATTCATATCGCAGTCTCAGAAAATAGCTACAATGGAACACGCTGACAATATCGTGCGGCTCCGCCGCGTCCCTCGCGGCAATTCTGAGGGGTTTCCCATAAACCGTGCGGTGGGGCTCTCGTTGAACACAACCCGGGCACGACGATCAAGGAGGATCATGGGACCACCGTTTACTACCCTGGCGAGCTGAGAGAAACAATGGACAGAAGCGAGCTGGAGGGGAAGGAGGAGCAGGAGGAGAACATTGGCGAGGTGGTCCCCGTATACCACGTTGCAGCAGCCAACTCTATAGGGAGCACATCGGGTCCCAAGAACACGTTTATTCGCACACGCGAGTGGGGAATTTTCGGATCCGTGTCAACGAACCTATCGAGTACAAGGCGTTCTTCTCGGGCTCTCCGGCTCTCCGGCTGCTCGGTTTAACGCGGGAATAGTTTTTGCCGGTAAGTTTGCTGGCGTTGGGCCAGCGCACCAGCGGCATCTTCGAGGCGAGCGTGCGAGCGTTTTCGCCGACGAGGGCGCGCGCAGAAACACGCGAAATATTGCTCCTGGTGCATCCTAAAACGCACCACGCGGCGAAGTTCTCAACAACATTTGCATGGTTCTACAGAAATATATGAGGCGTATACATGAGGCATTCCATACCAATTCGATCTGGGTCTATGACACCTCTTCGATTTGGTTCACGATTTTTTTGTATGATTCTTTTGACTTAAAATAGCTGTCAGCATTTCTTTTTTCAGATTTTCAAACCCAAATTTCAGTAGGCTATCATTTTTAAAGGATTTTTTTTATAAATCTCCAGCGCCGTAATTTAAAAGTCTGAAGAAAAAATCTCGACAATCCGTTGTCAGAAATGTACATTTTTGACACTAGACTGTTGTCGAACCTGGATTTTCTTCCTTCATTCGAGATAAAACTCTATACGCGATATCTTGATTTCTGAATATTTCACAACATTTTAAAGCCGGAAATTGAGTTGCGATTTTCGTGAAAAAAACATTTTGGATTCCGCAAAGTTCGAAAACCCTATCCGATTGGAAATTTCCCGCTGATTCCAAAAAAACACTGTCGTTTACCCGAAAACGAGAAAATTCGACGAGAAAAACGCAAAACATGATTTTTCACTTTTTTCAAAATTTCGTCACTTCGCTAAAATCGAGGTTACTTTTTTTTCGATCGAGATAGTTCTTATAGAGTTTTTTTTCGTTCGTTATAGAGTTTTCTCTCGAACGCAAAAGAAAGAAAACCTAGGTTTGGTCGATCAAAAAAAAGTAACCTCGATTTTAGCGAAGTGACGAAATTTCGAAAAAAGTGCAATATCATTTTTTGCATTTTTCTCATCGAATTTTACATTTTTTCGGGTAAACAACGGTGCTTTTCGGAATCAGCGGAAAATTTCCCATCGGATAGGGTCTTCAAACTTTATGAAATCCAAAAAAATCTCGATTTCATAAAGTTTGGACGTTAATTTCACGTTAATTTCCTTAACGATATCATTTTGATTCCAGCACATAGCGAGCGCACGAAGCTCGCGAGCCACTACACCTGCTAGTGCCTCATACAGAGGCCTAGGACACTTTACAAAGCGCCGCTACCCTACGGATGCCAAAGCAACAGGGATATAGCTGCTATACGGAGAGTGCCAGTAACCAGCAACAATTCGCGTGAGAGCATACGCGTTGCTGGCTGAGTAATCTCGGGAGGCCACGTGAGGGAGCAGCATTTATAATCAACGCACACACATGACTCGGAGACGAGCGCGACGCACACGACCATAGAGCCAGTTGATTGCGGCTCGTCCCACGATCACACAGCGCGCGAAACGCTCGTTCGATTGCTTTTATACGTGAACCCCGAGAGATTTTGCTTATGAGCGGAGGCCGCGCGCTGATAAACGAGGCAAAGAAACGATCGTAACGAGTTCTGAGGAAAGGCGTGCATATAGATTAGATTCGCGGTTACAAAGTTGTGGGATTTCAAAAGAACTTCAGGTATTATCGCGGATCTTGCGAACGTCTGACTTGCGAACGTTTGAGTTGCGGCCGGACTCGCCTTTTAGTTGGTAACCTGCGAACAAATTTGTTTGAAAGGTACGCCCGGACAATCGGTGATTGACTGGGAAAGATTCAATTGATTGTGGCTCGTCCTACAATCAAGTAAAACGCTGATTCGAAAACCTTATAAGACACCTCTGACATTTTGCTTATGAACCCAAAGCGCATAGTGATAAACGGGGCAAACAAACAATCGCAAAGAGTTCGCAGGAAACGGCATACAGAGATTAGATTGGCGGGTGTAGACAGACGTGAGATTTCAAAGGAACTTTGGGCATTATCACAGATGCAGAACGATCACTTTCTAACCATTTTATAAATGGTCCACGGTTCATTTGAGTTACAGTCGGACTCGCCTTGTAACAAACAAACTTTTAGCAAACAAACTTTATTTGAAAAGTATGCCCAGGCCAACCAATGATTGATAGGAAAAAATACATTTTTCTGGCTCGTCCCACTGTCACGTAAAATGCTCATTCGGAAACCTTATAAGAATTGACATTTTGTCGTCAATTCAATTGACATTGATATTCAATGCAATTGACATTCGATATGGACACAATCGAAGCTTTAATAATATCGGTTTTAGGTCAGGTACAACAAATCATAAATAGTTACCACAACCACCCGAAGTGGTTACGGCAATAGATGCTTAAGTAATGTGAATGATTTGCTAGGAGCAACAAACTGCTCTTTCTGTGTATCACCTAACCTCTTCACGAGGTTTCAAAAACGGAACATCATTTTGCCGAATCGTCGATTTGTCGAAAAATCAGATCTTCGAAATTAACTTGCCTGAAACGTGACGCTGCCAAATCTTGCAATTAATCTTTCATAATAAAATATCGACTGGATAGAGTCGACTAGAGGGTCGACTGGAGGCGAAGGTGGCGCCGACAGGAGTGTTATAAAAAACTCAGTCCGTTCGTTCTTTTTTCCATCACTGAATTCTTTTCATACATTTTTTCGAATGTATGTATTGGGAGTGAAATAAAATAAAGATCCGACAAAATGCCGTTCGGCAAAATAACATTCGTCTTTATAAAGTCTCGGTGATGTGACGATTCGGGAAAATTACGATTCGACGAAATGACATTCGACATTATAATTTTTCGGCAAAGGAACGATTCAGCAATACGGCTTTCGGCGAAACCACGATTCGGCACAATGATTTTTCGGCAAAATGATGCGGTCCCTCTAAAAACGACGTCCAAATGAGTTACTTCCGAATTTTGACAGAGAACCTAGAACTACTAATCGGAGTTCCAAGTGCTCGTTCTTACTTGAAGCAGCAACGCGAAGATAACCCACTGGTAATACTTGTGCTGCTTGACAAGGGGATGATAGCCATGACCGTGCATCTCGGTCTTGCTGTTCGTAACGCCCGGGTACGGCACGGCCTGTCCTATCGTCATGTTGAACGCGTGTATTATGCTGTAGGTCGTGTGAAGCCAGCAGAAGGTCTCGAGCACGACCTTGTCAACGGCGCCCGAGCTCTCGCAGTGAATCGGCGAGCCCGATATGCTTTTGCACGCGAGAGTGAGACACCCGGCGAGGAGTAACGCGACCGTCAGCCGATAGTGAAGACGAAATATGAACGAGTCCTCCGACGCCCGCTGAACCTTGAACAAGGATCTTATGGAGCCGAAGATGTCGATCATTTTCAGCATTATTGGCATTTTCGTCGACGATCCCTCCGCTCCTGCGCTTCTTTTCTACAGCTTCAAGGCCCCCCGGCGACGGAGCCTCCGGATTAACTTCTTCCCTCAAGGCGTCGGACGGTCTATCGATCTCGGTGACCACGAGGCCGGCTTCAACCCGATCAAATACTCCGACCACTCCTTCGACGTTAGAATCAACATGTTCACTCGCGTGGCTCGCATATCGCGACGAAATTTCCGTTACATAAATCGCAATTATTGAGTTAGGGGGAATAAACGCGTTATTCAAGAGCCCGTTACACCGTTCTGTTGTCTATGCCCCACGTGGGTCTCGGCGACGTCTTCGACCGCGCATAAATTTTCACCTCCGATGACATCACACCGCGAAACACTTCAAGCACTTTCCTCGCCGAGCTCCTTTTCCCTCTCGTCCCGGCTGGACGGAGCTGCTTCTCGCACACACGAATTGCGCTCGTTCACCAGCGTTGCGAATTAATTTTCTTTCGTCTCACAGGCAAACGTCGCGACGTAGAAAAATGGAAATTTCGGTTCGACAAGACGAAATCGAGTTCGAGACGTTAGGGGAGACACACGTGGGGCACAGCAGCGAGCCGTTAGAAGACTGATCGGACTTGAGGGGCGTCCCTTGGCCTCGGCCAAGGCGCCCGAGCACATAACTCATATTATCTTTCCCGGAGTCTCGTTCTTTTCTTACTTGCTCTTGTCGGGTCAATAGGTGCGAACGCGAATGACTGACCATCGCTCGATGGGAATCTCCTTTCCGCGGAAAGCGTCGCAAAGCCACCAAAGTTCCGAGGTTTATTAAATATTAATGTATAATAGCTGTATATGCGTCGCAGCATCGGGAGCCCGTAGAAATTGGAGTGAATCGCTTCTGTCACAGTTGTTGTGGATCAATAGGCCGAGATGAGGTAAGATTGGTTGCGTGAAAAATGTCGCTCGTAGTTTTCGACTCACACGGAAAAAAAGCCTTGTTTACATCTACCAAGAACTTGATTATATATGCGCACGATTAATTGGTTAGACCGACCAACTTATTGGTAAACAAAACCAAGTGATCTGGTACGTCACCAAAAACTTAGCTGTCATAACCTATCATTTGGTTGATCTAACCAATTAATCGTCTGGCGCATATCTAACCAAAAACTTGGTAGATTCAACCATTCAACCAAGCCTTTTTTTCCGTGTAATTTCGCTGACGATGATGACGACCCGTCAATCAAGAAACAATTGATTGACGCATCGTCCGCCAGTGAAATTGAGGCAGAAACTACGAGCGACGCAACTTCGTTTTTTCGAAACTTCAACGTTCGACGCTTGACAGGTATAAACTATTCTTGTCACGCGTCGATAGTTTCGAAAAAACGGAGGTGGGTCCTTTGGATTATTTAGGATTCGCAATAAAAAATATGTGTTTGTTGATTTAGTGGCGAATTAATTTTCCCAGGGTCAGAATATCATCTATACATTTGTGAACCGAATTACCGGCTAATTCTGAACCTGCCGACTCGCGTTATCCGCAGCCTCGATGAATCATCGACGTCCGGCGTGGTGCGGCTGTCGTGATTCATTTTAATTTCAATCGGGAAGGTGAAGATCTTGATGAGGCTAAGTGTCTGGGGCGATAAGACATTTGCTCGTCATCGGCACGCTTATTAGTGGCTTGAGTTCCTTAGCTGGCCTTTGGCCCGAGGCCCATTGACCAACGGATCGTCCAGCAAAAGACACGAGCAATATGAGGAGGGAACGAAAACGGTGCAAAAAGACTGTAGCGAAATGATAGACGGAGTTTGGTGTGAGCGAAATCGCATGCATGCAGGTGGATAGAAAGAGAGAGAGAGAGACAACGAGGTTTCTCGAATAAGGATCGACGTGGCCCGCAGGGAAGAAGACTGCGTCATGGTACACTCGGTCTCAACCCCGAGACAAGGCATCCGGGTCATTGTCAAACTATAGTTAGGCACATCGTCCCTCTATACCACGTTCTACTCGCTGTTCCGCCGCTTCTGATGCTACTGGTTGCTGCTGGTGTCTCCCCGAGCTCGTATAATTCCGGGGAGACCTTATATTACGACCTCGACCGATTAACTCTTCTCTCTGACACTATATCTTACTCATCCCCTTCGCACTCGTCATAAACGGACACATAAATAACAGTTTTTATTTCAGTTCCCGAAGAAGTTGCCGCCTTTTCGTGCAACACAAGCATATCATTTTTCGCGTAATAATTTTAGCACGTGCCCTCTATAATTTCGCACCAAAGTACGATCTGTCAAAATGTCTCCGCATTTGCGACTGTAATTCAATTAGCAATTTTATTGCACATTTTTATTCGTTTGGTGGGCAGAAAGGAAGAGATTTGTTTCTCTCGCCCAAGCGAAACTTTAATTCATGCGTATTTCGTTTGGACAATTTCAAATTGTTGATATTTTAGAGGCTTGTGAAAATTTGGATAGCGTAAAATTAAGACTGAAAGTCTGATATAGAAGTGTGTTTTTTTCATAATTTCACGTCAAAAAGCGACCGGTGAAAATGTTTCTATATGTGTGACTGTAATTCATTCGTACGTATTGCGTTCGAATAATTTTGACGTGTATTTTAGAGGCTTGCGAAGTTTTTGATAGAATAACGTTGAAACTGAAATTCCGATATAGATTTTTTTTTACAGGATTTGGCATCAGAAAACGACCGGTGAAAATGTTTCCACTTTTGTGACCATAATTCAATTAGCAACATTATCGCATATCTTCACATCCACTAGGCAAAAAAGAGATTTGTTTCTCTCTCGCAATGTTCATTCATTCGTAAATATTTCGTTCGGACAACTTCGACGTGTATTTTAGAGGCTTGCGAAATTTTTGATAGGATAACATTAAGACTGAAAGTCTGGTATAGAACTTCGAACCTTGTTCGACGATCGACTGTCTCAAGGCGGAACGTCTCAGGTGCCATCCCAACCCCCTCGGTCGCGGGCTGCTATCTCTGTGTCGAACGTCCACGACCCTCGGCGCATGTATTCCTACTAGGCGAGAGCTTCAAGTTAATCTGCTTAGGGTTTCCTTCTTGGCAATGAACTAGATATAAGCCTTTGTAAGCAGGGAAGTAAGTTGCTCGGCTCGTCGTTTATACCGCTGCCGCAAACCCGCCAAACAGAATCAGCGCTATAGCTTCCATAGAGATATGGCCAATGAGGTAACGTTTGACCATAGGCAATCCAGTTACTTTGTCTCGCGAAAAAGATGATATTTACATGATCCTGACAAATAGGACCGCAACTTCTGTACTTGCAAATACAAAATGGAAAATCCAAACAGCTCAACTTCCTACGATACATTTATTTTCAATTGTCTTGTTACTCTTGTTGCCATCTCTTTGTTGACTTGCATTTTGATTAATGTATAAAAAAAATAGATTTTTATTTGATACCTACATTGTAACCGCGTTTTTCAATTATTTCGATCTATGTTCTACTGAGATGAGTTTACATTCTACTTGGCTGTTAGATCTCGATTGTCCGACAAATAAATACTCCAATTGCTCTCAATAGGTGGACTCGGATATTTATAATCGATTCCAGCTAATCCGCGGGAGAAATGAACGGGCACGCTCGTCGAGTTTCGTGGAAAATTCGTAGTGGGATGCACACAATGAATCGTAACGGTGGTCGTGGTGGATGTTGAGAGATGAAAAGTTGCCTGGCAATATCGCCCGCAGAGCGCGGAGAATTATACCAGGTCTTGAACAAGGCGCGAGTGTAGTCTAAGTTCGATGTAAGTAGGGCAGCTCCCGTTATATATACACCAAACCCCGAGCTGCAAGAGCATAGGAAACCGAAGCAGACGTACTCACACCAGGCTCGTCGAGCTACCCCCATCGTACGTCTCTCGGGTACCGCTGCACGCACGTATAACGCATAATTCCATGAGCTCGCGAGCTGTGTGAATGTCTGCTCGAACACAGCCGAGCGAACCGATAAATTGCATTTATCGCTGTAAGAATGGGATTTTTTAAAACTCATTGCTCGACGTCTTCGTCGCATTGAGAAAAGTGATAGATAAGCTGAACAAAATCTGCAGGCTACAAAATACATTTTTTATAGATCAACGACGTGTTCACGCCTTCAATGATCACTCCGTTTACCGAGCACAAATATGTTTCGAGTGAGTCATTTGAGAATTATGTTTCGGATGAGTAACATTGAGAAAAGTGATAGGTGAGCTGAATAAAATCTGCGTAACGCAGGCTATAAAATATGTTTTATTATATAGATCAACGGTATTTTCTCGTCTTCGAGGATCAATCGGTTCACCCAGCAAAAATATGTTTCGTGTGAGCAATTAGAGAATGATATGTTTCGTATGAGTAACATTGAGAAAAGTGATAGGTGAGCTGAATAAAATCTGTGTAACGCAGGCTATAAAATACGTTTTATTATAGATCAACGGTATTTTCTCATCTTCGAGGATCAATCGGTTCACCGAACAAAAATATGTTTTGAGTGAGTAATTTGAGAATGATATGTTTCGAATGAGTAACATTGAGAAAAGTGATAGGTGAGCTGAATAAAATCTGCGTAACACAGGCTACAAAATGCGTTTTTTATAGATCAACAATATTTTCTCGTCTTCGAGGATCAATCGGTTCATTCAGCAAAAATATGTTTCGAGTGAGCAATTAGAGAATGACATGTTTGGAATAAGTAACATTGAGAAAAGTAATAGTTGAGCTGAATAAAATCTGCGTAACATAGGCTACAAAATACGTATTTTTATAGATCAACAATATTTTCTCGTCTTCGAGGATCAATCGGTTCACCCAGCAAAAATATGTTTCGAGTGAGCAATTAGAGAATGATATGTTTCGAATAAGTAACATTGAGAAAAGTGATAGGTGAGCTGAACAAAATCTGCGTAACGCAGGCTACAAATAGTACATTACGTTACAAGGGAGGAAAGTGCAACTTTTCACCGAGTGTGAAGTTTGATGCCCGAGCGAAGCGAGGGCAGAAATTCACACGAGGTGAAAAGTTGCACTCCTCCCATGTAGCGTACTATACTTTTCTCCCGATTTCGCTAAAAAATAACCACATTTCGTGTGTGCAACGCGGACGGAAAATAACCTCATTTTTGACAAGTGACGACAGGCATGCGTAGTACGCTTCCCATTACTCCCGCGCGGGCAGGAATGAGCTGATTACCTCCCTAGGGAGGTAATGAAAGCGGACTGCGCATGCGTAAGTCACGCGTCAAAAATGAGGGATTTTCCGCCCGCGTTGCGGACACGAAATGGGGTTATTTTAGCGGAGTCGGGAGAAAACACTTTTTTTAGGTCAATGACATTTTCACATCTTCAACGATCTCTCGGTTCAGCGAGCAAAAATATGTTTCGAGTGAGTAACGACGTTGTTGTGCCGCATAAAAATGTATTTATTAATTGTTGTAGCCGAACTAAATCCGCGTAACACGAGCCATCGCATAAATTTTTCTAGAGCAACGACTTTTTTATCGTGTCTTCACGGACATTCGGTTCTGCCAACGAAAGCACGTTTCGTGCGGACAAAAATTTATTTGACATCCCGAGTAACCGACGGATTTAGTTGAACATACCGATATTCCTGGTCAGCGTGTCGCGCGCAGGATTTATGTTTCCTCATGGCGGAAAAAGTTTCGGTCAAAACACGAACAAGCCTCGGGGTTTGCAATTCACCTCCGGCTCGAATAAAAAATATACATCGCGATATCAACTTTATTTCCTGCAATTTTTTACTCTTGAGCGTGAATTTTTTTATCATTTTTCTCAAGTTGTATCGTTTAGCGCTTTTTGCTCCACGTGATTTGGCCTAACAGTGCGAGCACACAAGTGTCAAAGTGGAGACGACGCATCCTGCTCTTCCAACGAAAGAAAAGCGAAACAAGAGCGCGGAACGAAACGAAGAACGCGAGAGCCGCTGCGCCCGATCCCCCGTGTGTTTACCGTACGAGAGCTTGTAACATGTCGGGCTCGGGGGCACGGAAAGAGCGCAGAAAGCCGGGACGTGTGGGTGGTGCGAGAGCGAAAGATAAATCCACTTTGAAACACTCACCCCGTTAAATATCTCTGAAACGATCTTTATGCTCGTTCGAGATAATCGCCCGTACTCGCGGATAGAAAAATCAAGTGTGCTTTTATCTCTTTATAAAAACGTTCCGTTCGCTATTGCGCAGAGACAAATCGCTGTTACACCTTCTTTAACGTCTAACCTTCTGCCGATACACCATCTATGAGATTTCTGTTGGTCACAATTTTTTTTCTGTTGTAACCACCGAAGTGTTGCTTCACGTACTTCCACTAATTACTTATTTCGTAATAAGAAGTCATAAGAAATCGATTGCTGCATTAACGAATTTTTTGTTGACGCAGCCAAATTTTCAGCTACCACAAGAAAATGTTCAGCTACCACAGTAAAGATTTTCGTTGATATTTTTCTCTCTGTACATTGTAGCATTGAAGTACGCGACACAAACGCGAGACTCGACAAAACTGAGCTCTATTTATTGTATATTTTATCGGTTAATTTAGCAACGACCATATTTTTGTTTGATGCGATCGGTGCTAAATTAGCCAACCAAATACATATGTAATATGCAAGATTTGATAGAGATTTCTCAATGTATCCGATGACACTTTGAGAAATCGCTGTCGAATGTTTTCGAAACTCGATGTACAGACTAAACAGGACGAAGATGAAACTCAAAAGTTGTCCTGAAACGACTCCACAAAGTTAGCCTCGGTTACTCTGCATTTGACTCCACCAAAACTCTTTTTTAACGTTTCCAGTATAGTCAGAAAGGCCGCGATACACGTCGACCGATTCTGCACGCCTCCCTCGTACATTTTCCCGTCGAATGATTAATCAAAAATCGTTAAGCCGTCACATTTTTCTCAATCACAGTAAATGGACGTCTAGTTACCAACCCCACAAAAGTTGCCCGCGGTTATATTCTGCATTTGACTCCAACAAAACTCTTTTTTAACGTTTTCAGTATAACCGGAGAGGCTACGATACACATTGACCGATTTTACATGCCTTCCCTCGTACTTTTTCCCGTTGAATGACTAATCAAAAATCGTTAAGTCTTGACATTGTTTTCCGATCACACAAAATGGACGTCGAATTACCTGCAAGAACAGCATGAAGCAGACCCACTGATAGTACCTGTACTCCTTCCTCTCGCTATCCGGATGCAACTTGGAGTTATCGATACCGGGAAAGGGAACCTCGGAGCCCTCCTTTTTCTTGTACGCAGCGGTGATCGTGTATGTGCTGTGTATCCAGCAGTAGGTATTCAGCACGTCCTCGGGGAGATCCTTGCTGTGTATGCAGTCGATCGGATTCCCGACGTACTGCCTCGTGGTGACGATCAGCGAGAACGCCACAAGCAGGATCACAGTCAGGCTGTAGTGAAGTCGAAATACGGCAGTGTCAATGTGGATGTGTGAGATCTTTATCAGGCTCTTCAGGCCGCGAAATATGTCCAACATCTTGCGACGGTCTCACGCGTCGTTCTTCCCTTCCTCCACGCTCTTTTCTCGCCGAATCCTCGTCTCTCTTCGATTCACCGACGATGGAACCGTGTCTCTCGCGAAAATTCTCAAAGCGTCCCCACTTTATGAGAGCCCCAAACATCTGCGATTGCACGCGATGAAATTCGTCGGATACCAGGCGAAAATCGGTCCTCGCAACGATCACCGCACCCTCACCAAGTTTTCACCTTCTCGGTTGCAGGCTAATATAATACATTCGTCACCGCAGTCAGTCCCACGATTTCTCTTTCCTCCTTCTTTTGGTCCTCGCGTGTCCGTTTTTTTCTTTTCTTCTTTTTTTATCTTCGTCCTCCTCTACGTCAACCCTAAATGAATGATCTTTCGTTTGGTGATTATCCTGCTCGGGTCGCCGGGTCCCCGACGAGATTTTTCACCAGACCCTTTCAACATCCGCGCCGTGCACATTATTCCTTCGTGTGTTCCGCGTCCTCGGTCGACACCGCCGGTTGAGGATACGATTTTTTTTTTTGGGTGAGTTTTGTTTTTTCGTTTTGTTCCTCGGCTGCTGCGGTTAATCGCGTGTGGCCCTCGGTAGCCGGCGCTGCGTCCGATACTACGAGATGTCACGACTACTGTCGAGCAGATAACACTTGGCCCTCTCGTCGTAGTGGCACGGCTTCCTAGAGGCGACAACGACGTGTCGGGCTGCTACTACCGCGACGACGAATCCGACGGGCTTAGTCATCCTCACCACTGGTCGTCGGAGCGATCGCTTATAGTATGCAACGCTCTGCCAGGAACGACGAGGATATAACCGCGAGCGCGGTGGGAACGACGGACGGGGGAGAAATTTCGTCGTTTTGCCGCGTTTTGGCACTGCCGGAAAATAAAGTGGCGCGGTGAAGCCACTCAAATCATGGCTCAATATCGCTTAGGCCAAGGTATTGTTCGTCGTGAGATAGTCGATTAAAAAATCTCTCAGCTTCTCCTCTTGCCAAATCCTCTTCTTCTCTCGCGACGTCGCGATAAAATTCTCGGGGAATCCCGAGACGAGGACGTATTCGGAGCGCCGACGCCGGCAACGGGTGATGAGAGACTCGCGCGGTGCAATAAACAAGACCTTCGAGAGCCGTGCAAACCTGCGGCATAGTTGAAATAGTTGATTGGAGGGTTTTTAGCGGTGCAACTCGGAATTGGAGACACGAAACTGCCCTCCATTGCGATTTTTTTATGGAATAAATCGATGCATTTGAAGATGTCCAAAGAAATAATAATTTAGTAGGAAAAAGTTAATTTTTTGTTAAAAAAAACTCAGTTTTTCAATAAAACAATTATTTTTCAATTTTTTTGTACTGTATTTAAAAAAACGGACTTTTTTAATACACAATTAATTTTTCTCGAAAAGTCTCAAAATACGGTACTTGACAAAATGATGCAAAACCTGTTTTACAAAAAAAAACCAGGTGGAGAGACTGCTTCTTGTCACCTATTTTGAGATGCACTGAAAAAGTTTATTCCACATTACAACATTTCTCTTTTTTTTCAAAAAAGAATTAACGGGATTTCTTCAAAATTTTAGAACCGGCGTTCAAAGATAGAATTAATAATTTTAGCGTAGATTAATCATTTTTATTTAGCTCTACGTGAGCGTAGAATTAATAATTTTTTGCCAAAATCGCAAGGAGAAATCGCAAGAGAGAAACTTTGGGAATTTCAATTTCTCTTAAAACCGATCAAATATTTTGTCACAACCTTCAAGGCCGTCCGGCTTTAAAAAAAATGTCTTAAAAAAGGGTTTTGAAAACTTTCGGTCATGGCATTTTCATTTTTCAAACAAGAATTCACGGGACTCCTTCAAAATTTTAGAATCGTATTCCAAAGATAGACGAATTAATAAATTATTGCCGAAAAACGCAAAAAGGAAAAACAAGTAAGAATCTTTGGGAATTACTATTTTCCCTGAACCCGACAAAAAATGTCGTCGCGCCCTTTTAAGATCAGCCTTTAAAAAAATGTGTAAAAAAAAGGGTTTCAACAAAACTTTCGGTAAGCTGATTCGCATAACCGAGAGCAATTTCGCCGGTCGCTGTAACGATATGTTCGCGTGGCCCCGATATACCTGGGTTTAATCATTTGTTTGTTTGTTGACACATCGAGGCTTTTACGGTCCACTAATTTCCTCTCGGTTTATGTCCCCCGGGTACTCGGCGAGTCGATCGCGCGCGAGCCCATAGCATCTCGCCTGAGCGGGTATTTACGATCACCGAGCTTTTCGTCTCTCTCTCTCACGGTCGCGTCTCTCGCGGCAACGGCCGATTATCCTTCTCTCGCCTCCTTTCGTTTGCTCTGCACTTTCGCGCACTGCAGAATCCGACGAATGATCGACGTACTGGCTGTGCCGCCGCTCGGTCAGGTCCCACCGCACCGCGGATCCCGCTAAAACGCGCAAACACACGAAACACAAAACACCTGTTGCACACGCGTGTTCGCCGCGCGACGCGACTCCTCGCGCTATATACCGGCCGCGGGGTAGTTCGTCCACCTCTCGTTAAATCTCCCGAGACGCTTGGAAATGCGATGTGTACACTCGAGGTTGTTTCACTTGCCAAACGGTGAGCCCGACGCACTTCTTCTCTGCGTTCGACGTGTGTTGTTGACGTTTTTTTTATCGTAGCTCCTCGATAAATGTTTATACTCTCGCACTTGAAGTCGAAGCTGCGAAAACTGCAAATATCGCAATCATTTCGGGTCGTAAATCTCCTCGCTCTGGATTTCGAGCTTTTTAGTAAAAAAAAAAAAAAAAAAAATAGCCTCTGGCGTTTCGGAACTCTGAAACTGTCGGTCAGTCTGTTTTTTTCGTGGGATTTGTAGAAAGACTCTTACTTGCGGTCGAAGCTGCGAAAACTGCAAATATCGTAATCATTTCGGGTCTTAAATCTCCTCGGTCTGGATCTCGAGCTTTTTAGTAAAAAGAGAAAAATTAGCCTCTGGCGTTTTGGAACTCTGACACTGTCAGTCAGTCTGATTTTTTTTCGTGGGATTTGTAGAGAGCCGGCGAGATCAAAGGAAAAAAATAGAAGCGCGGAGATATTTGAAGTTTTGCAGGATGGACGTCGGAAGGGGTTTCGCTGCGGTATTGTTGGAAGGATGACTCGGAAATGAAGACCTGGGCCGCGAGAATGAGAAGACAAATTTGACATGCGTTCCGCTCGAAGGGTGTTTGAATTCTACTCCCAATGTCGAAGCTGCGGTTTATCAGGTATTTTTATCGCTATTAGAAATATTCGGGGTACCGATTAATAATGCGATTCCGCGAAGTCCCCTTTTGTTGATGATTCATTATTCCGCGACCTATCTTCAAGGATGAAGACTTCCGAAATGTTTTCGCGGAATTTCTAACCATCGACAGAATTGGATCTTTTTAGGCTAAATTCGTTTGTCTAACCTCACCGTGTATGACTAAGTGAGACGAAAGTGTTTCAGTGGCTTCGAGTTGCGTCTAATCACACTACCTATTATTTTGCGTGTCCATTCGAATTTTCATACGCGCTTTGAAGTTGATCGATGAACCATCTAAATAAAAACTCGTAACAAAAACACGAGATCCTAAACTCAAGAAAAATCCTATATTTCGTCACGGAGAAAAATAATCAGGGGCCGATATTGCTAATCGATTGCTGTATTAACGAATTTTTTTGCTGTCGCATCAAAGTGTTTAGCTACAACATTGAATTTTTCTTTCATTTTTCTTGTATCGCAAGATGAAATTTCATGAACATTGAAACAAAAATATCGCGAACATTTTTAACTCTTTTCTTGTATTTTCATTGTCATTGTACTTGTATTGCAAAATGAAATTTCATGAACATTGAAACAAAAATATCGCGAACATTTTAAACTCTTTTCTTGTATTTTCATTTTCATTGTTCTTGTATTGCAAAATAAAATGTCATGAATATTGAAAACAAAAATATCGCGAACATTTTAAACTCTTTTCTTGTATTTTCATTTTTATTGTTCTTGTATAACAAAATAAAATTTCATGAATATTGAAACAAAAATATCGCGAACATTTTAAACCCTTTTCTCGCAAAAAAAAACACAAAGTGTCTGAGAATTATCGCGTGCTCGGGCTCGAGATTGGCCAAAAACCCATTAGTCCTGCATCGCGAAACGAGTGTAATTTACATAGCCTCATAAACGAAGAGAATGAGGTCTTAAAAAAAACTGTACGAAGGGACGGTAGCTGTCAGTCGCGGGCTCGGCCCTTTGAGACCCTAAAGCGGCCGAACCGCAAGATCTCTTCTCTCGCGCGTCGGAGCCTCGGGTTTGGTGAGCCGGAGGTTCGCGCGCTCCCGACGCGGTTTTGTAATTTTGTTTGATGTGCGTGCCATTCTATTTTAGCGTTTACGCTGTACAACTGCACTTTGCTACCGAGCGGCAGCAGCAGCGGCGGCGGCGGCGGCAGCACCGGCAACGTCAGGCGGCTGCGGCAGAAGCGGCACAGCTAGTATAGGAGAGAAGCGGAAAGCTGAGAAACCGAGGGAACATGAGCGAGCTAGGGGAGACCCAGAGAGACGAGAAGTGCCGGCCGCGCACGAGCGGCGGGCCTGCTGTGTGCCTGCGGAAATGTGTGAGGACAAAATACAGAAATAGAGCAACGAACCGATTTCTCTCTCTCTCTCTCTCTCTCTCGCTCCATAGCCCAAACGCCCCCCCGCCCCTCTCGGGATCCTCGCCCTCTCGCGCTCTCTTTTTCTCACGAACCATTTTTCTCCACGTTACTCCTCCTAGTCACATATTAAGCATTTTCTGTCAATTCAGCCACTTTTTTTCGATCTTCTCTGATCTGCTGCATAGTTGGTAATATCAAAGTACCAGTACTGTGGCCAGTAAAAAAGAATGACTTGTGTAAAGGTTCCAGAAAATGTGCGAATTCTTTTTATTAATCAATTCAGCCACATTTTTCTTCGACCCTCTCTGATCTGCTCCATAACTGGTAATATCAAAGTACCAGTAACGTAACTAGTAAAAAAGAAAAAATTATTTGTGTAAAGCTTCCGTAAAATGTGCGAATTCTTTTTATTAATACATTTTTTTATACCAGAAGATCTATCGGTGCACGCCGGGGATTTTTTTGCAATATCAGAAGACATGCACGAATACTCTGTAATTTTTTTTGTCCAAAAAGAATTATCCGTTTTTTAATTAAAAAAATAATTCCTCCGTTTTTCGGTAAAAAATCATTCTAATCGGAATGCGAAAATTATTTGAAATATACTGCTCGAAAGCTAACAGAAAATGACAACTTTTATGTGCAGATATTTTTTTTAAGTAACTTCAAGTTTCCGAGATATTTGCGTTTGAAAGGAAAACGGTATTTTCTGAAATATGGTTTTAAAAATCTGAAAAAATGCACATAGAGTGCCCTTTACTGGTACTCTGATATTTCCAATTATGGAGCAGATCGGAGAGAGTCGACGAAAAAAGTGGCTAACTCGACAGAGAATGCTTCATATATGTAGAATGAATCGTTTTCAGTGTTCCCCCATTTTCCCGTCTCCTTGTCCATCGATTATCCGCGAATTATTCTTTCGGCTGTCTCTTTCGTGAACCGAAAACGCACGTCCGCACGTGTCTCTGTCTATCTCGGGGCTCTCGACGTTCGGCTTCGTCTAGTTTCAAACAATCCTTCGCCTACTTCAAGCGTCCCGAACACGTGCTGCTCGGCGGCTTCTCGCTTTTTCGCTGTCTCTTTTTCTTTTGCCTCGGAATAATAGTGGATCGGCGTATGTAAGGTAAACGGCCTACTTTCTGACCTTTGAGGAGTGTAATATCAGTATTCATGATTTGAGCGACTGACGATTTTAATGAAAAATATTATTGGCGATTTTTGGGCCTGTTGAACCGATGGAGTAACAGATTTTTCATGTTTTCGATAATAAAAATGTAATCCCTTCGGTGCTATTCAGTGATGCGCGATACGCAGGTTAAATTTTGAATTTGTACTTGGAAATATAAACGTGTAAGCAGAACAATTTTAAATAAAAAGAAAGTTTTCAGTGCAAATTCATTGTCACAATTACCATTTTAATTAATGCGTGATTACCGATTTTTGTGATTATTCAACCGAACGAGAGAAAACTTTGTATTATTTTCAATAAAAATCCCGAATCCCTTGTGTTTCATCCAGATACCTCAATTCAATTCTATCCTCGAAAACGGTTTAAAATCAACTCGTAGGCGACAGATAAAAAGCTAAGTAGAAAAAACTTGGAACGACAGAAATTTTTTTCAATGACGATTCGTACTCGCGATTAGTTTCGTCGAATTGAAGAAAAATATGTTCATCCACACCTTACTGCAAAAAATGAAAAAAATAAATAACAACAATTCTCTCTCACCGGCCCTCAAAAACCCCCAATTTTCTGCACAGTTACGAAGTGAAAATCACCACTGGAAAATCGTGAGAAGCACCGCGGCAACAAAATATCTCGACACGCGACGTTACAGCATCGATAGTCGAATACCCGGAAGAGAATTGCAGGAATCTCGTCTCGTTCCTCGCCTTCGTTTTCGCCCACCGCTCGATCTCCCACCGTCAATTTGTCGGCACGCGTCCGTGGTAAACGCAGCAGCAGCGGCAGCAGCAGCAGAGCAGCATTGGCCTTCCTCCTCGAACTCAAACAAATGTTGGTCCGCCGCGATCTTGGAGAAGCGGCCGAGCTAACGAGAAACCCGAGTAGAACTTCCGAAATACACGCTGTGGTCTGCTCCGCCGGCCGCCGCTCTTCCTGCCTCCGCTGTTCGACGTTCCAGTCACGATAAAACGACCTGATATTAGGCTGACGTCAGCCACAGCATCGAGTGGCGATCAAAAAAAAAAAAAAAAGCCCGGTGAAACAGAAACGATCAAAAGTGCCATATTACAAGTTAGAAAAAAAAACGTGCAGCCAGACGGTCCAGTAGTTCGAGTCACCGCAGTGCAGACGCCAGAGACTAAAAAAAAAGTCGTCGCGGGAACTTGACGAGTGGCGAACGAGATGTAAAACGTCAGTGATTTGTGGTACCACGTAATTCGGTAGCGAAGGACGGATCTCGTCTTTGATGTCGACAGTTGTCTTTCACTTCGGAGTGAAAGGTGGAGAAGCGTCGCGCAGAGCGAGGAGGACCGAACAACAACGACGTAACGGTATTGCAATGCGTTTATGCGGCAATAAAGTTCCTCCCTCTTTTTTTTCTCTATTTCGTTTTTCTCTCTCTCTTTCTTTTACGTTGATTTTATTTCTCAGTGATTTTTCTCGTCGTTCCTTTGCGAAGACGTATCGGGCCGAACCGGCTTGACGCTCATTCACCCGCGCACTACAACCCTCGACACACGCCACAACGCCGCGCACTCGACTCGACTCTCACTCGCCGTGGGCTCCACGCTTCGCACGGACGAGTCCGAGGAGGAGTCAGGGCGCTCCAGGAATAGAAACCGAGAGCCGAACGAGCGTAGTCCGCGGGCTCGTGGGCTGCTCCGTGGGCTTGTGAGCGAGACCGACACACCGTGCACGGGACTACGTCGACGGCCACGACGACGACGACGAGACGACGACGACGACGACGACGACTTCGACGTCGCGGTTCCTCACGCGCGATGAGAGGGGCGCGCGCGAGATTCGCGGCCCCTCGCTAGCCAGAACTGAGGCTCGACGCCGATTTTATACATAGGAAAACGACGAAGGCGTCGGCGGCGTGACAGCAGCCACGGCGTCCCGTCGCTACGCACGGATCTTCCGATCGTTGGAACGGATGTCCGAATATTTTAAATATTCGCGGAATTTCCGGTCTTTTTTTCTACATTTTTTTGCTCGCGACTTTTTACTGTAGAAAAGAACGTTCACATTTTTTTGGGATATGATCATTTTTGTGATTTGTTGGCTATGAAAAATTCGATGGACTATCTATACGATTATTTTACTGACAAAAATGTGTCAGTGAAATATAAACAATATCTAAAATACTAAAAATTCTGGGAATTTCGTTTTTTTTTCTACATTGTTTGTTCTCGATTTGTTGCAAAAGAAACATACCTCGCAATTTTTTTGGGGTCTGGACATTTTTCTACTTCGTTGGCTACGAACAATTCGATGGTATAAAAATCTGAAAGAATTCATGCACATTAAAGGTACTGAAAAGATTAATTTTGCATAATAATAATTCTAAAATGTTATTAACAAATTCATCAAAAGAAATTGTTTATCTAATGTCCCGGTGGCCCAATTAAAAAAATATATAAACCATTCAATCGTTTTTTTGAATATGTATAATTCATATGTGAATTTTTTCAGACTTTTAATATGATTTTGAAGTTTGTGTTTTTGCACACATATTTTCCACATAAAAAACACTAACTTCAAAGTCAACTTAAAAATCTGAAAAAATTGATGGGTGTTCAGAAAAATGAAAGAATCATTTTCGTTACCAAAAAAATGTGGGTCACCGAGAAATTTGTTAAACAATTTTGTTTTTCATGAATTTGTTAATAACATTTTACAACTATAATTATGCAAAATTAATCTTTTCAGTACCTTTAATGTGCATGAATTGTTTCAAATTTCTATAGCATCGAAAAATGTTTGCAGTTCTCTCTTATTTTTCTCGACTTCATACGAAATGAGCGGGAAGCGACATAACTAGCTTAACGCAGAATTTTTTTTAACGAAACGGGTCATGTTAATAAGACACCGTAAAAAATATTACTTTTAACATAAAAATAAGTAATACTAGGACAAAATCCGCACCAGTAACGTTTGACACCGTATATTTTTAACAGTGTGAGGTAGATGTAACCGTTTGTGAGCATTTTTATTATATATCCATCAAATTATAATTTTCCCATAATTGCATGTTGATTTTCCAATGAAATTGGAAATTATTCAATTATTTAATTATTCAATGTATTTAATCAAAATATTTAATTATTCTATTAAATATTTTGTTTTATTCGTTTCAATGTAATGGCCACAATGGACCTAAGGTGGCCAAAAACGGTACGTTTACCCTACCCGTTTTCGCTATTTCACCGCGCGCGAATAAAATAATCGCTCGGTCGGAAGTCGTTTCGAGATCCGCGAACCACTTATAGCGATCTTTATAAAAAGAATGGCCTGAATCACGCGTGAAATTTAGCTTAACGAAACGTGCATACCGGTCTGCTGATTGTTAAGCATGCGGATATGCCAATCATTGACAAGTTTGCCCGCAATCAACAGTTGCGTTACAACACTGTAGACTTTGCTACAGTCGGAGCGCACGCTGTCGATTATCCGGTGTACCGGTCGACGACTGAGACATCGACACTCCGTATGCCTCAAAGCCGCAGTCGCGTGAAGGGCGATGAGGGATGATTCTATAGGCTTCCCGTATCAACGGCAGATTGTAATGGGTATTATGGGCACGGACGGTGCGCAAGGTGCAGGGAACCGAGGATGCGTCCTCGGCAAACAATCTCGGCGTTGGATCATCGGGCACGCGTGAATTATATCCGCGAAATTACACGCCACGCGCGCGAGAGATCAGCCAGCCGTGAATGAGCGACCAAAGGTGCTACACGAGAGGATTGTTGCTGTATGCAAAGGGCGCGAGCGGCTCGAATTCCCTTTCCCGGTTGTTCTGTTTCACTACTCGTATCGCAGTATCAAACAGCCGGTGTGGGCGCGAAGGTAAACCGAGACGTAAACGGACATTGCGGGCGCGAGGATCCTATGGATGCGGAATTTTGCTAGTCTCGCCTACGACAAATATCCACACATTAATGTACACAGCGGATGCATACGATACACCGCATTGCGTGTGAAAATACTTAGTAATAGAAAAAATTGATTAGCCTATTATAGATGATATTTTGAAAAAAAAAAAAAAAAAAAAAAAAAAAAAAAACCGAGGTCGATTTTGGCGATTTTCGGTCCGGAACCGGATCTATGATTTCTGAAAAAAAAAAAAGTCGCGAAACATTATTTTTTTCAAAATCAATTGCAAAAGGTTGTTAATCAGTGTTTTCGGGGGTAGAATATACAACTTGAGAACGATGGTATAGGTTAAAAGTCGATATTTTGAAAAGAAAAATTTCCCAGGTCGATTTTCGCGATTTTCGGTCCGGAGCCGGTTCTATGATTTCTGACAAAAAAAGTCGGAATTTTTTTTTTTTTTTTTTCAAAATCGATTAAAAAAGGTTGTTAATCAGTGTTTTCGGGGGTAGAATATACAACTTGAGAACGATGGTGTAGGTTAAAAGTCGATATTTTGAGAAGAAAAATTTCCCAGGTCGATTTTGGCGAAAAGTCGGCAGCCACGCGCTCCAGCGCGTGTGATTACTCTATAGTTTAGAAATAAATATGATGATGCGACTGGTTTTGTAATGATTAATTAACAATAGTAACACGAAGTAATTATAATATAACGTGTACATTTTTGTAATGGCTTCAAAGAATATTTACTCCCCAATTTTCAACATCCAACTGTTTTTAAAGTTACAATTATTTGATAGCTAAACTACGTTATGCTTCACATAACTTAAAAAATATTAATTGTAATTTTTAAAATAGTCGTCACTTTGATTTACCAATACTAGATTTTTTTCTTAGCGCGATTTCTCTTAGATGACACCGCAACTTTCCCACAAATATCGCAAAATTAGCGCACATTTGTACAGGGAATTCTCGTTAATTCATTTTTATTATTAACCACTCTTTGAAAATGTGAAATTAATTTTCTTCTATGTTCAAGTCATACAGGTCGAAAGCCGGCAGCCAGGCCCGCGCCCATAAAATGCCGCACACGCCGGCGCAGAACGAAACCGAAACGCCCGATCTATCTGGCACCAGGAGCAGACGAGTCTGTGCATCTTGAAGTGAATTTCACTCCAAAATATCTTAATCCCTTGTCGTACTTTGCGCGTCAAATTTAAAGTTACATAAATACACGGCAGGGAGTCGTTGCGCGAATGCAGCTGGATTCGGGAGTCATCGAGAGTACAGGCGAAACTATACATATATTCGATTATAATATCAGCGCGTGTTGTGAATTCATCCGAATATACACCGAAGCAGGCGAGCAGAAAGGTAAATTCTGAGTGAGCGGGAGCGAGAGAAAATTATGAGCGCATGTTCGCCGCGTACAAACGTGTGGTCGTTGCTCCTCGACTTTACGTCACCACAATTTATCTCTCTTTAAAATAGATCGTGACTTGTACGACACGCTGATTACAACGCGCGCAGGGAGCGCGCCAGGCCCTCTCGTCCTCTTAATCTTCTTTTTCCGGATCTCGTCGCGCGCCGCAGTCGCCGAGGAAGTAAAATTTCCTCCGTGCCTTGCGACTATCTACGATGCGATGACGTAAATAAAGCGTTTGAACGAGCGCATCCGAGTGGAAACACAGCAAATATATATATACACCTACCTATATATTTATATATAACGCTTGTCCCTTAGCCTGATTGATTTTGACATAAACTGACACCCGTCGGACTCCTTCACGCTCGTTGAAAACCGTTCCGGTCGCGGCGCCCACCGAGAGTTCGTTAATTTGCGGGAATATAGTTCACAAATCATTCGGGTGAATCGGACTTTTATTTTCGAAAAATCTCGTTCGCGCCGCGTGTCACACGGTTTCCGGAATCCCGCGTCACCGCGATTAACACGCACGACCTCTTTTTTCTTGTGTCAGATGATTACGCGCGGTACGCCCGCCGCTCTGTTTGCTTGGTAATCGAATACACAGAGACGAGTGTTCCAGAGGTTGCGCGCGAGCGGCGAGGGGGATGTGGAATTTAAAAAAATAAATGGATAGTTCGCCCACCGCATGGTGGAGCGAACCGCATTTACCCTGCGGTGAAATGTTTGGGACTCTCCGGCTCTCTCTCTCCCTCTCTTTCTCCGTCCTTCGGCGTTTCTTTTCAATCTCATCTTTCTATCCGGCCTCTACGGATAACTCGAACGCTCGCATATTTGCCGCTCCTTTTTTAAACACGAGGAACTCTGCTATCGCGGACCCCCAATGAACGCGTCGTGTTTACGTTAGCTTTGACGTTAGCCCAAATTCGTTCCGCCGCGCGCGGAACGCGGATGAACTGTGTGGACACCTACGGTGTAGTCGCAGCTGTAACGCCGAATTGGTGCGGCGACGAGAAAATATTCGAGTAAATAATTAGGTATCAATCGGTTGGTTGACTTGAAAGACATTTGAAAAAGTAGACGGACGTATTTAATAAATTTGAAAAAGGTGACGGCGCACGCGAGCCTGCGGAGCTTTTATTAGGGGACACACTAACAAACGAGCTCTGATGGTTTCACGTTTGATCACTGATTTCAGCGTAAAAAGATCGAATTGTCGTTTCGATATGCGTGGAGCTATTTTTGCTATGTGCCCCAAGATACACGACAGCGTTCACATTCTCAGCGAGATGAAAAAAATTTGTTCGCAAAAGTTTACATTTTTTTACAATTTTTTTCAGCGAGAAAATATTCGAATAAATAATTAGGTATCAATCGGTTGGTTGACTTGACAGACATTTGAAAAAGAAGACGGACGTATTTAATAAATTTGAAAAAGGTGACGGCGCACGCGAGCCTGCGGAGCTTTTATTAGGGGCGACACTAACAAACAAGCTCTGATGGATTCACGTTTGATCACTGATTTTAGCGTCAAAAGATCGAATTGTTATTTCGATATACGTGGAGCTATTTTCGCGATGTGCCCCAAGATACACGCCAACGCATTCACATTCTCAGCGAGATGCGACCCGTACAATATATACGAAAATTGTTCGCAAAACGTCTACATATTTTTTAGAATTTTTTTGTACTACATCAACTATTTGACTTTCCAAAAAATGTTAGTATGTTTTGGAATGATGAAAAAGAGATGTATTAAAAAGAAGACCGAGCTTGACACCTGCCTTTTTCTTTGACAGATAATTCCTAAATGTTGGGACCATCCATCGTTACCAGCACTCGAAGAAGAAAAAAAAACTCGCGAGAGCAATTGAGTTAAGCGATTTTTAAATCGATGTTGTCGCCGGACCAGAATTAAGCAGTCACAACAAATGTACACTTGAAGAATCGTCGTGTCGTGGATTTTTCTTCGGCTCGACCTTCCACGTTTTCTCGGGTTTCGTGTAAAACGGCGAAAATAAATTTCCCGCTTCTCGGTTTGGTCCGAGGGCGAGAATAGGCGTCGCGATGACGTTAAACATATTTCCATTGTACAGCGTGATAACCGTCGGGCAGTAATTTCGTTATTTATCGAGACGCGCGAGCTTTATTTACATCAGTCGTCTTGTCACGGTGACCATTCGTTACCCGCTCGATTTCGCAGGACCAAAAAGGATTGGCCACGTAAATTCGTCTTGGCCCGAGGAAAAGGCACGACTTCCAGACATTTATCTCCGGTCTTGGCCCGTTTCTACGACGACTCACGTCAAAACAGCGATTGTGACGAATGGCCGAGTTTCCATTGCCACGTTTGCCTCGCGCGAAACTTAGCCGGTAGGTGCTAGAACAAGCAAGTCGTTAAATTCAAACGACACGGGAAAAGCGTGACGCAAGACTTTCCGCGGCTACGATAAGGTTACGACTGGCCTACGAGCTTTGAGTCCTCCTGTACGGAAATCGTTAATTCTTCGTCACCCGCACTGGGTGCTTTCTGTCCTCTCACAGCCGCGACTCTTCTTTTCGAAGTTCGTCGTGAAAATCAAGACTTTCTGTAAATCTAGTAGCAGCCCGGAAACGAGGCACCAATGACGGTTAAGATGACACGTATATTGCGTTCTATATTTCCATCGTGAGAGTTTTTTTTTCATTCCTTTCTATAAATTCAAGCCCATCTCCCTATCCCTGCTAATTACAAAACTTTACCGATTCATTGCTCAATCGCGCCGATATAATTCGAAAGATTGGCTTGAAATTTTGTGTGGTCGAAGCTACGATGCTATATTCGACTATACGAAGATTTTGCTACAAACATTAACTACAAAACAATTTTGTGCAATACACGTTGGAAAAACTTTTACCAACCAGTGTGATTGCAAAGTCACACACGTCAAAAAAAGATTTTCCGCACTCGCATCATAATGTACTATTTTGTAACACTAGCGCAAAAAATGTCCCTCTTCGTGTCTATATTTTTAGCATTTTTTGCACCACTCAGAAGCTTCTTTCTCGCACGCTTTCGCCACACTGCGGGCATCCGCTTTTTCGCACTAGTACCACAAAGTACAATTTCAACCCTTCGTAGTCACTCTGGGTCGATGTCACCCGAGATCGATCTTTCAGGGCAAAAATGAAATAGTTTCCTGTGGCCAAAGGGACTTTGTCTAGAATAAATACCTTTTGTGTGGCGGACACTAGGACAATATTTTTTTTATCAAAAGTACTATATTTAGAGAGTATCAGGTTAAAATTTGAGTTAAATCGATCTTTTATTTACGGGGTTATGATTTTTTTAGTGAAAAAACGTCTTTTTTTCGATCTTTCACATTCATTCATTTTTTTAAATATGTATCAATTTAATATTTGGCATTTTTTTTCTTTTTTGTAAATTACTTATAAAGTTTAAAGTATATTCTGCCATTTTTCGATTTTCCAATATTTTTCAAGAGGGTAGTTTAGTCGCAATACGCGGTCAAAGATGGCCCGGATGAAATCGATCCAGAGTGACCACCGTGATCGATCGGAGAAGTGTGACCACGAAGGGTTAGAATCATATTACACAATTTTCCAAATCGACTATACTACTAGTAATTATGTTTCTTTTTTCAAAATGCTTGCAGCTAATCCACGGTCGGTCGGCAATGTCAAACAATCGGTAACATATTATCTTAACATACTAATAATAAAATTGTTATTCAACGCGCTATTCCAATGAGCACGAAAATCTACTAAATTCTAAACTCATTTCCGAATTGCGAGACCCCCGAGCTTATTTCAGTGCTCGGAAAATCGATTTCTCTTTGCCGACGCGGAAAAGCTATGAAAATTCGTAACGGACGTGTTCGTGCGGCCGATTCGTTACCGCTCTCGCTGTTACGACTCGTCACGTCCGAGAATCGGGTCAGCCCCGGCGCACCGAACGAAAATCGTTTAACAGCGCGAAGGTATAGCGAAAAGGTTTGTAGGTCCGACGGAGGTCGTGGAATTTGCGCCCTGAGACGTCCTGGGCGTTTTAACAAATGTCCCGAATCCGTCTAACGAGCCGATAACTGACGCTACTGGGTCATTGCGGCGTCGCGGTTGTCGTTCTCGGTCGGCGAAACGGCGAGAAAAAAAATCGAAGGAGGCAGAGATGGCGAGGGCGGGCCCGAAGATTCAGATTCATCTTTCTTCACCGGGGAAACCGCTCGTTCGAGCTTGGACACATTATTTCCGGACGATAAATCATGTCGTTTCTGGGAACAGTCGAAAACGCTATGACACAACGTTCACGCAATTCCGTGGGTCGCGTGTGCGCGCCGCTACCGTAGAGACACGTAAGCCGAGCAGCCAGGGGAAAATAGAAAATACAATCTAATAAAGAAGCCATTCAGTGCAACCGACCTGCGTTTAGGCCGCCCCACGCGTGGGCCGAGGCGTCTGTGGTGCCGCTGCAGGTGTCTCGATGACCCAAAATGTAAGCTAATTAATCGCCCGCGCGAGATTTCGGAAAGCAGACAGGGAGGGATGGCAGCTCGTTCGAGTCCAAGTGGGGCAATGAGAGTCAGTGAGTAATAGCGTTCACCCTTATATTACCGCCGTTCTGGCGCCACGCAGTGTTTACTTCGGTAAAGCTTGCCGATGCACGGAAAGAAAAAAAATGCATGGATAATTCATCCAATTCCGAGTACGTTTTACTGGAAACCCCATGAGAGGTGTGACGAAAACACAGGAATGTTTCCTGTTCTAATTCGATATTAAAAATTACTGCAATAACGCCGGACTTTTTATGAGCAATTGCATTGAATTTTTTGTGATGTATTTTAATACATCACAAAAAATCCAATACAAAAGGATAAGTCTGTACTATTTTCTCAACAGAATAAATACTGGAATACACCGCAATTTTTACTGAAATATAACTTTTCTTATTTTCACTGTAAAAAATATACTGTACACCAGAAAATACCCATTCATATTGGGTGTAATGCTCAATTTATTGGAATGAACATAATTATTACCCAAATATGACTCATTTTTCATGTACGGTACATAATTACTACTAATCTTTTTTCTCCGCATGAGATCTCATCGTACGAGGTTTTTTTCGCGGGAAGATTATCCATATGAATACAAATGGCTTGATTTATTGTTAAAGTGATTTTTAAATAAATATTTGTATCCAATTTTTTTTCGCTCATAAATCCGACTATCGCTCGAATAATGGCAAAATCTGCTCCTTCATATTTTCTCACATTACACGTACACTTTTTAAGGCAGGTCTACATTCAGAAAAATATATGAGACAACAATGCCTATGCAATGTGTTCTACTATACAAATAAACTGTATAAATTCGTTACAGGAACCATGATATAGTTGCCGGTTACTTTATTTATTGTTACGGGAACCATGAAAGCATTGTTGTCCTCTCAGCCATCTATGTCGCATAGTAAAGACGATCATGCATTTTTCTGAGCACAACGCCCGAGTCCCTTCGGCCAATTTTAAGAATTCACGGTAAACAAAAAATGTCAATCCCCAAACTTGGTCCCGATTTCAGTGTGTCCGGCGACACCGACGACCAATCGGGACACGAACCGTGAACTTTTTACGGGAGGATAATTATTATTTATAAAAGCTTCCTTTGGTTTTAGTGGGACTTCTGTAGCATGGTCACAAAATATTACCGCTACGGACAAAACCACGTTACGCGTATTCATTCTCCCTGTGTTGTTGCCTCTTCTGCAATAACTAGACTCAAGTAGCTCATCATCAGCGATAAATCAAGTTTTCCCGAGTCAAATATACGATCCTCGGTTGAGTACCGGGAGCACCGACGCGTTCAGGCCATCATAAGCAACAGCAGCATCACCGACAGCACCGCACGTCGAGAGTTCGAGGGCCTCGCGCTCTCAGCCGTCTCAGACTCGCGCGAGCGTCTGCGTCTGATCGCATACGATTTGTTTTCTCTACTGTGTTGCCGGCACGCCACCACTGCACGTGCGGCTCTACCTACTTCACGCAACGCGCCGCGCGATCTACCCTGTTTCGCCGTCGTTCGAGCTACGGGAAGAAATCGACAGAGCGCGCGGCCTGTCCCGCATCGACGGCTTATTGAGATATCACATTATAACCCTTTCGGGCTCTTTGGCTATCGGCGCTTTCGCTGCGTAATCTGGAAACCTTTTTTTATTCTTTCGTCGATAAAATGAATAAATGAAACATTTATTCGCAGTGCGACATCGCATAACCGTTTTACGTAACTTCGCGGTACTAATTTTTATTGCAGTAAACGATTGCAAAGCCGATTCTCGTACTTCGCTTTTCGCTTATTCGCTTTGTGTAACAAAGACACGCGTCCAGCTAGAAATTTTCTGTAAACGTAATTTCTGTACATTTTTGATAATTTTGAACACCCTGACGTTGGGATATCGCGTTTCTTGCGCGACGAGCGCGCGATCCCCATATGGAAATACAGTAAGGGAGGTGCGGGCAAAATGGGACGCATACGCGAAAAATGGTTTTATGACGACAACAAAAGTGTAGTTTGATTGCTTTTGATCCAAAAATTCGATTCCAACCATGAATTTTTGTCGTCGGCAAAAAAAAGTGCGGGCAAAATAGGACAGACGCCCAAATTCGGAAATTCGTGTTTTTTTTACTCGGTGATACTCCTTGATGGTTATATTGAAAAAAATATATATATATTGTACTTTTTTTTTTTTTTTTTTTTTTTTTTTTTTTTTTTTTTTTTTTTTCAAAGCGTCTTTTTAAAAGCCAGATTGCTTGAAACACTCGAAATTGTTAAAAATCTTTATATTCCACTTACATGCGTTGAATTGTGTCGTATATAGACACGATATTCACGAAATGGCAGTCTGTCCCATTTTGCCCGCAACAACAGTTGGAACTGAAAAAAACGCTGCCCCGATCTGCCCGCGCGTCCCGTTTTGCTCGCACCTCCCTTACACGCAAGATATATAAAAGATGTATTTTAGATATACAAGATACATTTTAGCCGAAAACTTCTATATGTGAGATATATTTTCGTGTGTATTTCTTTTCCGTAGGGGTCGTTTACGACAAAACAAAAATATCGAAATTCAAAATATTCCGTGATATAAGGCGTTGACAAAAATTTGGTTAATGGATTATTGTAAAAAAAACAATGGATTACCTGAAAGATCAGGCAGAATGCAACCCACTGATAGTACTTGACCTGCTTTATCATTGGATGCGCATTGTTGCCACCTCGATGACGACCGGACTCCTCGTCGTGATGATTTCGTTCGCGCGGGTAGAAAGCCAAGGAAGGTCCGACACCCGGAAACGCTACGTTCACCCCGGCTACGCCCAGCATTGCTCCGGTCACGAAGTACGTGCTGTGGATCCAGCAGTACGCGTTGAAAGCCTCCACGGGTATGTCCCTGCGACCGAACGGACGGAAAATGTAAATTTCTATATTCGACATTCCATACCAATTCGATCTGGCTCTGACTCTCAACCTCTCCGATTTGGTTCACAATTTTTTTATATGTTTCTCTTGACTCAAAATAGTAGTTAGAATTTTTTCAGGCTTTCAAAATCAATTTTGAGCACGGTATTACTTTTTTAACGTCTTCATTGAAAAACCTCGAGGGTGGCTGTCATTTAAAAATCTAAAAAAAATCTCAAAAATCCGTTGTCGGAAATGAATTTTTTTTACCATAAACAGCTGTTTATGGTAAAAAATTATGCCTGAATCTTAGCTTAAAAAAATATAAAAAATATTTAAAAAATGTAAAAACACGGTCTGGAAAAATCTGAAAAATTGTAAAAAAGTTGTGTATTATGTATAAAATAATTCTAAGAAAACAACCCACAGTAAATATACATCCGCTACAATTTTTTTTCTATTGTTTTTTAAACTAAAATTCACGTGGACGCAAAGACCTGGACATTATGAGTTTTGGATAAAAAAAATTCCCATTTCTGACACGGAATGTTGACATTTTTTCAGATTTTTACAGCCCTCGAGATTTTTTAATCAAATCCGTTATAAAATTATAGCCTACACAAATTTGGGTTCGAAAACCTGAAAAAAATTCGGACTGATATTTAGATTCAAAAGAATCATATAACAAATCTTTAACCAAATCGGAGTTGTCGAGGGTCAGACCCAGATCGAATTGGTGTGGAATGCCTCATATGCAAACGCGCATATAATCGCACACGCGCGTTGAATAAAATATTAAATGGTCCCAAAAGAACGGACAATAGCCGAAATTTTTGTTATTCCTGTAACTATCCATTGTTGCTCTCTCACCTGGTATGCACGCAGTCTATGGGATTGCCCACTGCTTGCTTCGCGGACACGATCACGGAAAAGCTCAGCATCAGAGCGGCCGTTAGCACGTGGAGCCTGATCAAGGGACCCTCGCTCCTTACTCTGCTCACCTGAATCAGTAATCGACCTGGAGATTCAATATTGCCGGGAACGTGACGGGATACAAATAATACCGGAAATCGTGGGTATCAATATAGGTACCGTCCACATGTAAAACCCTGTTTAGATAGTTTATACGTCTTTTTTCTGATTAGTGAATACGAAAATTATATGGGAAGGAAAAAAATTCGTGACTATTTAAAACTCACAATCAGCAAGACTAATTGCTGATAATTGTTTTCATTCCAGAAAAATGAGAGGTACTTGCAGTAAGTGTTGAACTGTAATTCTTCGCTCAATACAAGTACAAATTGTTATTATTGGGCCAGTGGTATTTAGGGATCCGTAATATTTATTCTCTTCTTCAATATTACTGGAATCATTTTGTAGCATTTTAAAGCCTAATGCTTACTTGCAAACGGTGAGAAAAATATTGATGGTTCACAGAAATACGTGTTAAGATTAAGTTTCTTTTTATTAATGCCATAAACGATTTTCAATAATTTGCAGCACCAATATAAAAAGTTATCTTGAAAAACAAAATAAAGGTATGGACAATAAATTAATAGACGCCAGGCTATCACGATTTTTCTAGTTATTCGCGTTTCAAAATTCTGAAGTTAGTCAAGTGATTTTTTATTGTATAAATTATCTTATTATGTATTATAAGGCGCACTATAAATGGAAATTTCAATATATTACGAACAAACTATTATCATTTCGTTATTTTTGTTTGAAAATGCTGCTTTTCCAAATGACAAAAGTCAACATTTAATTAATGTTTAAAACGTTTCATTCACGAATCATTTTTATTCGCAAACGACAAAATCTGCATTGGTATTTCAATTTCACCTGATGTTACGTACAAATTATTACTAATTCTTTATCTCCATCTAAAAACCATGTTTTTTCGAATAATAACAATAATAAGTGAAAATAATAGTAATAATAACTATGGTTTAACATTTTTTTAATAAAATTTTACTACAATTAAAAGTAAAAGTTTACTATAATCATAGTAAAATTTTTGGTATAATTTAAAAAATATACATGAATCTTTGGATTCTTGAAAACATCGAAACATCTTTCCGTAAACATTCCAGTACATAAATCGTAGCAGTACCTATGCGAAAAAGATGTCTCTCGATAACCATTATTTCCGGAAGGAAAACCGCATTATTTGCTCAAAGAAGAAAATACTCACATGAAAGAGAAAGTAGAGACCGCCCAGTGCGTCCATTATCCTTTTTCCCTCGCGACTGCTATCGCTCTTTGGCGGTCCACTTTTGCCTCGGCCGCCGGTGCTCCTGCCGCCGGAACCCGCTCGCAACTTATTCTTTGTTCCGCGAGTTCCGTTATTCCTGTCCGTCGACGGTCCGTCGTTGCACTGTAGTATTCTCTCGGTGCTCGTGCCTCGAGGACTTTTCATATTTCGACTTCTAAGCTATCACAATATATGCTTGGCAGCGGCATCGAGATCGAGCCGCGACCGCCTCCCCCGCGTCGCCCCTGCCCTTGGACTCGTTTTGTAATCACTCGCAAGGCTTCATTCGTCGGTAGGAGACGCGATGAGCTTGCAGTATCGATGATCCGCGACACTTCCCCGGACATTATTCACCCGAAAAAATTTACCCCAACGCGCGCGCACCGGAAGCGTCGATGAGGTCAAGGTCGACGCCGCGGAATCCCGTGAAAACGTCACTGTCAGCTAGCGCCCAACGTAACCCATATTTCCGTCAATCAAGTCGATTGGCGGGTAATCGATAATTTTCGTTTCGTCTCATTTCTTTTTTTTTCAATTTTCACACTTTTCTATGACTCCGTTATCATATCGCGGCTAATTTTACATTTGTCATGATTAATCCAAGTTTATCGTGCAATTTTTATCGAATTTTAATTACATTTTCCAGATTTTATTGCGACTGCAATTTACAGATTCATCGATGATTTAACGATTAATCGTTATCCTACTTCAACCCGCCAGTATTTGCAACCACTTTGTCCTTATTTTTTTTATTTTTTATTTTTCAATGAGTATCCACAACGATATTAACGACAAATCGATCGATAACAAATTTTATCTTCTCAGTCCTCGTCACTCGATTATTTCGTTCGCACTTGGTCCCTTCATCGTCATCCCTTCCCCCGGAAAAGTTCTCGTGTACGAAACGCCGCACTTCGCGACGCTCGAGTACTTAGGGTGCGCGCGGTGGAGGCGGGCAGCGACGTTGCGAAAATTTCCCGCGCGCGCGTTTCGATAAACCAGCGAGTATTGGCGCGGCGTCTCGTGCGCGGGATGGTTCCCAAGAAACTGAAACAGAGTAGTGACTGACCTACTACTGGGTCCGTACAGCGGGGCTCCGGTGCCAAGAGAGACACACGCGAAGGAACCAACAGCAGCGGCAGAAGCAGCAGCAGCATCGGCGACGAGCAGCAGCAACAGAGACGAGAAGTCGTGTAGAGGAGCCGAAAGCACCGAAAGCTCAGCTCACCGCCGATTCTCCATCGGTTGACGCGCGGCGCGCGGGACGAGCGCGAGGGAGAGAGACTTTTATTTTTACATTAGCACGCGCCCTTGTCTCCAGCCTCTTTCTCCTCTCCTTCTCTCTCTCTCTCTCTCTCTCTCTCTCTCTCATCGTTGACTCGTCGCGACGATTCGTTTCCATCGCGGTCCGTCTCTCTCTCATTTTATCTGTCGCGCGCGACGAGGAAGCGGAGAAGAAGAAGAAGATGATGATGATGACGAAGAAGCGGCAGCGGCAACGAAAGAACCGAACGCCCACTCCGCCTCTTCTTCTCTGTGAACGAGCCGACGACGACGATGACGACGACGTCGACGACGACGCGCGCGACGATTTCGCCCCTCGACATTTGCGACATCCGACGAGGAGACGCGCGTTGTCTGTACCGACGATCGGGGAACCGGGAGGGGTTGGAGAACCGCGAGGAGGGACACGAGTGTTCATTGCCGTCCAGGCGGCCCGGCCGCGCGGCATCCCGGCGCCTCCGACGCGCGCGTTTTCATCCGCGGATGAAAACGTCACTCCTCGATGGAGATATATAAGCTACACACACCGGGCCGACTACTTGGCAGGAGCCCGATTCGAAGTCTATCAATAGAGAAACTCCACTCTACCCGCGCTTTTGGTGCAGACATAAATTCCGTGATAGCCCAATTATGCTAGGTAATCCACTCGGCTGAGACGCACCGTCCGCGGGGCTCTGATGTGCTCGACGCGCGCGCGCCTGATTAATTAGACGAGATTGTGGGATTCGACTTTGGAAAGTGGTGACGGGTATTTCCGGGACTACTAACTGTGTAGGTATTCGCGACAATTTGTTAATCAGAGTTGTAATAAACAAATATTCATTTCGCCATGTCCTACAACACATTTGTTGGCAGTTAACAAATTCTTTTCTCAGAGTAACTATTTTCGAGGTACAAAGTGTACAGGTAATCAAAAAAATGTAAGTCCCTAATTTTTATGGAAATAAAATTGATTGTTCAATTGGCTTTGCAATTATGTTTTTCTAATTATAATTCGTAATGATTATAATACGATGTGTAAACTTTTAAATAGAGGCAAGAAATATCAATATAGCATAAATCTTCATGGTAATCTTATTGAAAAAATGGAGAAATACTGTTAATGCATTGCGAAAATAATGGAGGACTGTGCTTGTCCAGTTTTCTCACAATTTCTCCGAAAATTTAATAAAAAATTAAGTTTTCATTACGGCTATTTAAACGTTCACGTATCATTTTATAATCGCTACGGGTCATCGTTGTAAAATCATAACTAGAAAATAAACTGTTGTGTAAGCTTTAATTATTGAAGTAATGGGGAATTACAACACTGTTGTTAATTGAGTCCGAAAAATTGAAGGCGAAAAGTGCAAAAAATGAAAAGAGTGGCAAATGATATCTTCAATTTTTTATGTGGAAACTCGAACTTTGTTGCAATTTTTATTAAGGGAAAGTCGATGTCGAATGCTGTTCTGCATGTTTTACACCTAAGCTATGACCTTTTTTCGCTGAGCGGACGTTCGTTTAGTTTCGTAACGAGAAATAAGCAAAAAATGAAAGTGTAAAAAGCTGACATTTTAACGAGCCATCCTTTCATTTTAATGTATTTAGGTCGATGCTTTGAAATCCGAAGCACCCCGTAGTTTGCTTGGCCAAAAAACGGCGTCCAGATCATTAATTTGAAACACTTCACGTATGAGGTGTCGGACTCTTTTTGGCCGAGCGGAATGACAGAATTTCGAAACGGGAATTCGAAGAAAAGAAGGGAGGTAAAAAAAAGTTTCTCGAAATTGCTTTTTAAATAGATTTTTTTATTCAGCATTTGTGTCGACGTTCTCGAATTGAGACTCAACATTCGCTAAGCGTTTGATTGATAGCTCGCGGTGAGCCAAAAAGTGAAAGTACAAGTTACGTTACGTTCGTAACAACGTAAAGGCTTGAGAAACGTGATTTGATCGATGTTCAATTGACTGTCAATTGGCATTAGGTACTTTAAACCTCCGCTAAACGAGTGGAGTGAATTCATTGAATAGCGGATAAACGTCTCCCGTTCTCGACAGATGTGTGAGACACTGGTTACCCCGAAAAATGTATCAGTCTCTGAGATCCGAGCGAACACATAAATCGCCCTCGCGTTACAATTGCGAAGGCGTGAATTCGTTTTCGCTCGATTCATCTTTCCAAGAATAATAAAGAAGCGGACGATGAACGCGCGAGCACGAAGACACCGGGGAAACGTAACCGGGGCCTGTAAATACATAAGCTTTCAGTAAGCCATTGTAATATCCGCGAATAAAATGGCGATATGACGGAAGGGAAAATGGAAATTATTCGTGTGCCACGACGGAGACGCGGAAAGTGAGAGCTGCACACGTAACACCTATAGTAAAAGCACAGGCGCCTTGTCAGCGTTGGCAGTAAATTTCACGAAAGAGGCTCGCGCGAGCCACTCGCGCCAGACAGGGCAGTTTATCTTGCGCCCCGCCCGATGTGTATATTATTCATTTATTTATCTTAGCTCTATCGCGACGGATTGCATTCGCTCGTCTGTCTCTCCTCCTTCTCGCTCCTTAGCGCAGTCAGTCCTCGAATCAGTTACTCGGACAAACTTTATAACATGACATCCTTCTTTCGACGATCTTTTTTTTTTCTTCATGACCATCGAAAACTTGACAATCAATAGAATTTTATGGGTTTTCTCTGCTTTAAACTCGAAGGATTCCTATCACTCGCACGTCAATTTGAAGCTGCGACGAAATTTCTATGTTTTCTGTTTTTTTTTCAATTTCCTGTCCACTTTTTGTACCTCGAAAATAGTTACTCTGAGAAAAGAATTTGTTAACTGCAAACAAATCTGTTGTAGGACGTGGCGAAATTAATATTTGTGTATTATTACCAAAATTTAAATTGAGCCGAATAAGATTTTATTAGCCGAAACACAATGTTAAATCATGTCGTAAGAATTACAAAATATTGTTTGGCTGATCGTAAATTTGGTAATAAGAAATATATATTTATTTAGCTATATCCGACGTAAGACTTGATGACAATAAACACGGTGTACAGTTACCATTTCTGGCAGAAATCCTAGAACAGTTTCTAGCACGATTCAAACGGCTTTAAGTTTCGTTCCCCCATGGGAAAAAAGTATAGTGAAAATAGTACATTACGTTACAAGGGAGGAAAGTGCAACTGTTCACCGAGTGTGAAGTTTGATGCCCGAGCGAAGCGAGGGCAGAAATTCACACGAGGTGAAAAGTTGCACTCCTCCCATGTAATGTACTATACTTTTCTCCCGATTTCGCTAAAAAATAACCACATTTCGTGTGTGCAACGAGGACGGAAAATAAGCTCATTTTTGACAAATGACGACACGCATGCGTAGTACGGTTTCCATTATTCCCGCGCGGGCAGAAATGAGCTGATTTCCTCCCTAGGGAGGTAATGAAACCGGACTGCGCATGCGTGAGTCAGTTGTAAAAAAATGAGCGATTTTCCGCCCGCGTTGCGGACACGAAATGGGGTTATTTTAGCGGAGTCGGGAGAAAATATATATTTCGTTATATTAAAAAATATATACAAAATATACTTGAAATATATATTTTATCCTTATTATACATTTTAAATACATGCTGAATACATGGGAAGTATATTTCAAGTATATGTGCCATACATATAATTTTTAAGAGGCAGTGGCACTTCCCCTACTCCAGCTCGAATTTTTGAAAGCTAGTTTCTTCTAAACTATTCGACAGATAGAGCTCAGATTTTGATAGAATGTGCGGAAATATTGCAGAATTGGGCTGATCTTCGGGTTCCTTGATAGATCAAGCCGTTTGGTCAGGAGACTCGATAAACAAAAAGGTGCGAGAGAGACAGCGCTAGGTGCGAGAGAGACAGCCCTATAGGCGTTTAGTATTGGCGAAGAAGTTCCGAGCGAAGTATCACTGCCTCTTAAGTACATCCAAAGGTATATTCGACATAACTAATTTTTCGTAAAAAATATATTTATTATTCTCAAAAATATACTTTTGAATATACATTAAATATACTTTTTTCCACGAGGGTTGCGACAGTACGACTTTGAGAAAAGGGTTTTCAAGACCTTCTTTTTAAACACCAGTGTACCAAATTCAAGTTGTGCCTTTTTACAAATCGTTCGTCTTCAAAACTAGTTTCTGCATTAAAGCTTACACATTTGTTCATAAATAGATACTTTTTTCCACGTACAAGTTTGCCATGCATGGCTGATTGGTAATATACCGGCCTATTGCAGATAATTGCCGACTGGCAATGAACTCTCGTCTTGGCACGAACAGATTATCGAGTGAAGAATCGATCAACCCAGCAGGCTGCCATGTTTAGATAGCGAACGGGACCTAAAAGTATACGAGTCAGAGTCATAAATTCCATACGCCTTTATTTCACCTACGGAACTAACGGTACATCAGAATCCAGGTCTTATTCCTTAAAGATATAAAAAAAAGTTTGTTGCACGCGGTCCGCACGACTGTAAAGTATAATCAGGAAGAACATACGCAATATAATATACTATATATTTATGTATCTATCGCAGGGCCAAAAATCCGGACAATTAGCGTCGATAGATCTCCGCAAACTAGAAAATACGATACGAATATTCTATGGGCTTCTTTCTTTCCTTTTAATACAAAACTCCTACTTCTTCGTTACGTATCCCGAAGTCTCCTACGGCAGTAAATCCTTAAATAGAACTTCCAAAAATCCTCTACGTAGCTCTAACGTATCACAATAAATGAAATTTCTTAAAATTCTTGGACATGAACATTACAAACAGGAATGGAATCCACGCGACACGTTCGTCAATAGTTAAATTCATGCCACGTGCCGAATTACAAAAATGTAGACTTTGTCGAACGACGATTCATTTTCACTATATACGACGACAGAATCGATCGAATATTTTTATTCTCTTTGCATGTGTAACTCAATCGCAATCAATTGTACTATTAAAATATCCGCCTTTGAAAGAGACGGCAATTGAAAAAAGATATTTCACATACCCTTAAATTGCAAAAAATAAAATACAAAAATTCGTTATTTTAGTCAGTTTGCGCTCGAGGATTTTAACAAACCCGTAGACAGAAGCCTCTGGCGCACATTTAAAAACAATCGCTCCTTACGCTATGAGTCTCGGGAGGGAAGTATAATGAGGCACAATTTGTCGATGCCGTGAAAGTTTCACCTCAGTCTCATTCAGTCTTTGCAGTCGGTCGGAAAAACGTTGAATCGAAGACAACGGACACCACTTGAATCTCTGGACGAGGCGTCGCGTCGTGTGTCTTACAAAGGTAACACGACAAATCGCCCCAGCGATAAAATATCCTGCGACAAAATATTCCATTTTGTGTTTCATTAAATATCCCGCGTCAAAATATACTGCGTCAAAATATTTTGTCGCGGGATATTTAATTAAATTTGAAGTGGGATATTTTGTCGCGGGATATGTTGTGGGATATTTTGTCGCTGGGGTCTTTTGTCATGTAGCCCTTACAAAGGTAGAGCGTGAAGATAACCGAGAACAAGTAGATCGCCGAAACGAGGGAAAAACAAAGGTAAAAACGGATTGAGCAGTCTCGTGGAGGTCGCAACCCCCCGCGCAATCTTGGAATGCAAACGCCAAGCTCGCGTGTGTTCGAATCGTTTTGCAAGGCAAATACGTCGATACAAGAGCCCGACGCTCGGATGACGCCGGCCTCTGCGTCTTATGTACACTATAAGTTCCCTAATCCTAGCCGTAAAATTGTCGCAAATATATATATATATATTATATATAAAAAAATACATATTTATCTATGCGTTGGTCACGAGGACTCTGTGGATGTGGAGTCTCGTAGTGCCCTGTTTTACCGACTCACTTGTGATCAGTGGTTCAGAGTTTATAAAATGATGATATAAAATCGCATTCCCATCGAAATTCCATGTAATTAAAGCAATTGAGGTTCGTCGGCGATCCTCACGAAATTGTCTAGTGTCAATTTTTTCTAGTGCAAAAATAACGGTAAAAAATTACGTTTCAAGTGAGTGGGTCAATGGCTTCGTCAGCGCCCGTAATACACAGGTATATCTCAGTGTAATTACACACTCCACGGAGCAAAAAGTGGATACACGGTCGCTCTAAACGTTTTGCCGAAGTATTTATCGTTTGTGTCGCGAATATCGCGGCGAGTCGGTGGAAACTGCAAATATAATGAGGTGTTTTACGGGCTCGAGGACGAGTGAGCGCGGTAGCCGACTTTCTTGGTGAGTTCTTCCAGGAGATCGCGATAAACGAGCGAGTCCATGTTCGAGGACAGAACGTAGAGTATCCACCAGTCGCCGATGTCGACTTTTTTGCTGATGTTGCAGCAGGTCTCGATCGACAGGAGCCGGGACGAGAAACGGAGCAGTCGGGGTCTGAAGGCTGGCACGAAGATGATGGCGGCTCGGTAGATGACGAGACCGATGAGAAGGCACGAGAGGATGACGTACCAGAACCAGATGAATATGTAAGTCTTCTCGTTGACGATGTTCAGCGGTAGAATACAGAGCGAGTCGTGTTTCTGAATGGTACCGGAGGCTCCGTACTTGTGAAACACGCACTTGGTGACGCGTGGAAAAACGTAGACCATCGGGTCGACCCGTTCCTCCTGCGGCGAGTCGGAAAACTGCAGCACCCGAAGACCGTAGCTGAGAAACTCGCCGTCGAAGAAGCGATTCATCAGGTACAGCTGAACGAAGATGTTGATCAGGCAGAGGAACTCGCAGGCGAAGTAACGGTAGGCGTACATGTTGTGTCTCTGAAAGTATAACAACGTACATTCGAGGTGGTGAATTAGACGGAATTACATTCAACGAGGGCGAATTGGACGTAACTGGAGGCACTCTCGGTGCCTCCCATACGAACGCCCGTGAATTCACGTGCGAGACTTTTTTCGTTCTCAACGGCTATCCTGCTCGAGTCTGCTGAGACATTTATGTGCGTCGCGCAACAACTGTGCTTCGCATCGGCAATTATGATAATAAGAATTCGGAATAAGGTGGCCTATTGAAGCGAAAGCGCGTCGGCCCTTTGTCGAGTGAACTCTGGACGTGTTCTGGGAAGCCGGTCGGCAGTCGCGTATCTAAATTGCACCGACAGAAGCGTCGGTGACGACAATGGAATCAACTCATTAGCGGGCTAGAATCATTTTTCCACTATTATGGAGCACGCTCGTTAGCTCGAGTAGCCGTGATTATCGCGGAGCTATTATGGCCTCTGACATTCCGCTGGGATCTCTTTCAGCTCTGTCGGACTTATCCGGCGCGTTGTACGCGATCGCGCACTTATCGATCGGTGGGATCGCATTTCGGTAATTAAAAATGAGCTACAACAGCGAGCGAGCGTCTGTGAAGTAATCTTACAGGCAATGACCAACTTTGCAGCATTTCCCACAATCAAAGGTGCCTTCCTCATGTTTGCGAAGGAAGAGTTTTCAAGTAACTGTTTTGAAAAATGTATCGTGGCGAATAACTTCAGATATAGAGGAATTTAAAGCTGTAAGTCATGTTTCTAAATTTTGCATTTATAATCGCTGTGAAATCGAAATAGTTATTTACAACAGACTGACACAGTTTTTGGAAAGCATGAGCATGTGGAGTCATGAAGTTTCGAGCGTAATGAATTTACTAACAATGCCTAACTCGGATATCGTGGGAGTTTTATTTTAATGCGATGGATGCACTTCGTAAAAATCATTGCATATAACAGATATATGTGGAATACGCGAGTTAATAATTACTGATCCTCGTTATGAAATCTTATATAATGTGCAACTCAAGCATAAACATAGTGTATGGAGCTCTTATTGCCCTGATTAATACCGAGTATACAATCTTGAATTGATTGACGCACGTAAATAACTGTATTAATCGTAAGACGCGATTCTTAGCAACTATTTCTCTTTATCAACTGCTCGATAAACCTAAACAGTGACTTTTTTCACTGACTTATTAACAATTTTGTTGCATGAAAAGTACTAATACGTCAAACAAGTCCGACAGATGACCGGGGCCTCGACCCACATCGACCTCTATTAGCTCTTAAACGCTAAGTGCGATTATTAAACCGCAAAAAAAAGTTATCAGAAATGCTCGCACAGCGTCAGCTCATCTTACCCTGATGTGAGACACGAGGTAGTCCATCAAGATATTCTTCTTCTTGGAAATCTCTTCCTGATGATCAAGTCCGTGATTCATGCCCATAACGAGGGTACTTATGAGACCACCTTCCCATATGTTCCACAGCCACTGCGGCACGTAGCAAAGCATCGCCTGTTGGGAATTTAAAACGAAATAAGAGTCCAGGTAAAACGGATTACATTATGGCTTGAATAAAACATCCGATACTATCCCAAGTGACAAAAAATATATATAGTTTATATAAAATCGTGTACAGCGCTCATTTATAGAATTGGGCATATAATATTCCGTATTAAATCATATACGAAGCATTCTCTGTCGATTCAGCCATAATTGGTAATATCAAAGTACCAGTAATGGGCACTCTATGCGATTTTTTTTTTTTTCAGATTTTTAAAACCATATTTCAGAAAATTTCGCTTTTCTTTCAAACGCAAATATCTCGGAAATTTGAAGTTACTTAAAACAAATGTCATCACATAAAAGTTGTCGTTTTTGCTAGCTTTCGAGCGGTGTATCTCAAATAATTTTCACGTTCTGATTAAAATGATTTTTTACCGAAAACCGGAGGAATTATCTTTTTATTAAAAAATGGATAATTTTTTTTTACTGAAAAAGTTACAGAGTATTCATGCACGACTTCCGATATTGCAAAAAAATCCCCAGAGTGGCACCGATAGATCTTCTGGGATAAAAAATGTATTAATAAAAAGAATTCCCCAATTTTCCGGAACTTCTACACAAACGATATTATTTTCTTCACTTGGGATTCGAAGTAAATCATCCAGAGAGATCATCTGGCCGCGCCTATCGCGCGTGTAGGATCGATGGAAGGAAGCAAAACGTGTGACAAACGGTACCTGGAAGAAGAGGGCGAAGCACACCCACTGGTAGTAAGTGTAGTATTTCCTGGCATCGACGTTCCCGAAGTCGTTGGCGACGCCGGGGTGAGCGACTTCCGTACCGATCTGCAAATAAAACAGTGTCGAGTTTAGTCGATAGCGCACGCGACTGAGATTTAATTACAAGCCAGCTAAACGTCAGTGGTGCACGAGTGTCGTCCCGTCGCCGGGGTAACACAATTGGCATTGCTCGCCGTTCTAGGTGTTTCAATCAGACGAGATAATGAAACCCAAGCAGCACTCACGGCTCGCGTGTGTGTACACGAGAATGTAATTGCGAGTACCTACAGCCAACGACGTGGCACCGGTATAATTGCGCCTGAATCATTGTGCACGACTGAAACAACATTCCACTGCGGTGATTTTTTTTTACATGACGCTACACGGTGTGGGATGTGTACATAAAATAATGCATAACACCCGAGCATTATTGTTTTTTAAATTCTTTAGTGACTGACGAGACGAGAGGATTATTTCTTAAGGACACTAGTGTGGACGACCTTGACCGGGCAGGATTGGGAACGTGCGCGAGGTCACGTAGACCTTGGGCCGGATCCCGAAGGGACAGCTGAAAGGATAGGATGAGGTTTTTGCACGTGGAGCCGATGTTTAGGCTCGCCAAACAGCTACAGCCGATCCAAAGGAATTTTCGGTTCGCCGATGCTGCAAATACTCGAGTGTCATTGTAAATAATTGTCAGATGATTTTCTCCTTTGAGACGGTAAACGGGAATTCAATTTGTCGTAAAATGCAATAGGAATTTTTTACTCGTCAGAAGAGACGACGATGAATGAAGTGATGGATGTTTTACACGTTACACGAATTGTTGAAGTAAACGAAAAAATAATTCGTAGTAACAAAAGTATAATGCAAGCCTCATTGTACTTTGCCATAATTGTCACTAATTTGTCACTAACTTGTTAGTTGCCATAATTTGTCACTAATTTCAAATCTACAAAAACGGTCTACACACAAATCTGCGGTTCAAATCGACGTACAAAAGTGGTGACCATTCGTTGAAAAACGTATTTCAAATATTTGTTCTACAAAATATTATCATTAATTACAAAAAAAGTATTCTTTCAGTGTTTCTCAATTATTACAAAAAAATTGTTGCTCTTACTCGTTTACAAAAATGAATTCTTTCTAAAAAAAAAAAAAAACTTTTCCCGCCCTACAAACATTACTGACTATTTTAATTACGCTTTTCGATAATTTTGCTAAATTAAAAAAGCACACATATCGCAGACAAAATTGCCAACACGCGTGCCGTTAATTTGCGCGAAAAAAACCCCAACGCCGTGAAAAAAAACAAAACATCACTATCATTTCGTAGTTATTTACAGATTACATCACAGTGTGTGTTATACGTTCGAGACATCGTGGAGGAGCGAAGCGCGGAAACCGCGTGTGGCGCCTCGCCATGCGGGTGAGTTCAACGCGCGCTCGGCTTCCTCGTCGTGACCACCTGTGGACGAGGACAAAAAAATCCATCCCGACAGAAACGACCACGAATTTTCGTTCCCCGCGCGCGCACACAGAGACATCACGAGAAATTTCACGGTTTGCGGCTATTCACCTGTCGATTAAAGGCGTCCGGCATGGTGAACGTCGAGGTGATCCAGCAGTAGGTGTTGATAGCGTGAGTCGGCAGTCCCGAGACGATACAGGATATCGGATTCCCGACGTATTGGGTGGCGGTTATCACGATCGAGCACGTAAGCAGCAGCACAGTGGTGAAAGTGTTGTGCATACGAAACACCATCGAGTCCGTTTTTATCTCCTGCCATTTCAGGTATTGGCTGAGGCCTCCCAGCAACTTATACATGATTGCTAATTGTTTCCGGCTTCTCTTGAGATATTTTTAAAAATCCTCCTCCCGTTCGTTTATTTTTTATTTATTTTTTTTTAATTTTTTAACGTATCTTCAAAACTCGGTAGCGGCCAAAACTGGCGTGAATTGTTTGACCAGTGCGCCTTCAGTCACGCAGCTGAACACGGGAGACCGGACGGCGCATCGAGAGAGAATAAGCGTCACACACATACACAACTATATGTCGCAGGCTAACCGGCTGTGCCAGCTGTCCACGCGGCGAGTCTACTACTATTTCCCCCCACCACCAGACGCTCCTTCGGCGCGCCGCGCGCTCGCTCGGCTCCCCTCCGCGTCTCCTCAAACGCGACCCTACGTCGCGTCAACCGCACGTCACCCGCGTCGCTCGTACCAGATCCCGGCTTCTCTCTCTCTCTCTCGACGTTCTCTCGATTCCCGCCGTTCGGCGCACAGCCGACAGATCGCAGTCGCTCTCCGTGGACGCTTCAATTGGCTTCTAATCCAATTTTCACCCCCCCGTCACTTCCGCCAAGATTCCCAAAATTCACTGCCCTCCCTCACAGCATCAAGTTCGATATTTCTCGATCCAATATTTTTGGCTCCCCAAAATCGCGGTTGTCGTACAAAAATCGTCATTCGTCGAAACGTCGTGCACTCAATTTTTTTTTTCACCATAAAAGCCGGCGTAACATTGGAGTCCCCCTCACTTTATCCCCGCGCGAAGGATAAAAAGGACGAAAGAAAGAGAAAAGAAAAAGAATTACAAAAAAAAGGCACGAAAAATAATGGAAAAGGATATCGCGGCGGCCGGCGCGAAATCAACGCTGTCGCACGCACTCCCTCGATTCTTTCTCTCTTTCCCTTCGGCCGCGCTCGCTTCGTGTGAGCTCGCTTCACCCCCTCCTCTCCCTTTTCTCCTCCCCCGGTCGCGGGTGCCCGGATGGGTGTATCGCGTCGTGTGTATATGTGGCGAGAGATGAGCTGCTGCTGCTGCGGCGGCGGCGGCGGCGGCGGCGGCAACGGCAACGTGCCCGGCTACTGAATCTCCTCGATGGCTGCTACGTACGTACGAGTCTCTTCGTCGTCGACTGACGAGAAGTGCCACAGCGGATTTGTCGGGGGGGAAAAACACGCGGCGGCGGCGGCGGCAGCGACGAGGCGCGCGGCGCGGGGAAGGGAACGGTGGTGGGTACCAAGCGCGCTTCGAGCTCAGCGCCGAGGTTGCGCAGGAAGGGGCGCCACGCGGGGGGACCGGCGATGCCCGGCGTACTGTGGAACCCGCCACGGGCCCCCCCACTTTTCCCGCACTCCCCGAGTGCTGCTGTTGCTGCTGCTGCTGCTGCTGCTGCGAGGTTCTCGTGAACGTTCAGCCTGATTTTCAGCCCGCTGCACTGCGCGAAGTGCCTGCGGCTTCTTGGTCTTTTTCTCTCTTTCTCTCTGGGTCTCTCTCTAGCTTCATCGCTTTGGATGCTCACCGAAACTTTCTCTCGCTTTCGCACTCGTCCGCACCGTTAACTCTCTTGGCTTCTGATGGCACCCAGGCTCGCGTTCCCCTTCTTAGCCCCCTTTTCCTTACACTTCTTATTTGTTTTTTGTTTTTTTTTTCTTCTTTGATGCTCGAGTTATTGTTCTTCTGGGTCTTTCCGCAACGACAGCCCGCTGGGACACCCTAATGGGGAGCGCGGATGGGCTATTATCGGGCGGGGGTTATGTACCGATGAAATGGGGTACGTGACGATCGGCGTGGTCAGGAATGAGGCGCATTTTTTTTGTTTGGCAGGTCAGGACAGCAGTAGCAGACTTTGGTTTTGCGAAAGTAGATTTTGCAAGGGTTTATGGATGATTTGGTTTTTTTGCATTGCGATGGGTCTCGTGACAAAATGGTTTGTGTGGAAGAGATTATTGGAGGGAGGGTTATTGGTTAAAGTGGGGTACGTGACGATCGGCACGATCGAGGACTCGCAAAATTTCATTATCCTCTCCATCCATCCCTGCCTCTCGGTTTTAGCATAATTATTTTTTGTACTTTTTTATACACGAATTTATGTTTGCATGGGTCTTTAACACTACAATTTTTAGAGTGCGAGCTACCGCTAACATTGGGGCACGTGACGGTCGGCACGATCAAGGACACGCAACATTTGCTTTACAAAGCGCGCATCTGTGCTTCTGCGACTTTGCAAAAATATTCTTTGCACTATTTTACACACCATTTTTTTTTTTTTTTGCACTATTATAGGTTTTGTAACAAGGCACTGCAGATGGAAGGGATTTTTGGAGAGAAGGTTACTAGCAAAATTGGGATACGTGCCGATCGGCATGGTTGAGGACTCGCAGAATTTTATTTACGAAACATCTGTGCCTCTTCATCTTCGCAACTTTATTTTTGTGCATTTTTGTACACGATTTATTTTGATGTTTTTACGTTAAGGCGAGGTGAAACTTACTCAGTCGGTAACAAAAACTGTAAATAATTATTCCGACAGTGCCTAACGTTTCCGGAAAAAAGAAAAGTTTTCCATTATTCCTTTTTATTCGATTCTGAATGATGTAAAACTTTAATTTTTCCTGGCATGTGTCTAGTTTCCGTGAAATGTTGTTTCAAAAATGATTTTCCATCTCTCTCGCATTCACGGAGATTTCGCCTCCTTAAGATAGGTCTTTAACACAACAGTGCAAGTGTGAGAGATTTTTGGAGTGAGGGCTACCGTTAAAATTGGGGTACGTGGCGATCGGCGTCATCAAAGACTCGCAAAATTTCATTTACGAAACATCCGTGAAACTCTATCATTGGAAAATTATTTTTGGAATACGTTTTTGCAGATGACTAGCAGACTACAGTGGTTCACGCGTTTCGCGCGCTCGCAGGATGCTCGAGTAGATATTAGATTGTGAAATGAGCTCGCAATTAAGTAAAAATGCATTTCTATTATTTTCTTTATTAAGGAGGGTGGGAAAGATTTCTGAATGTAAATGAAACTTTCTGAAGTAAATATTGTATTTAGTTTTTTCGTACAACCATGGGTCTTCTAATAAAACATGCGATATATTGTTTCTGGTACCTTATTTATATTTTTACGTCAGCTATGAAATGTTTAATGTAATTTCTGCGATTGGACGTGACAAGGATTTATTGTCCCGATTCGATATTGCTTTGTGTATCTACAATGTATGTCTGCGCGGTTCGTAAACGAATGACCTTCGCGACCGATGTGACCCCGAAGACATAATACCGCTTAATACTATTACACTTTGATTGCGATGATCCGAATGGTATAAATACAATTCACCAGGCAGAACACTGACAGTCACTTCCGCGATGAAACAATTTTTAGAAATTCAGTTTGTAGCATTGGGTAAATATTGTTATTATACATTTATTTATTTATTTAATTATTATTTGGCTTTAGAAAGGAAACTAAATAAAGATAAAAGTGATTTAACAAATATGAATAAAAATAGAGGTGTGCCGAGGGTATCAATTTTCTCAGAATGTATTAATTATAATTAATAACTTACTAATTACTTATTAATTAATTACTAATTATTTATTAATTACTTCAAAATGTATTTATTTGTTATTTGGCTTTAGAAAGGAAACTAAATAAAGATGAAAGTCATTGAAAAAAATATGAATAAAAATAGAGGTGCGCAGAGAGCATCAATTTTTTCAAAATTTCGCTGCACCCAAAAGGCGTTTCATTTCAATTAGAAAATCTCAAAGTTTAATTGCTAAAAAACCAATAACGACTAAAATACGAGTACTTATTCCGAGAGTGTGTAGCCGGAATTACAAAAATCTAAGCTTCCCACGATAACGGCCCGTTTTTTGTTTCTCGATTTATTTATTTTTTCAAACGCGCCGCTCAGATCTGGTTTACGGTCTTCCACAGCCGGAGGCAAAACGCGCGAGAGAAAAAGGCGGCGGCGCGTTTGCCTCGCGAGACGCGTTTTGTAGCCGCGTACGAAGTCTCGCCGGACGCAAACGAGCTAGTAATTAGGGACAACCTGTGAGATTGGCACTCGTAGATATAAATAATATACCGTTGAGTGACTCGACACGTAGGAGTTTGGCAGTGAAAACGGGGTAAAGAAAAGCGAAGGAGTCGTTGAAATCTGCCTGAGAGGCCGTGAGTAACGCTCGATCGGTTCGGCCCTGCGAACGCAGCTTTCCCTTTGGTTCCTCCACTTTTTCTCATCGCCAGCGATATAAAACCGCACGACCGCGGGCAATGCCGATCAACCGCAGTACAAACTAGGCGCTATATCAATTTGCCCGTGAAAAAAGACGCTCTCTACCCAAGTCTTGAGGGTACATTTTTTTCATTACAGTTCCACAATGTTTGAGCAATAATTTGCAATCCCGGGAAACCAATTCAACCGAGAATTTTCTTGCCAATTTTATCGACAAGAATTTCCAACGTCCTCGTAAAATTATCGCTCTGGCACGATTCCCGCGCACTGGCAAAAGAGATTTGTCGATTCAACAAATCCAACAGTCACGGGCTGTCAAGAAAATTGTTTATTCAGCAACGTTCAACAACATTTTTGTTCACCTTAACCATCAGTTGGTCTGCTGAACCGAGAATAACTGTTAGAGAAATAAAAAAATGTCATTGCTTCAATTAAACATTTATTTGACAGCCGATAAATGCTGGATTTAGTTGACCCAATTATTTTTTCCTGTGTGCGAACGACGATTGACTGCCTGAAAGGCGATTCAACCGAGGAATTTGTTGCCGATTTCACACCGAGAGAAAAAGTTTCCTTGATTCCAAAGAAATCGGTGGATTGAACTTTTTTCACTGATTTCAATGAAATATTTATGTGAATTTCAAAAACACGTTTGGCGTGATTCAAAGAAACGATATACTTGACGGCATCCGGTCCGCCAACATTTGACGCATTCGCGATTAGTCGTATTGGTGTTTCTCGCGCAAGCTGATCTGTTATGTTAAGGTCAAGTCAAGTCAAATCAAGAAGATAATCATTGGTTAAACAATCCGAGTTATTAGTTCACATTTCTAAGTACTATGGTTCGTAACCTAGACCTTGATCGACATAACGTATAATTTGGTTGATGAGATCATTCAAAGAAAATGTAATATTAACTTAAGGGGGTCTTCTAGTTTGCAGACCCATTTTCGAGGTGGTTTTTTGCGAATTAAATTTAGAAAAACGGTTATATACAGTGTTAATACTTTACAGTTATATGAATACATGTTTGATGCAACATCTTGCATTTTTTCAAAGCATTTTATTCAAAATTAGCCAAGATATACAATATCGCGCGGTTCGTGTCGCAAAAATTATTTGTAAACGGGCGTGCAGATTGTGACACTCCTGGTCACTTGGAACAAACGTTTTTTTATTCTATTCTTTATGAATATGGTTATCGTTCGTGTCTCTAATAAAAAATGGTATGATAAATTTGCAAACAACGGCGCTTCAATAACAGTACTTTGATTTTCACAGTAAAATTTTCACTTCTCGTGGCCGGGAAAAATTGTAATTATAAAGCAATAATAAAAATGGAGGGTTGAACGATAACCATATTCGTAAACAATAGAATTTAAAAAAAAACTTTGTTTCAGATGACCAGGACGGCCACAATCTGCACGCCCGACTTTTTAGTCGGGCGTGCAGTTTTAGAACATGATGTACGCAACATTAAATATCTCGTCTTACTTGGAACAAAAAGGGTTTGAAAAAATACAAGATGTTGGTTCAAACATGTATTAATATAACTCTAAAATATTAACATTGTACGTTTATCCACTTTTCGAAATTTAATTCCCAAAAAAACATCCTTGAAAATGGGTATACACACTGGAAGTCCCCCTTAAGGATATTATTTCATCGACTTTATTTCTTTGAAGCATTGTTTTATAGGTTGAGATTTCAAAGAAATTTGATTGAATCAAGGAAACTTTTTCCCGTCGATGCACCGACGAGAATTTCGAGTGTCCTCGTAAAAATTATCGCTTCGCCGCAAGCGCGATTACTGCGAACGACGATGGACGACGGCGATCGAGACCGCAGAAAGCCGTCGCAGGTTTCGTCGACTTTGAATTTCGAATGTCGTCGTAAAAAATCATCGACCTACTGGCACGATTTCCGCGCACGCGATGATGGACCGCCGAATAAATCCCGGTTAAGCGTCTGCCGAGAGCAAAGCGAAATCCCAGCCGGCCTTCACGCCTCCGGACTACGCAGACGGATTGCGAATTGACGATAATACGATTCCCAACGGTCGTTGACGCCCCAACGAGCTTTTGCACGGTCCTCTCGCGCATCTAATTTGGAACATTCGAACGAGGAAATAGGCAAATCACTACGTGACGTTTGATTGGGTCGGGTCGAATTCCGTTTACCATAGTTGAATGTAAATAACGCGCTGCGATATGGTCAGCGAGGCTGGATCATCGACGACGCCGAACGAGGCGGCGATTACGCCAATGGACGATGCTGCGTACGATACGTATCAACGTTGCATCGGGCCAACGTGCGCGCGGTATTTCGGTTTGACACTCTGACAACACCAAAGGGTCCATTTGTGAGCATTTAGTACACTAAAGTCCACTAACTGGGTTTCCATTTTTAGGCTTATGATGTCCAAAAAAGCATTCGCTGTTGGAGCACGGAGATAAATTTCTGTGTTTTGACAACAAAGAAAAGTGACAACAAAGATCGTTTTATGAGGCTAACAAAAACATTGTTCAGCCCAGCAAAAATAATTTTCAGCCGAACAAAAGATTTGTCAGCCTAGCGTAACTGATTTGGCAGCCGAACAAAAGATTGGTGAGCCTAACAAAATAATGTTTGTTGTCACTTTTCTTTGCTGTCACAACACAGAAATCTCTCTTCGTATTGCGCCTGCAAAAGTTAGACCGCTCATTCAAAAGTGTACTTTTTGATTCCTACATGAGACCTACACCTTGACGTCCATCCGGTGTTATCAGGGACATCTAGTGGGTTCGGAATTTCGGTAAAATATGTCGCACAACACGAGTTACGCCTATGGCCAGCCAGAAGGGCTATATAGCGTGCGTATGCTGATGAGGAAATATTTATCTTGCACGTTGCATCAATAGCCACGCGTCTGGAAATCAAATTATCAGACGACTGTGGTACAGGCTGGAATTATTTATTTCACGCACGTAATATTTGACATCAGTCTTTTGTTCAATTCGTGATTATACACGCCAGGGATGAGACGGAAAGCTGTGGGAAATTCGCATCCTGAAGTCACACGACGAAAATACATTTTAGCGAATTGTTCGATTAATTAATGATTAATAACTATCGACGGACAGTGTAAGACCGATTTACTGAGTCATCGACATTATTCTTCCGGGTGCCAACGTTGCATAATTAATCGGCAAGAGATGAATAAATAATTGGCAGATTAAACCAGTTGGTGTCATTTTTGAAGTCGTATCGATCAAATGACAACTGATACGCCGGCATATATCATGCAATTTGAGTTTGAACGGTACAGTGAAGAAAGTAATTTAAGAAATTTCGTCAGCTTTTATTAGAGCGAATACAGAGGGGCCATTCACTATTGAAATCACCAAAACACTCCGTTCGAAATCGAGAGCGAAAACTGCAAATACTAGTACACTTATGAATGACGGGTTTTTACACGTTTAAAATGTGTTGAATTAATGCACTCATGTGTTGTTTTGATGCATTTGAATGCGTTGAAATAACGCATTTTAAAGCGTGTTAAAGAAAACTGTTGCTTCAACGCATTAAATGCGCATTAATACATTAATTCAACACGGTTTTACAAACGTGTCACTGATAAGTGCATCAATATAACGCACTTGCATTTGCAGTGTAATCAACAGAATTCGCTCGAAATCGCTGGAAATCGCTCGAAGTCTGCGGCACTCATCGATTTCGATTTTTCTTTAAATTCCATTGAAGTCACATGAAAATCGCACCTGAAATCGTCGTTGAAATCGCCTTAAAATCACGAAACTACATTAAAATCACGAAATCGCGCATCTGCTTTCATGAAATCATGATTCGAGTGATTTGAAGTTTTGCGAAATCACCCGACAAAATATGAATTCTACAAAATCACGAAATGTTTGAAATCACGGAAATCACGTGAAATCGGGCAGTCAGTGAAATCATTTGTGCACCTAAACAGAGAGTGAATGGCTCCTCGGCGAATACTTTATTGCGAAAAAAAGCAAAAGTAGAGAGCGAAGAATTTACGATCCAATTTGCTCGCATTGAGTTCGGCTCTCGTGGCATTCGTGGCTACGCCAATGGTAACGAGAAAGGAAACCAAAAAATGTATTCATGCTCGGCTGTAGTATTGCGTCAGACGGGTGTCAAAACGAGCGTCGTGCGCGGCGCTACTATGGATGATAGTAATATGTTAATTTCACGAGTTTTCGAGCCTACTATCTCGTTGTCATGCGCTATTTGGCCCCATTCCAAACGTACGGGAATTCACATATATTGACCGTGACAATTCCGTTCCCGAGTGGATTACAGAATCGTATATGCGGTTATAATTTATATAGCTCGAAGCTGCGCTGCTGCTACGCCGCTGAAAACCCTGGGGGTCGTCGCAAATTTACATGTGCATCTCGTCGCGTCGAGTCTGCGAAGCGGCACGGACGTTCGCCGCGGCGATGCACATGCAGTTAGTCCACGCGTGCTCCGATATGGGGTTCCTGCGCGCGGAGCTCCGGCGATCGGGAAAGAAGTCCATTCATGGTAATTCGGTGGTCGGCAGGGCAGGCTCCGCGCGTTTCATGTCCTAGAGGGGTCCATTCTCGTCGGGCAACGGCGTAATCCATCGCAATACCTACTGCATCGACGTCTCACTCGTTGCAAAATTGGCAACGTTGTATTTCGTATCGAAACATTTTTATCAAAATGTAATAAAAAAATTCGTCAGACTTATTTACATTCAAGAAAAGCACTAAACAAAGTTTTTATTTACTTAGAAAAATGCATTTTAGTAATGAGGTAAAAATTATTAAAAAATTATTAATTATATGTGGTCATTGAGATATTGTATATCGGACCGCAGGAAAATCGGCAACGTTGGCTTTGGCATCAAAACATTTTTATCAAAAGGTTATTTAAAAAATTCGTCTGACTTATTTAAATTCAAGAAAAGCACTAATCAAAGTTTTTATTTACTTAGAAAAATGCATTTTAGTAATGAGGTAAAAAATTATTGAAAAATTATTAATTATATGTGGTCATTGAGATATTGTATATCGGACCGCAGGAAAATCGGCAACGTTGTCTTTGGTATCGAAACATTTTTATCAAAATGTAATTAAAAAATTCGTCAGACTTATTTAAATTCAAGAAAAGCACTAAACAAAGTTTTTATTTACTTAGAAAAATGCATTTTAGTAATGCGGTAAACAATTATTGAAGATTTATTAATTATATGTGGTCATTGAGATATTCAATATTGGACCCCAGGATTCCTATTTGTGCAATAAACTGGTATAATGTTGAAATAATTCGCCAAGAGTAATAATAGACTTTTTGACTCTTTTTGACTCTTTAAGTCTCCGCCACTGGCCGAGGCGAACATTATAAGCATTATGGCTTTCGAAGTGCGGCTGAGAAACATATATATATACGACGAATATCCGACCGACTGCAGCGAACGTTTCTCAGAAGGCCGCGGCGGCGGCGGCGAACTGCTGTATTACCAGGATCACGAAGAGTGACGGGGTTCTCAGCCCTCGTGTGTTTTTTCGTCGGGCTTTTACACGAATTTTGAGGCTGCGATGTATCGGCTCCATTCACCGAGAGTTCGTGCGAGCGGCACCATTAGAGTGATTGCCAACACATGCGCGAGCTCTCGGGCCATAAAGTAGACACCGGGACGGAGAAATTGTAAACGTTATTTTTGACGGCACAAAACACGCGGATCGAGGGTACACAGCGACTCGCGCGTGGTCGTGGCTACGCTAAAACACGGTGCACACGTGCGTTTGCTTTTTTTTTGCACTCTCGCTCTCCAACTCACAGTCTCTCGTTTGCTCCCTTTCTCCCGCTGGCTGCAGCAGCGGCACCGATTCGCGACTCTGTTTCTGCAAAGCGTAGACCAGATGTTGGCGCGCGATATGATGCAACTGTACGGTGCAATGTGATACACGCGAAAGAAGTTCATCACGTGCGACATGCCGACCCCAGTCACGTCACTCTTCCCCCTCGTGGTGTGCACCAAAATACACGACAAAAGATAGAACGTCCGCCTGCATTTTATAATCATCGCGCAAGGTAAAATCATTCAGGTCCAAATTAATCCTCGGCTGGAATGGATGTTTTGAAAATCTGTGGCGTTATGTCAGGCCCTGGTCAGACCCTAGCCGGGCCCAAGGCTGCTCTAACCAGGACCTGACCAGGGCCAAATGAAACTTCACTGATTTTCTACCAGAGTCGTTGTATTAAATACTAGCAGGTTGCAGGTTGTAGTAGCGAGCGCGCGAAGCGCGCGAGCTATGTTCTCGAGTCAAAATTAGATCGGTAATGAAATTAACGTGACATTTTTTTTTCGATTTTGTAAAGTTTAAAGACCCTATCCGATGGGAAATTTCCCGCTGATTCCGAAAAGCACCGTTGTTTGCAGGAAAACAAAATTCGATGAGAAAAATGACAAAAAACAAGATTTTTCACTTTTTTCGAATAAATTGCAAAAAAACGAAAGGGGTACCCATTCTACAAATTTGCGATTTTTGAGGGTCTGACTGTAACATTCCCGTAAAAAATTAAGATATCGCGTTCCGCCTTGCGGCATTCTCTTCGTTATAGAGTTTTCTCTCGAACGCAAAAAAGAAATCCAGGTTTGGGCGATCGAAAAAAAATAACCTCGATTTTAGCGAAGTGACAAAATTCCGAAAAAACTTAAAAATCATTTTTTGCGTTTTTCTCGTCGAATTTTCAATTTTTCGAGCAAACGACGGTGTTTATCGGAATCAGCGGGAAATTTCCCATCGGATTGGGTTTTCGAACTTTGCGAAATCAAAATTTTTTTTTCGCGAAAAACGCAACACAATTTCCGGCTCAAAAATTCTGTGAAAAATTCAGAAATCAAGATATCTCGTTCCGCCTTGCGGCATTCTCTTCGTTATAGAGTTTTATCTCGAACGAAGGATGAAAATCCAGGTTCGGTCGAGCCAAAAAAAGTAACCTCGATTTTAGTGATGTGACAACTGGGTAAGCGTGCGAAGCGCGCGTATGGCAGGTGAATATAAATACAAATTTTTTATTTTGGGACAGACTTGAATTAAGGGGGGGGCAAGGCGTTATTATTTAGGGCAGACTTTAATTAAGGGGGCTGGGACAGACAAACGGACAAACAGACAAATAGACAAACAACTTTCCAAAATATATATAAGATATAGCTGCTTTTGCTCCTTTTCTGTTAAAGACACTTTGTAATTTTTTAATTCTACTTAACTGGAATCACCACAATTATTACTCAAAATTACAGCATTTTTCTTTCGCAACGCACAGGATTATTGTTAATACATGTTTCCTATTCTCCATGTGAGCATCCAGACCACTCGTTTTGAGGACGCAACCGGTGGGACATTAGCACGTACACGTGGCGCAATTTTCAATCTCACCGCGCCGAAGGTCTGCAAAACGCGAACGGGAGCGGCGGAATGCGCCAACGTCCACTCGTTAAAAGTGCAAGTGCATCGGGGCAATGAAATAATGATACTTGTGTATTAAATTAATACGATGGAGCGAGCGTCCGCGCGCGCAGCCTCCGCACGAACACGGCACGTCAACCGGGACGACCAAACGAACGAAGGTCTTTAATATATTCCGAATGCAAATCCTCCCGATGTCTATTTATACGTAATGGACTAACGAGTGGTGGACGCGCGTGATGTATATACCTACGTGTGCTTTCATATACATCGCTCGGACCCCGTTGTCCACTTCTCTGGACACACACGATACACAACTCCGTCGTCATCGTCGCCGTCGTCGTCGCCGTCGACATCCTCGTCGCTCCGGTCGATCGCACTGTGCGCCAACACACGCACGTGTCTACCTAATATGTGCACTGCTTAGCTGTGCTTGCTCAAAGCGCACATACTGCGCGGACGTGTGTACTGTACCGGCGAGCACAATTAGCGTAATTAGGCCACACTCTCGCTGCAACAAAGGGTCACTTGTGCGCGCACAAGTTACTTGCGCTACAATCACCCTCGCTATATTGTAAGAAAAAAATCTTATTTCCACTCGTTGCTCGCTTTGCCGCCTTTCGTCGAGTGTTTTTTGCCACTCTCGTCGCCAGACAAAAGAAATTGCGATTGTTATTGTTTTTTTGAGTCGGCTCGGATCTATTGCATTCGGAGGTTTGAGCCGAGAATGGTGCATAAAGGACTTGAACAAATGTAGCTCGGATTTGGAGACAAGTGACTTTTTAACAAAAAATTGATAAATAATTAACCCAATTTGAGAATCGGGTTAATTATTTCTCCATTTTTTGTAATTTTTTTGTTTTTTTAGTCAAAAGTCACGAGTGACTTTTTAACAAAAAATTGATAAATAATTAACCCAATTCTCAAATTGGGTTAATTATTTATCAATTTTTTGTTTTTTTGTATCAAAAGTCACTTGTGCGTGCACAAGTTACTTGCGCTACAATCACCCTCGTTATATTGTAAGAAAAAAATCTTATTTCCATTCGTTGCTCGCTTTGCCGCTTTTCGTCGAGTGTTTTTTGCCGCTCTCAAGAGAAACTGCGGTTGTTATTGTTTTTTCGAGTCGGCTCGTAGCTTGTATTTGGAGACATTGAGAATTGGGTTAATTATTTATGAATTTTTGTTACAGTTACTTGCTCTACAATCACCTTCGCTATATTGTAAGAAAAAAATCTTATTTCATTCGTAGCGCGCTTTACCGCCTTTCATCGAGTATTTGCCTCTCTCGTCACGAGACAATAAGAGAAGCTAGTTGTTCTTGTTTTTTGGAGTCGATTCGGACCAATTGCATTTTTGTGAGAGGTTCGATCCGAGATTGGTAAATAAAGGATTTTAAAAAATGAGCTTGAGTCTGGAAAAATTGACAATTATTATTTGTCAATTTTTGTTAATATCGTGAAATTATGTGGAATCTTTCGGACCTTGAATTTTATTTATCGTGAGAGCCAAAATTTCGTCTACCTGATCCTCTTTCAACACACCTCAGATACGCAATGCGCTATCGCGCGGTTCCACGATTGCTGCGAAGCGTCGCGTCCGGAGCAATGGGACGTAAAACGCGAGAAAAAAAATAACGGATGTCCCACGGCACCGCAGAGGCGTTAATGTGATATATACAGAATGCAAGAATGATACGTTCCAGAAATGGCATCGACGGACCGGTTTGAGTGCGTCATCGTATTGGCAAACAATCTACGACACAACCGTGCAATAAAACCAATCTCACACCGATAACGCAAATGGACCACATGAAAAAAAATATATACATCAAAAAATGTATATCCGTCGTGCAGAATTTCGTGCCGCATTTTTCGATCAATTGTATAACAGATAAATAAATATTTAACGCATTCAATATATATTTTGGATATACCTGAGTAATGTTTTTCGATTGCATATATTTCGTGTGTATCCGAAAATATATACGACATGAAACCTTCCGAAAACGCTACATATTCTACAGGGTGTCCATGAAAAAAAATTCACTAAGATAACTACTGAAATAAAGGTGCTACAGAAAAAAGTTTTATATAAAAGTTGAATGGTTTTAAGGGGGACATAAAATGGCCATATCATTAATTCTGTCTGGTTTAACCGTAAGGTCACATAAAGGTCAATTGCATTATCTTAAATGGGAACCTGTCATTTTCCCTCGTCAGAATTGTAGTGGGAGTGAAGACGAATGTAAAGAAAAAAAATAATTGCACCTAACTCCAAAAACATGGAGGTTATAATGCTTTGAAATTGAAGCATCGTAACTAAAAATTGACGCTGAGTATCTGACGCCTTGTCACTTGTGCGGTATTTTTTTTACTCCAAACCGCTATTCCATCGATATTGCAGAAGGTCTTCCAAATTTCGATCACTTTGCTTAACACAGAGCAGAGTTGAAAATCCCTAATTTTTATAGAAATAAAATTAATGGTACTATTGGCTTTGTAATGATGTTTTTATAATAATAACTCGTAATGATTATAATACGATGTGTAAACGTTTAAATAGAGGCAAGAAATATTAATTTCTTATAAAACTTAATGGTAATCTTATTGAAAAAATGGAAAAATACTATTAATGCATTGCAAAAATAATGGAGGACTGTGCTTGTCCATTTTTCTCACTATTTGTCTCAAAATTTAATGAACAATTCGGTTTTTCTTACGACTATTTAAAAGTTCACATATAATTTTATAATGGCTACGGGTCATCGTTAAAAAATCGTGACAAGAAAATAAACTGTTGTGTAAATTTTAATTCTTAAAGTAATGGGGACTTAAAACACTGATAGAGAGTGGAATTCGTCTTTCAAAATTCGACACCGTATAATGCGGCGTATAGGTTCCAAATTCTTCCGCATGCATCGGCGAGGCGCTTCTTATCGCACATCGGTTTTCGTTGTGGGTCTTGCGTGATTAACATTTTTCGAGATGTCTCACAGAAAAAAATGGGGACAAGTCAAATCCGGCGACCTGGGAAGCCGTAGAATGTACATAAAAATTCAATTTTTAAATAAAAATATTCAAACATCATAACATCCATGTTTTGGAGCCAGCTGCAATTTGTTTTTTTCGTTACATTCGTCCTCACTTCGACCACAATTCTGGCTTGGCAGATTGACATTAAGATCATTCGCCTCTCAATCTAATCCCCATTAAGATAGCCAAGTTGACCTCCGTGTCACCTTAAGGTTGAACTCTAAAAAATGAATCCTGTGGCCATTTTATGCCCCCCTCAAAACCATTCAACTTTTATCCAAAACTTTTTTGTGTACCGCCATTATTTCAGCAGTTATGTTCGAGTATCTTTCAAAACGTTACACCCTGTATAACGAAGTAGGATATATGTTTTATGCATCTTGCTTACGTCTACGAAGGAGCGAAAGGCGTTTCGGCGTCTCGTCGCTCCGAGTCACGAGAAATTTATTCGTCCCGCAATTTCGCGGTTGGCCACCACTGTGGGTCAATCGTGTCAATTGTGACGAATGTAGCGTCGCGCGTCTCCGACTCGCCGTCTCATTGCGTTAAAGGCGGCCCACGGCGGGACGAGCCCTTCTTCGTGTCTTCTTCATTGCTTTGAATTTAGATGGGTCACTACTCCCCTCGAATTCGCCTCAGCGCCGAGTCTCCTCCGCTTTCCCCCGCGCCTCGCATCCGCTATACGCGCGCATTATAAAGTCACAAGACCCGTGATCCGTGATTTCGTGTGTGCGACGCGCCGCCTCGAATTCGGCACCTGCGACACTTGTCGCGCACATGTAAAGACTTGTGTAGTATATACAATATACGCGACCTGATTCCTCGCGGGCTTTTGGTGCGTGCGACACTTGTGCGGGCAATAACTCGCGCACGTGTTTATGTTCTTTAATACGGCCGGCGGGTTATGCACACTGACTTGTAAATGTATATAGTATACAACGGTCTGTGATATATACAATCGACGCATCTTTGGGGAAAGGATCGTCGCGGAATTAAAGTTCAAGGAGGCCTCGGGTATTTACGACGCGTTTGGTGCATATAATATTCTCGCTCGTCTGAACGTGTTTTTCCTTCTTTCGTTTTCGGTTTGCCGAGGTTGGGCCCGGGCGCCGATAAAGTGCTCGATAAGAGTAGACCGAGAGCGTCCGTCCCGAAAACCAGTGACGAGCGCCGCAGTCGCGTCTTAGGCTTTTTTTTTGGTGTGTAAACGGATGGTCGACTGGAAAACGGCTGAAGGCACGTTCGGCTGTGAAGAAATGTACACACGAATTTCCTTCTTATATTTTTTCTAGGCACGTTGATTTTTTGAATCAAATAAAATTCTGCTGCACTGGGATAATTTGGATAAAGTTTCGGGTAACGTGGTTTATTTGTTCTCAATCATTTTTGGTGAAAATTAAATAAATTACTTCGACTATGGTATTTTTTGGTAAGGGAGCCCACATTTTTTTGTTGGTCGACAGAAAAGAGGCTAAAAGCACGTTCGACTTTGAAGAAATATGTGCTTCTTTTATTTGTTTCTAACCAGGCTGATTTTTCGGCTCGAATAAAATACTGCTACGCTGCGACATAAAAATATGAGAAGGACAGTTCTGTGTATATTTTTTCACACTCGAACGTGTCGTTAGCTTCATTTCCAACGCATATCCGTTTCCATACTAAAAAATGCCATACCTGAATTCATTTATTCAGCTTTCAACCAAAATTATCGAGAATACATAAACGACGTTACTCGGTCATTATTAAGTTACTCGGTCGAATAATGACCGTGTAACGTCGTTTATGTATTCTCGATAATCTTGGTTGAAAGCTGAATAAATGAATTCAGGTATGGCATTTTTAGTATGGAAACGGATAGTCGACTGAAATGAGGCTAACGGCACGTTTGAATGTGAAAAAATATACACAAAACTGTCCTTCTTATATTTTTTTTCTACCCAGGTTGATTTTTCGGCTCGAATAAAATACTGCTATACATTACGACAATTTCCAATCATTTTTGTTAAAATCGAAATAAATAAATTCAGGTAGCTTTCTGTCTTGGTAATTGCGGTCCAGCAATCAATAAAAAAACGAAATATAATCAAGACCATGGTAAATGTTTGAAAATTAAATCGCTCTGTATCGCATTGTGCCCTTCAAATATTTTCAATCCAGAAAATTGCTTTTAAAATAACATTTCATACCAAAAACCCCATAATTTTATAATCCGTATTGTATAACCAGAAAGTACAAATAATCTTTCTCTGTCGCTGAGAATATTTCGCGGCGCGACGCTCCTCGCGCTTTTCGTCGGTTCCGCTCGCGACGCGAAAATATCTCGCGAAAAACCGCCGCCGTAACAGACACAGAGTCTGCGTTTTCAAAATTACGTGTCAAATGTCACGTAGTGCAGCGGACGAATTTTCCACAGGCCCTCCGAGCCGTTCCCGGAAGGTCGTCTGTTACGACTCTGGAATTCCCTCGGATAATTCAGTGAGACCCGAAGAGCGCATCCCGCGCGACGCGGGACGAGAAAGTTCACAGGCTTTTCGTTTACATTCCTCATTTGGATGACGCGCGAGGAAACCTCGAGCGAGGGTGCGGGCACTTTTACGAGGGACAGCGGCAGCTGCTTTCCAGACTTTCCTGGCGCTCGCCTGTTTTTATTGTCATCCCCTGCCGCATCCGTTCCCCGGTGCCTCTCGAATTAGTCCTGCCTCGCCCGCGCTCGTCGCGTGCATTAGGAGTTTTCTATCGCACCCGACATATTTTTCTCCCGCAAACGAAGAGAAATTTCCGAGCGTCGCGCTTTTATGTTAAGCATCTCGTTTTACTTTGTCGTCCGGTGTTTCCGCCGGACTCACCGTTGAATCGCACAACAGAGCCAGCCGACAAGTTCCGCAACAGCTCTATGGCAATTTCCGACTCGCCTCGTCGCGTTTCCACGTAAAATCCGAGGGAATACGGCCGAGGACGTAATTAAATCGGGTGCTGCCCGAGGAGCGAGCAATCAGCGCTTGCTTCAACTCACAGGCTCGATAATCGCTCGTAAAGCGTGCCGAGTGCGCTAATTACTCGGAGCGGGGTGACAGCGAGCGGCGATTTCCATCTCTCGAATTATCACTTAAAATCGCGTTGACCCTCAATGACGAAAATGTCGCCTCGAGTCGTTCGGTCTAACGGTGAATGCAGCTCGCCGCAACGGAGCTAATTTTCATTATACGTAAAAGCGAATTTATTACTCTATGGAATGCAGACGCGGGAATAAATGCATAACGAGATTAATTTAGTCGTGGACTGTTAACATTTTTGGATATTTCATGCACCGTAATTGGAATTTTTGTTATTCATAAATCGGTGCATTTAATTTGTCATTGAAATGTTACGTAAAATTGCAGAACTTTAGTATTGAATTTTTTAATTTTCTCCATATTTGACAAATTTAGTATACGATTTATTCCAATTCTATATATTAATGAGATAATAATACGAATTTATAGCTGCTCTAATCGACTGGAAAATTGTTCTCAACATTGAATTTCAATTATCCGAGCACTGAAGAAATAATCTTTTGTTTTTTCGCGATACGTATCTTCTATATTAATTCATCAATTACCGTACACTAGTATTAATTAACACGTCAATGAATTCTTAATTAACGGAAAATCAAACATCCCTTCGATGCACCTTCGATTTCAACGTTTTTATATCACGTTGTTTATACCAAACGTAACGTATTTTATCATCGTTATGCAAGTGCAGCCGTACGTGACGATGCACGGAGAGAAAAATCTGGTACCGGTAACTATAAAGCGACAACCATAAAGTGATAATTATTTTTTACAGGTATAGCAGCCATTTTTCAAGTTACGCTTACCATAACGTAGTTATCATCGCTATCAAGTAATTACCGTAAGCTATAAAAATAATAGCATAGACGAAAAATTGATAGTTGTCACTTTAATATTACCAGAACTTAGACGATTTCTCTAAGTGTAGCAAACCGCGATGCCCAAAAAATTACTCGTCCCTTTGAAGCAGCTTCGATTTCAACGTTTTTACGTCGCGTTGTTTATACCAAATGTAACATGTTTTACAATCGTTGCGCAAGTGCAGCCGTACGTGACGATAGCGCAGCGCGTGGCCCGAGTGAGAGTCACTGTCCGATACTACTAACACGTTTCACGTTAGATACTGTTAGGTTTCTTCCACATGTTCTTGGACTTGATTACGGCGAGCCGGAACAGCGAGAAGGACGGACGACAGGAATACGAGGCGAAAAGAAGGACGTAATTGTCGCTGAAGGCACGATGATATAAGTGCTCGTTGCCTCGAGTGGGTAGTGCATGAGTCGCCTCGGGAATGATCTATAATCTCTTTTATATCCCGAGCGCGAGAAATTGTTGTGGATAAAAAATGTTTCAGCCGCAAAACGAATCACAAAAACGCTTGACCAGGATGCCTAAAGGTGTCTGCAGAGTTTTTGCGTGCTCGCACGCGCGGCTAGTGGTACACGAGGAATTTCGTGGATGGGTGAGTAACAGCAGAACAGGCACAATGACCCTAATCGGCACCGAGTGTGTCCCATTGAAAAAGAACGAGAAGCGACCTGCTTGACCGACTCGCGCCTGCGAAATAAATACCTACTTGTGACTTCACAACCAACGACTCCGCCGTTCGTCGGGCGCGTCTGTATCACAGGATATCGCAGGTTTCCTTGCGCAACAGTCGTTCACGATAAACGTGATTGGCCGACCGATCCGGCGTACGGATAAATTACATAAACGAAATCAATTGTGGATCGCGCACTCACCCGCATTCCGAGTAGAACGCACATAGTGGAGTACGGCGAGAGGAGTGTCCCATGTGTTGACCATTAAGGTAGTATGAGCGCCTAAGCTGAAGTCGCATAAGTTCGAGCGAGAATGATACAGTGTTACGAACAGTTCTCGAGATATCAGAAAAATCTGAAAAAAATCAAACATATGGAAGGTGATAAAATGATTATTTTGGTAAAATAGTAATTGATAAAAGTTATTAACAAATTACTGAAATAAATAATTGTTCAACAAATTAGCTGGTAACCTAATCTTTTTTTGTTGTGAAAATGATTTATTTATTTTCCTGAATACGTATGAATTTTTTCAGAATTTTGTCTGATTTTTAATTTTAACACAAAAAAGCGCAATTTTCAAACATCACACAAAAATTTGAAAAAATTCATACGTATTCATAAAAATTAAAGAAACCATTTTAATAACAAAAAAATAATTTGCCAGGTAATTATTTGAACAATTATTAATTCTAGTAATTTAGCAATAACGTTTTCAATTATTATTATGCCTAAATAATCTTTTCAGGACCTTCTATATGCTTGATTTTTTCCAGATTTTTATCTCAGCGAGAATTGTTCGTAATTCTGTCTGATTCTCGCTCAAACTTATGCGACGTTAGGCTTATACTGCCTTAAGAGGGTCTCTAGCGATTTTGGAAAAACAAAGCTTGTTTTACTTATTTTATCGGTAAAAAGATCGTACAAAAAATCCATATAATTGATTTCTAGCAACGTTGTTGTTTTCATTTTTTTTTAATTCATAGATGCGAGAACGAAAAATTCCGAAAGGCTGCAGCTGTATCGATGAAACGAGATGACAAAACAATTTGCACTATTGAACTAGAACCAAAAGGCGAAATAAAAAAAACAACAGCAATTCCACGAGTTGTCACGTAAATTCGTATATTTTCGCAGCATACAATCTTAAAGTACGTAATGGCAAATATGATAAAAATGATATCATAAAATTGCGCAGTTCGAAAAAAAACACTAAAAATTTGAAAAACAAAAAAAAATAAACAAAAATAAATGCTGTTGTTGTCGTGTCCAACGGACGTCATTATAGGTGTGTCGGTGGGACACTTAACGCTAAGCTTGAGCTTCGATTCGACGACAGGATGTCGTCACTGTCGTCGTTTGCGTCGATCACCGCTCACTTTGACTCATTCATCAGAATACACAAATGATTCGCTCTCGAAGCTTGTACAACTAAAGAAAAAAAAAAGAAAAAAAAAGCTGCATCGATTCTATGCGCATGCGTCGCCCGATTCATGCCCGGCAGCGATTTAAAACGCCGCGCGCACCACTCATGGATTTTTATCACAGGAAACGTGAGTCTTTACGCAAGACTCACTCGTTCTCTCGTAATTCACTATATTTTACTACACAATTTTTGCGCCGTGGTTTACCACAATATATCTATATCTTTGTATCTATCTATATTTACATAGATATAGGGGAGGTGCGGGCAAAACGGGACAGCGTTTTTTTCAGTTCCAACTATGTTTGAGGGAAAAATGTGACACACCCCATTTCGTAAAAATCGCGCCTGTACGACACAATTCAACGCATGTAAGTGGAATATAAAGATTTTTAACAATTGTGTCTTATGCAATCTGGCTTTTGAAAAGTCAGTTTAAAACAACAACAAAAAATGTATTACAATTTTTTTTCAATATAACCATTCATTATGATGTTGAGTATCACCGAGTAAAAAAAACACGAATTTCCGAATTTGTGGGTCTGTCCCATTTTGCCCACACTTTTTTTTACGAAGCTCAAAATTAATGACTGGAATCGAATTTTTGGATCAAAAGCAACCAAAACTAAACTTTTTTGCTATCGTCATAAAACCATTTTTCGAATATGTGTCCCATTTTGCCCGCAGCTCCCCCACTATACCATAGTGCGTGGAGGCCTCTCGACTTCTCGTGCGATCTCGTGAATGGGAGTAGCGCGAAGTCGGTTGTACTACCGAACGAGGGCAACTTCTTCCCGCGGAAGACAACCCGACCGGATGCCACACGAAAGCGTCACGGATATCGAGCACCAAGGCCGCAGCACTCCCAATGAATTTCATTACTGTCGCGTGTATCGGCCGCGTACGAGGCGCTCAGAAATACCGGAATCTCGAGGATAACCGACGCCGGTGTTAGCGCGCGGTGGATTTAGCTCCGCTGAAAGTTTATCACGGGAAACGACGGAGTCCTTACGCAAGTATAAACTGCAGCTCTCCGGGCTCGACCTCATCTCGCACACACGGCGCGCACTGTGCGCTCCGTTTTATAGCTCACTATCTGGATCCGAGTCACGATTACCGGAGCGCGAGTTACTCACGCGGCGGGCGACCAGCGCCGCACGCTTCCGGTCTCGCGTAAAATGCCTTTACGAGACGGTGAGACAGACAGAGAGAGAGTGAGAGAGCAAAGGCCATCTACGGGCTCGAACGAGGCCTAACGTCATTGTACACTTGAATTCTCGCGCGACTGAGCTTCTAGGATCGACGAAAATTCGTCATCTCGTCTGCGGTCTCACGCTGCATCATGAATTGCGGTTGAGTGTTCCGATGACTGCATCAATTTTGTCGCGAGATTTTTCTACCTCGCTCGTTGTAAGCAAATCTTAGTTGCCAGAGAAATTCGGAAATCCTGTCGGATAAAAAAAGCACCCGATAAAAAGAGGCATCGACTTTCGTTACGGTGACAGAATTTTCCGAATTATTTACACTTTTTTCGATCGGTATATCTGGGTTTTCAATTTAGGTGTTTAGGGTCGCGTTGTTGTCGTTGTTGTTAGAATTCCATTGCTTTCTGTGTCGTGAAAAGATGAAATAAATGCGGAGCTTCTAAGCACGAAGAGCCGGAAACGATTGGATGCAACGAACGCGAATAATCAGTCGACTCGGATGTCTCGCTGAAAATGTTTATGTCGCTCTGGTGTTCGCGTTGATTTACCGCACAGCGGTTACGCCAGTAAATCCTTCATCGGCGACTTCTCCCTCTGCTTCAGCGGTTCCTCCTCGAGAATGGTTCCGAAATTTTGGCGGAAGCGTGCGGCTCGTCGATCCTCCAAATCGTGCGCCAAACGCTCGAGCAAGTCCTTGAATACGTAATTGTCGAGATTCTTGGCTATGTAATAGAGGAACAGCCAGTCGCCGAAGTAGTACTCGTGAGTGACTTTGAGCACCGACCAAGGATTGTATTTGCCCGGACACGCCATGGAGAACACCAGCTTGTTGAACGCTTTGCTCCTGCGGATTTTAATGAGTTCAGTTTTAAGCATTTGGAACATATCGTGATGAAAAGAGGTAATGAATGAACAAGCTGAGCCTGAGGAGCCCGAGCCGTAAATTGTATAATTATTTAAATGACATGTCCATTTTTTTCATAATCGAGCATCGCTTTTTTAATAAGTTTTATCTGATTCCTTCTGATTGTTTGACGCTGAGATGTAACTCACAAATGGTGGTTACGAAACCTCGGATAAGTGTCAATGTAATTTTGCAGCCGCGGATCTCGATTGAACAACGATGTTCGGTATAACGGGATGTTGGAGACGTTGATGATTGTCTCAATTAAGCAAACATTGAGAATTATGAGCATCGTGTGAAAAGTAATTTCTGAGAAAAATGTAACTATAAGGGTCGCGCATTTGTAGTCCCCAGTTTGAAATCAAGTTCCAACTTCTTTTTTCAAGTTTCAACTGAAGTTCCGACTTAAGTTAGAACTTAAATTGGAACTTAAGCGGGAAATATGCGGGGATATGCTAAAGTTTCACCTTAAGTCGAAACTTGAGCTGGGCCTAAAAAAAAGTTGGAACTTGAGTTTAAACTTGAGTTCAAATTTGGTACCATATCGTGTCCACAACGCGGGCGGAAAATCGCTCATTTTTGACAAATGACTTATGCATGCGCAGTCTGCTTTCATTGCCCCCCTAGGGAGGTAATCAGCTCATTCCTGCCCGCGCGGGAGTAATGAAAAACGTACTACGCATGCGTGTCGTCATTTGTCAAGAATGAGCTTATTTCCGACCTCGTTGCACACACGAAATATGGTTATTTTTTAGCGAAATCGGGAGAAAAGTATAACGTACGTAACGGGAGAAAAGTATAAAAGTGTAGCGTACTATACTTTTTCTCCCGACTCCGCTAAAATAACCCCATTTCGTGTCCGCAACGCGGGCGGAAAATCCCTCATTTTTGACGCGTGACTGACGCATGCGCAGTCCGCTTTCATTACCTCCCTACGGAGGTAATCAGCTCATTCCTGCCCGCGCGGGAGTTATGGGAAGCGTACTACGCATGCGTGTCGTCACTTGTCAAAAATGAGGTTATTTTCCGTCCGCGTTGCACACACGAAATGTGGTTATTTTTTTAGCGAAATCGGGAGAAAAGTATAGTACGTTACATGAGAGGAGTGCAACTTTTCACCTCGTGTGAATTTCTGCCCTCGCTTCGCTCGGGCATCAAACTTCACACTCGGTGAAAAGTTGCACTTTCCTCCCTTGTAACGTAATGTACTATTTGTTAAGCGTAGCAGTCCATGAAAATGACGAGTGTCATTAAAGTAAACAAGCAATTGACGAACCTGGCGTGAAGAACCATGGTAAGAATCCTCCAGACGAGGCTGAGACCGGTGATTATCGCGAGGATGATGAACCAGAACCAGAGAAAAGTGTAGATCTTCTCGTTGACGATGTTGAGCGCCATGATGCACAGAGCGTCGTGTTTCTGCATGGACCCCGACGGGCCGTACTTGTGAAAAACGCACTTGGTGACTTTGGGAAACATGACGTCGAGGGGGCTCATCTTGTGCCCGTAGTCGGCCTCGGTGGCGAGGAAACCGAGGCCCAAAAATCCCCCGCCGAGGAAATAGTCGGTGATGTAGATCTGCACAAGGACGTTGATGAAGTTGAGCACCTCGCAGAAGCTCAGATAGTAAGCCCAGGGTCGGTTGACGTGAAGACGATTTATGAACGCCGTACGGATGTCTTGGATCTTGGAGTCGCGCTCGGATCTCGTCGGCACCGATTTCCCACCGCCCATCTCGATCTTCTCGTCGCTCAGCGACAAACACGCCATGTGCAGTCCTGATACCAGCATCTTCAGCCGACCACCTTGAGACGTTATCGCGTGTGGGGAAAAATGCGTTAGTTTCGTGCGGTGCAAAGCAAAGAGTGCTTAGTGATTGTAAAGGCCGTCGCACAGCTGCACGCCCGCAGCTGTGCGAACCCAACTCGTTTTCCCTGACCTTCGGTCGTGCGCCACAGATAATGCGGAATGTAGAACAGTATCGCCTGGAAGAACAGGACGAATGGTACCCACTGGTAGTAGGCGTGATACGTCACTTCGTCTTTGTCGGTGAATGGTCCGATCCCTGGATGTGGCACATGGCCCGCCTCAACGATGGTCGCGTTCATGTGCTTTCCCTTCGAGATAACAATTGATAACTGCGTTAAACACGCACTCATTTTTACACGTAAAAAAGTCTCAGTTCTGTATTAAGGACTGACCGCAATTCTCGGCAAAAATCGTATTTTCTGTCGTTGATAATAAAAAAAATTCCTAATAGATTTCTCGGGAATACTAAGGCTGCGAATTATTTCGACTCAAGAGTGAATGAAGAACGTAGCCCGCTTGGACTGTCGTTGAGTTTACAAGTTTTGCTTTCGAAGCAGCAGCCTTTCTTAACTTATTTTTAAGCGTTGCTTTCGAAGCCGCAATTTTTCGTTCTTTATTTTTAAGTTTTGGTTTTGAAGCAGCAATTTTTCGTAATTTATTTTCAAGTTTTGCTTTCGAAATAGCAATTTTTCGTAATTTATTTTTAAGTTTTACTTTCGAAGCAGCAATTTTTCGTAATTTATTTTCAAATTTTGCTTACGAAGCAGCAATTTTTCGTAATTTACTTCTAAGTTTTGCTTTCGAAGCAGCAATTTTTCATGATTTATTTGTAAAAAAAATGTAGATTTTTCGAGTAACTTTTCGCGAGTAAATATAATTAAAATGATCTCATTTCGCGAATCGGTACTTACGACTGTGAAGGTCGAGGTGAAGAAGCAGAAGGTGTCGATGACATTGTCCGGCACAGCCTTGTCCGACACGCATCTGCGACAAAAAAAAAAACAAAAAATAAAATCACAAATTCTGTCGTCGTTTACCAGCCGCAGATTAGCTCCTGCATTTATCGCGGGTCAACGATCCTCCCCGACTTACTTTATGTGCTCGCCGATAAACTGTCGCGACGAGACCAGCACCGAGCTGGCGAGGAGCGCGAGAAACGTCGCCCTGTAGTGGAGCCTGAACACTGTAATCGCAACATTTATAAATTTCACATAACGCGTGCGTCGAAACTTCGTCGAGCGTGCGGCGCGCAAGTAATTTTTTTTTCTTTTCTTTTTCAATTAAAACCGTCGCTAACTGGGTCATAGGAAACTTATACGAAGTTGTTAACGCTTGCACCGCGCGTTATCGCGACGCGTCTCTCAAATCCGACGCAACGCGCGATGTTCGTATAATAACGAGATTATTGCTCAATATAATCCGAGTCTGAAAATATGCAACGCACGACGGAAGATGCATTACCGATGTTATCGATTCGCGGATCCTGAGTTACTTTGAGCTTGACGTGGTCCTTGAGGGCGGAGAACGTCGCGAAGACCGTCGTAGCCATGTCTCGGTGCACTCGTCACGACGCGCGCGACTTCGTCTTCGCGAACTCGATGTGCCGAGTGAGATCGTGTCGCGAGGCCAAACAAAACGCGTCGCGTCTGAAATTTGGCGAAATTAGCGTGTGGTAACACTGGTCACCGCGATTGCTCTGCACCCGTGACACGGAGTCACAGGACTGAGGAAACTTACGAACCGACTGCGAAGGAACCAGCCAGAGACAAAACCGCGCCGTCCGCACACCTTATCTTTGCTGACGAGTGTACGTGAGGTCTCGGTGGCCCGAGTCGAGACGGGAGACGAGCGTCTCGCACTGTATCAATCGTCGGCGGGGCAGAAACAGCGAGCTGACTGAACACCCGGATAGGTTCGCCTCGATAACGATAGATAAACACATCGCGGTAATCGTAGACGCGCAGTGTACGATTTCACTGATACATCGGTCGCATCTCGATAATTCAATAAGCCGCGCTGTTTTCCATTTGACTCGCTGCGTAGTCGAACTCAGCGTTTCGTTAATCATGAATGAATGCACGTTTTTGTGGCTAATTATATCGCGTCGATTTTGATAACTAAGGAACGTTGTTTTTTGCATTCTAATCGAGAAACCGTGTTTCCTTATCGAGGAATCTTTGAGATAATTATACTTTTTTATCGCACCGGCAAACGCGCGACGGCGTATTTCGCTGAAACTCGTATTCCATTGTCGGAGTAATACTATACGTGTTTGCAGATCACTAGCGACGACAGCGCAAAAAAATTCTCTCACCGCAAGCGACCTCTGAATATTTTGTTGACGCTCTTGTGTTGCGGCTGAGTTTTATTTCGAGCGTCTGTCGACGCTTTTTCAGCGAGGATTGAAGAATATATAGAATTCGGAACGAGACTTCACTGTGTTATGACCAAACAGGCGTTGACTGTTCGCTTTCATTAAATTAGATAAACTGGATCGTTTTTCGTAAATTATTATTCAAGGCGATTTTGAATTTTACAAACTATTCTAATAATTATACTGATACTAATTATTATACTGTTATTTGATTTTTTATTATTAGACTATTATAATAGTCTAATTATTATTATATTTTCATACATGTAAATAATAATTCTATTATTATTATCAGGGGCGGATTTACCACTAGGCCCGGTAGGCCCTAGGGCGGCAAATTTCGGTGGCGGCATTTTTTATAAATCGTTAATATGTTTGGTGTTCTTTTTTTCTTCTTTTTAGCGTCTCTACTATTTTTTTCAACTTTTCAGCGTTATTACTCTTTTTTCTTTTGACATTTTTTTTACATGTGACAAAAAATACCTGTCATTAATCGCTTTTTCGACGAAAGGGGCGTCAATTTTTCTGAGGCCTAGGGCGGCAAAAAGGTAAAATCCGCCCCTGATTATTATAATAGAATGATTAGACTATTATAATAGTCTAATCATTCAAATCAAATAACAGTATAATAATTAGTATAATAATAGTATAAATCAAATTCTAATAGTATAATAATTCTAATTATTAGAATAGTTTGTAAAATTCAAAGACGCCTTGAATAATAATTTATGAAAAACGATCCAGTTTACCCAATTTCATGAAAGCGAACAGTCAACGCCTGTTTGGTCATAACACAGTGAACTCTATATTATAATAGTCTAATAATTAAATCAACTTTGCGTTATTCGGTTTCCTTTTAATAAAGTAAGACTAGTGATGCTTGAGTCGAACTTGCACCCGCCAGTCGCTTGAAAACGCCCGTCGATATATCGTTCCCGATAAGTGATAATTTATCGGGCGGAGCGCGTCATGATTAATATTCCGGGCTAAGACGTTGAGCAAGCGTTTTATCACTAAAAATATGTTTTTCCTTCCTGGTGAACGAATTTCGTGGTGATGTTTCTGACAACTGACGTACGTGGCGAGCACCACCGGCGAGGATTAGTTGAATTTCGTTATCATTAACCACACGTTTCCCAGTCTGCTGTTGAAATATTCTACGGCAATCGACTTTATGAGTCGTTTGGGCGGAATAAAGTCACCGCGCACCTATTTCCGAATCATAATACAAACGGCGACTCTTATTGCCGGCTAGCTATATATTATTATTGGTACCCGGTGATGTAGACACAAATATACTTTACGAAGGATGAGAGAGGTCGTTATTGATGTATAACGAGCTACAATTCGATAGAATCAGATAGCCTCGTTTCTCGTCGATTCCTCCGTAATCCCTTGATAATATGGGCTTGGAGAGTTCGAAGGCCTCGCGGTGCTCGAGTCTATTCTTATAATCCCCCGCTATGATTACATTGTGTATCACGATATCGAGCTACAAAAGACGAGAGCGGAAAAATCTCTTATCGAAACTTCTTTTTTTCGACAAAATCCAATTATTGCTGAAGAAAAATTTACTTCACTTCCTGCCACGTGTAGATATATCATAGTTTCACTGGGAAATTTTTTGTTGATAACTAAAGACTCGAGGCTCGGCCGCTGCCGCGCCCTCGCATACGAGCGAGTGGGACATACCGCTTAATATTTTTTCTTCGAGATAGCGACTTTTAGTCTGTAACATCGTTCTCGGGCCGCATATTCTATGCCGCAAAACACTGTTTTCAACCCATTTTTATATGATTTTGAAAAAAAAAAAAAAAAAAGTTTTTTCGCCAGAAATCATAGATTTGGCTCCAGACCGATGATTGCCAAAATGGACATTACAGAAATGTTCTTTTCAAAATATCGACGTTTGACCCACACCAACGTTCTCAAATCGCGTACTCTACCCTTAAAAATACTATTTTCAATCCTTCTTAAAGTAACGTTGAAAATAATAAAAATAAATAAAAGACAAAAATATTGTTATTTTTTGTCAGAACTCCAAGATCCGTCTATCACCCCAAAAACAACGGAAACTGCTCCTTCTTATCATTTCGCGTTACCCATACACTGTATTAATTAATTGATGCATTAAAAGTTAGCGCATCGACTTCCTTGCCCACGGCTGAAGACTTTTAACCCTTCGTGGTCACCGGGCTCACATTTATTATAGTAATTTAACATGGAATTCTACGATAGTGTGAGCATGAAGAAAACTAGTAAATCTTCATATATTAAAAAGTCCGTGATTCGCGCCAACATGAGTATTGTTGTCGATCTATTCGGGCTCTGATTGGTCGTGGACCGTGACGACCAGCAGTCGTTATTTAATAGCGCGAAATTTGACAGTTTGTCGCAATTTGACATAAGCGCTGCAGCGCGGCTAACCTGTCCGCGCGCGTGAGCGCACGTTATTGTTCCCCTAGTCTTATATTAAAAAGTCTGTAATTCGCGCCAACGTGACTATTGCTGTCGATCTATTCGGGCTCTGATTGGTCGTGGACCGTGACAACTAGCAGTCGGTGTTTAATAACGCGAAATTTGACAGTTTGTCGCAATTTGTCATAAGCGCTGCAGCGCGACTAACCTGTCCGCGCGCGTTATTGTTCCCCTAGTTATACTAAACCGTGCGTAAGTTCTGCAAACGCATACGTCAAAAAATAAAATCGCAATAATGTTTGTAACCATGATGTTTTTCACGCGGAGATATACGACTTGAGAACGATATTGCGGGTCCAGATATCTCACATGTAAATATTTATATGTAAAATATATGTCGAAAAAGGTTGTATCTGACGCATATATGTTGCATATATTTTTATATGCAACACATTTGCAACATATACTTTACATATATTTTCATATCCAACCCATTTGCGACGTATACTTTTCATATAAATATTTCCATGTGGGATGATATCTTCAAAAACAATGTTAAGACGCCGATTTCTGTTATTACGTGTGAACCACTCGAAACTCTAGTTACAAAAAAAAAAAAAAACGTCCGTTCGAATAATGTTACGCACATGTATCATCTCCGGTGCCGGCTTAGCTCTTATGCCAATCATCGCGTCTCGGCTGTCCAATGTATCATTGTTCCGTCGTGAATCATCCCAAATGATTTTCAAACTCAAGTCATTCGATCGTCCGCATTATCTCTAAGCGCTGAGGTGTGTATAGCAATATTCCTGCATCGTCACTCCGAGCGGCGTTAACGGTATACGCAATAAATTTTCACCTGTCTCCGTCTCGGTACCGCGCGACATTCCGGGGACTCTCTCGACATCGTTGCGTTTGGTTAGCTCATTGTCATCAGGACATTTATTAGTCACGCGTGCGGCTATCTCGATTCCCGGAATAGAAGCAACTCCGCCGGCCGACTACTCGCGGATCCGCGTTGACGGTGCGTGTAGCATGTTGCGAATCGCATGATCGCCCCGCGGTAAACATCCTCGCGAAGCGGCGTATGGAATCCTCGCCGATCTTGGGATCGTCGCCGTACGCTGCTACCGATCTTCTCGGGACAAGAAATTTCCATCAATCCTTCCAGTCCCTGCCCCAACTTCCACGTAAGGCTTACTCGCCTCCGCCCGAGGCGGAACTCCCAGGAGAAATAAGCGACAGCAACGTGGGATGGTAAACGGTACAGTGATTCGTCTCTTCAGGCGATTTCACGGTACGTTTTTTTGTTCACCCTTTAAATTCACCTCGACGAGTCTATTTTGTGTGTTTTTTAGATGACTCAACTAGTAAATTTTGACACGATAGACGATTAAATTACCAATATTTTTTACTCCATTCAATATAGGATTCTGTAACCGATTTTTTTTTTACTTTTTTTAAAAAGTGCATCTTTTTATTTCTGTATTGATACCTTGAATTCTCTCGAAAACCCCCTGTTAAATTAATTACATAGTTACGCCTAACTTCTTTATCTAAGGTCCTAAGACCTTAAAGAAAGATCCAATCGACTTTCATTAATTAGTACAACACGAAAAATAATCTTATTTGCTAATAAAATAATTGAAGATGCGTTTCTGCGCTTCATCGACGTCGTGCCCGCGGGAAGATTTATCATTGGTTATTTTCTTCGCCTGTGTTTATTAGATGACTCAACTGGAACATTTTTACACGATTGACAATTAAAATACAAATATTTTTTACTCCATTCAATATACGATTCTGTAACAAGAGATTTTTTTCTTTTTTTAATAAATTAATCTCCATAATTATCGATCATCATCAGATAATAAAAACTGCATGTTTTTATTTCCGTATTGATACCTTGAATTCTCTCTGAAACCCTCTGTTAAGTTAATTACATAGTTACGCGAAACTTCTTTATTTAACGTCGTACATCATTTTTACAAAAAATCCAATCGACTACCATCAATTAGTACCAAACGAAAAAATAAAAAAATCTTATTTCCTAATAAAATAATTGAAGATGCGTTTCTGCGCTTCATCGACGTCGTGCCCGCGGGAAGATTTATCATTGGTTATTTTCTTCATCTGGCGAGAGGCGTGCGAGACGCGGGCTGTCCTACTATACTATCAGCGGTTGGCCGTGCCTCGTGGACGCCGTGGAGCCGGGCCCCGAGAGCGCGGTTGTCCCCGTGCACGGTAGGGACTTTGACCGGCCGTTGCCCTCGCGCGCCGAGAGCTCGGCGCGCGGGTCTCGAGGTAGCAAGAACGCGACCGGTCTTCTCCGCACCGCCGAGGGATCCGGTGCCTACGGTCGGGGGGGCCCCCAATGAGCCCGCTTCTTCGTCTTCTCTTCCTCCTCCTCTTCGTCCGCTCTCGGTCGGAGGTAACAGGCCGCGTTCTTGCGCCTTCTCTCGTACCTGTCCTGAAGCACGTCCACAGCGAGCCCGGAGACGAAGACAGACGAGAATCACCGCGGGAACGAGGAAGGGAGAGAAAGTTGCCGACGTGCGGACGCCGGACGGACGCTGAATGACAAGAAATACCTGAAAAGACAGAGAAAACCGCCCCCCCCCCCTCTAGCAGGGGGGCGGAAGGGTCCGAGGGGGATTCCCTGATTGGAACGAACGGACTACGATTGCGAGTGTGATCGAACTTTCAAGCGCGCTGCATTATTATGGCCTTTCGCCTGCGCAGGCCCTTTTGTCGAGTTTATCCTCGTCTGCGGAACATTGGAATTCACCGGACGACGTGTTCGCCGTGCTGAAAGGCGATTCATATTTCAATGTGAAATATCGAACGTTCGAAAGGGACCGCGGGCCAGTTTTCGAGAATTATGTATGTTTACTGTATTTTTGGACGATTTGTTTGGAGAATTTATTTTTAGGATTTAATATTATTATTATTATTATTATTCAGATTATACGTGAATTTTTTTATATTATAGAAAATTGTTTGTCTGTTTGTCTGTTTTTCTGTGTCATTCCCCTTAATTAAAGTCTGCCCCAAATAATAAATGATTGCCCTCCTTGACCCTAGAACTCATGACTGGGGTCCGCACAGACCCCACGCGACCCGTAACTTATACATTGCAAAAATAAGATATGAGCTCTAGGGTTAATCCAAGTTTGTCCTAAAATTCGATTTTTTTATTTTTTAAATTTCCACATTAATTTCATTAACGATCTAATTTTGATTCGAGCATTTTGCGAGCGCGCGAGCCGCTACAACCTACTATGCATTATAATACACTAGCAGGTTGTAGTTGCTCGCGCGCATATGATCGAATCAAAATTAGATCGTTAATTAAGGAAATTAACGTGAAATTGACGTCCAAATTTTACGAAATCGAGAAAAAAAAGTTAGATTTCCCAAAGTTTGAAGACCCTATCCGATAGGAAATTTCCCGCTGATTCCGAAAAGCGCCGTTGGTTGCCCGAAAAACATAAAATTTGGTGAAAAAATGCAAAAAATGATTTTTCACTTTTTTCGAAATTTCGTCACTTCGGTAACATCGAGGTTACTTTTTTTTCAATCGACGAAACCTGGATTTTCTTTTTGCGTTCCAGAGAAAACTCTACAACGAAGAGAATGCCGCAAAGAGGAACGCAATATCTTGATTTCTGAATTTTTTCTTCGATATAGAGTTTTATCTCGAACGAAGGAAGAAAATCCAGGCTCGATCGAGCCAAAAAAAGTAACCTCGATTTTAGTGATGTGACAACTGGGTAAGCGTGCGAAGCGCTCGTATGGGCAGGTTTACATAAATACAAATTTCTAATTTTGGGACAGATTTGAATTAAGGGGGGGGGGGGGGACAAGGCTTGATTATTTAGAGCAGATTTTAATTAAGGGGCTGGGACAGACAAACAGACAAACAACTTTCCAAAATATATGTAAGATCTTGTTGCCATTCGTAATTAAAATAGATATATATATAGTAGAACCCCGATTAACCGGGATGCTCGGGACCGACGAATTCCCGGTTAACCCGACCCAAATAATTTGTATTACAGATTACTGAATGATTTCGTAAGAATTTTATCATCTCCAACCGCGTGACTGCTTGCAACACCGAACTGATAATAAAAAAGACAACGTGACGAAGATTTCCCCGATTATTGAATCACACGACCGAATCATCGAGAGTAACTATCACTCTCGAAGTGTCGCACGTTTCAATCGGGGAAATCTTCATCACATTGTTTTTATTTTCACTATCAGTCCGATGATTGTATTCCCTTCCAGGCGGCGCACTTCGCGAAGTGAATCCAGGCCGCGGCCGCGATGATACAGAGAGAACAAATGAAGTATCCTCTCGCGGCTGCACACGTTATCAAATTTCTTGATTATCGCACATAGCCGCGCGAGCCCCGGCAAATTTCCCGGTAAGTGTATCATATTCTATATATAGTTGCAGAAATTCGCGCTATCCAGTTTCGGGTGCTGCAACGGATGCATCTTTTTCCTGTGTCGCTGACGGAGCCGCTGAGTCGCAGCGTCGGTTAAAATAAAATAAGCATACGATATTTTACCCGGAGATAATAGGCCGCGCACAGCTGTGCGGGGTGCAGAGGCGACGAGACGACCGGGCGCGCGCGCTCGCTCGGCTACGCGAGCGAATTGCGCTTCTCGGACGCCTCGTGCGCTGCACGCTTGCATATTATAGTTTTTTTACATTTATTTTTGTTTTATTTCTTACGTGTACGCCTTCTTCAGGCTTTTACGTTTCTCCCCTTCCCCCTTGATCCCCTCTCTTCGAGTTCCTCGCCACACTCATGGAAATCGTGTAAGTTCTGGTAACTGTAAAGTGACAACCATCAAATTTTCGTTGATGTTATTATTTCTTTGCAATGGCTTGCGTAAAGCTCGTCATTTCGGTGAGGTTTCGTGTGCGTAAAGTGCTCGTTTTCCGAAGGTCGTGCGTAAAGTAAACGTCGTGCGTAAAGTGAAGCTTTACGCACTCTGCTTACTTTACGCACTCTTTTCGGAAAACTCGCACTTTGACTTCGCTCAACCTCAAAGAAGACTCGCGTCACGCACGATATTACAAAAAATAGTACGTGTAACGCATGCGGAAATGTTGTCCTTTACACACTTGTTACACAATATACTATTATAGTTCGCGGTAATTAATTAATAGTTATGATAACTGCGTTATAGTTACCATAACTAGAAAAATAGTTGCTGAGCCTATAAAAAATAATTGCCACTTTTTGGTTATCACTTTACAGTTGCCAATACTAGATTTTTCTCTCAGTGCATAGAGTGTTTCCCGTGGCCACTTTTTCCTAATGCTCTATTGTATCGCATTTGCACGAGGGCGCAGGGAAACTTCGAAAAACGTGTGCCGACACACAGGCGGCTATATTTTACTAAGTTTCTGCTGTACGAGAATACATTAGAAACTCAGAAAAACTGCCTCCCGCTCGACAGTTGCCGCGCAAATCAGTGCATGGCTAAGCGGTCACCCATCCAAGTACCGACCGCGAGTCGAGCTGCATAAGGATGTAGGAGCGCGAAGTATTGAATTCACATAAATTCGAGAAAAGTGCGAGAGAATTGCAAATACTCCTCGATTGTCTGAAAATCTGAAAAAATTCATGCACACTAAAAGTACTGAATAGATTAATTTTGCATAATAATAATTCCAAAATGTTATTAACAAATTGATGAAAGTGAAAGTGATTCGTTTATCTTTCTGTATATGTATGAATTTTTTCAGATTTTGATCTAATCTTTGAAATTTGTGTTTTTTTTTGTATGGAAAATATGTACAAATTTCAAAGATTAGATAAAAATAAGAATTTTGTCTGATTTTTAATTTTAACCTGAAAAGAACGCAATTTTCAAACATCACAAAATTTTGAAAAAAATTTGTGATACGTATTCAGAAAAATAAACAAACCATGTTCATAACAAAATAAAATAGGTTGCCGGGTGATTTGTTGAACAATTATTTATTTCAGTAATATGTTAATGAAAAATTTCAATTATTATTATGCCAAAATAATCTTTTCAGCACCTTCTATATGCTTGATTTTTTCAGATTTTTATCTCATCGAGAACTGTTCGTAATTCTGTCTCATTCTCGTTCGAACTTATACAACGTTAGGTATAGCGCTCATACTACCTTAAGGCAGTGAAAGTCAAGAAAGTCATATTGAAACAAAACTGTGGGGAATTTAAATGTTTCCTTATGCTTACTGAAGTCCTTTATTTGTAGCGAGATACGTTTATCAGCTTTATTGCGTTTTGCATGATACATTAGAACACAGAAGCCATAGACCGACCGCGCGCCCCCCATATGGAAATAAAGTATATGCAAGATATATGAAAGATGTATTCTAGATACACAAGATATATTTTGTCCGAAAACTTCTATGTCGGATGTATTTTTGGATACATACGAAATATACGCGAGCGAAGAATATATCTAAAATATATATATCCAAAATATATTCAAAATGTATCTTTATTGTATTATCGTCCGAAATAGTATATTATGCAACTAGTGCGTAAAGTAGGTCATTTTCAGACGAGTTACACATACTATTTTTTGTAACTGCGTGCGTAAAATTCGACTTTTCGAGGCGGTTTTGCGTGCGTAAAGTGCTCGTTTTCCGGCGCGCGTGCGTAAAGTGGAACTTTACGCACGAGTGGTCACTTTACGCACTAGTGCGGAAAACGAGCACTTTACGTACGCAAAACCGCCTCGACAAGTCGAGTTTTACGCACGCAGTTACAAGAAGTTCTATATGTCAGATATATTTTCGTGTATATTTCTTTTCCGAGGGGACCACTGCAGTCGGTGCATCGGTGCATATTATAGTTTACACTAAGTATCTCCCGTGTTGCGCTACAGTGCGTTGTGGCTTCGTTGTGGCTCGTGTATTAGCACGAAACGCCGCGCATACTCCGAGCACCGCACCGTATTCTTCTGTTATGGCCTTCCACTCCCTTTGTCCGGCGTACCTTCCGTCAGCCGGAGCGAGCGCAGCGCGCGCCCTTTTACGCTCGCCGCTGCGCACAGCGGCGGCCGAGCGGCGCGCAACGAGAGCCGAGAGAACGTTTTCTCGGGCGCGCCGCGGACTCGCGAAAGTCCAAAGCGCGCTTTGCGGCAACGTAATAATAAAAGACGGGGAGGAGGACGCGCGCGCGCGCGAGGCGAAGTGCGCGCGATCTCGTAAGGCCCTCGGGGGGCCCCGTTGTTACGTACCGCGCCGCACCGAAGGCCGACCGGGTCGATACGTGGACCTCGACGCCGCGCCGCAACCTGCATGATCTCCATCAACAACCTGCGGATCGCTCCTCGCGCCGACTTGACGACGATAATCGTTTCGCCGCACCGTTCCTTATGCAAATTAAAAGGCGATCGGACTTTGTTTCCAATCGAGCTGAGCGACGTGCGGAGGTTTCGCGAAAATGTTAGTTCGTTGATTTTGCAATGTAAAATCATTTTCACGCATTGTGGATTTGTTTTTTTGTTTTTATAATTTTTTTTTATCGATTTCCATCAACAATCTGCGATCGGCCTTAAAAAGACGATCGGACTTTGTTTCGAATCGTCACGACCTGGCGAGTTGAGCGACGTGCGAAGGTTTCGCGAAAATGTTAGTTAGTTGATTTTACCACGCAAAATAATTTTCACGCACTTTGGATGTTTTTTGTTTTTATAATTTTTTTAGCCGATGTTTACAAAGATTTTTTACGCGATTGCAGTCGTTCTGGATTCTGTCGAGCACGGACGACAAATTGTTGTCTCGTTGCGCGGCTCGTGACGAACCCATTGCAGACAGGTTTTGTCAATTAGGGTCAAGCAGTTACGACTGCTGTTTGTTGGTGCCGTCTTGAACTGACGTTTCCGACACGATCGTGACACGATTATTCGTGATTTGGTCGAATCATCGATTAGGCAGTACGGTCGACGGGACGAGTGCAGTGATCAATTTTTTACTCACTGATCGTGAATAAACTTTTTTTATTTATTTTTTAAAATATATTTATCAAGCTATACTCGACGTATTTTGTATCCCAGCTCGTAAAGTCGAGACTGGATATCGCGCCACCCTCGAGCCGAATTATCGTGCGATTAATTTTCTGCATCGTTTCTACTGCAGCTGATGCAGCGATCCATTACAGTGCGAGCCCGCACGACTAACCACGTGGTGGCATGAGCGAAACGCTGTATTACACGCAACGTTTATAATAGCGCGTAATAGTCGCGCAATCCAAGCTCGTAGAAAACCCCCTCGGGACCGCACAAGCCATTACGAATAGATTGAAGGTTAAACCGCGTGCGCTGGACGCGGTGGTCGTTCTGGCCCTATACACACCGCGCTGCCCGCTGCTGCACCCGCGAATTCGCCAACGCTGCACCGCAGGGAACACGATGCACGCGTCCCGTTGCACAGTCGACGCTCTCGCAACTTTTCTCGCTTCGCCGTCCCCGAGGATATCAGGAGGATTGGGTTTCCGGACGGGAGAGTGGAAAAGGAAACGTGTAAACGTTAAAGAATTGCGTTATATATTTTTTTCTTCTTTTATTTTCTTGCTAATCGCAAACGCTCTTTATTTATAGATTCGCTTAATTTTTTTTTATTACCCGATAATCGTCGTAATCGCTATCTTAATGAGCTTACAATTTTCGTTAACGCTCCTCTCTTTCTGTACAATTCACTTTCATTTCCTGCGCACACGCAAAAGACGCGCACGCCACGTGCGTCGCAACATTTCGTCGTTCTCTGACTCATCGGAGTCCCGAGGATTCCCAAAATTTCGGTCGAATCCCGCGCCGTTTTGCTCGATCGAAACAGCGGAAATCGAGAAAACCGACGGAGGGACGTAAAATAGCGTTTCGATTATTTTTCACCTCGATTTTTCCTCTACACTTTGCTGTGTTCGCATTACTTTGAGTAATGCTGTAAATAACGGTGCAATTTTATTTTTTCTCGTAAAAAAATATTTAAATAACGAATCGTCGTTTGTTAACTAATTGAGCAATGCAATTTTCGGCGGGTGAAAAATAATCGAAAACCTACTGTAACTGTATATAATCGATTATCAAAAATAACAAACTTGATTTGTACAGACGATCAAACAATTTGTTTTATTATCCTGTCTAGTGCCTCGTATATAAATTTTCCATACAAATGTGTCTAAGTGTAAATGCGTACAGGGAAAGGTCGCTTCCCGCCTCTAGCTGCAAGACCGTACCGAGATTTCCGTTGAATTATCTATTGCTCACTTATATTGCTGCGCCGAGCGAATGATTACACGAAGAAAATATGTATTTTTTGCTGTTTATTCTAACAATACATTTTTATACCGTTAAAAAAAAACGAGAAGGTGAACCATTGTCACCTCAGTCACTATCACAAGATTTTTTATTCTTTTCAACGCGATCGCGAGAGCACCGTCGCGCACTTGTCGACGTCGTAATCTCAGCTCAACCTTATCTAAATAATCTGGGTGAGAACTCAGAGTTTGCAGAATGTTCCACTTAAAATCAACGACTTACACGATATATGCTTCTTCATTCCTTCGGCTCTAGTGCGGAACATACGAGGCGCGCGGGCAGCTTCCGCTCTCGCGCAAAAAAAAACAACGCGAAAAGCTACACTCGTCGACTACATAGCGTACAACTTAATTACTTTCGATAAATGCTAGTTGAGAAGCATCGCTGTAAGGCATCCTCTCCACTGGTCCCATGATTATGTTTTGATTGTCTCAATTGTTTTCTAGCAGCTTGTGTTGTGTGCCGAGGTTTCGAGAACTCGCGAGGCGTGGCTCGTGTGTCAACGCGACTCTTCGGTCGATGAGCCGTGCCACCGGTAGTTCGCATTTTGCTTTTGTTTTTCTCGATATGTTTTTTCAATCGCAACCCGGAAGACGTTTCGATAAGAGAACACAACGCGCGATCGTGTCCCGCGTACGACCCTTTTGGCAGTCTTACTTTGAGCGTAAATCACTATAGGCTTTTCAATCTAATTTTATAGAATCATCGCGAGAAATCGTAGAGACGTAAATAAAGAAGAAAAAAAAATGATGTAAAGAAAAGCTATTACTTTATTTATTTATCGTTATGTATCTTTACTAATATTTATTTATTGTCTTTTCTCTAGGTTCTTATCGTGTAAAGCTGTATTATGTATATTCTACTAGTTATAGCGAAGAAAGAAAAATATATGGAAGTGGCATCATGCTGCGAGCAAAAAACACGCGCTCTTTTGTTCGTTCACACGCATTGCGCTTAATCAACTACAAGACGATGATACATCTGCGTATAATTAATTCATTAAAAAAAGGCAGAAGGCTACCGATATAAACGCGTCTCACCGGTTTTCGTGGCCCGTCGATTCACTTGAAATTCGCTTTTTCACGTCAACCGGAAAACGCGTTCGAGACGGATTTTCAGGCGGTGTTGTTTCGTAGAACCGCACGACGTGTCGGTTCACGGAACGACAAAAAAAACAAAAAAAAAACACTTTTTTTACGATAATATAAAAATGTATTGGCCCCCTCGAACAACGTGGAATGGACGTGTTTCGCCTTCTCAACGAAGAAGACAGATATGTAATATCTACACAATTCTATCTATAATTAATATATAATAATATATATATCTTTCTATGCTTTTTCACTATCAACTATCGAGGGAGGATTTGTGTTTTCGTGTGTCTGTGTCTGTGTATACAATCGCGTCTTTTATTACCGCTATGCTTGCAACTGCTAAACGAAAAAAAAAGGATATATGAATGAAAATTTGTATAAGGATAATGTAGTAACGCTACTGTGGGAGGACGGCGTATCTTCGGCTCGAAATTCGTTATAATTACACACAATCCCCACTCCTTCGGCGAAATTTACGTCGAAGGAACGAGGAGGATTCGGAAGCGACCCATATTGGCTCCTAATTATTGCAATTCACTTTTATCGCTTTCACCCTCCGGTAAAATTCGGCTACAATATATATTTATTTCGTTTCATATCCTCCGCCATTCGGTCGATCCTTTCGGGGAATCGTGAGTCGTGGAAGCGGAGACGCGAGGGAGGGTGAGAACCGGCACCACCGAGGCACCAACTCTGTTTGCAAGAATTTACGACCAACATGGCGTCGCGCGCTTTACCAACCGGATCTCAAGGTACCTGAGCAACCCAAATGCCAGGTACAGGTTAGTGGAATAAAGAAATAAAAGGCGAAAGACAAAAAGGAAAAAAGAAGTCGGAGAGATATAGCGAGTGAGCTTGCGTCCCGCCGCGTCTCTCTTTCGAAATCGGCTAAGAAGACACGAGCGAACTGAGCGAAAGAGAGAGAGAGGCGAGCTGCACGAGCCCGGTATTATATTGTACGCCGTCCGCCGCTTATCACACAATTAGAGTCTACGAAGCCTCCAGTCTCTCACGTTCCGGGGATCCATTTAAATACAAACATGCAATATCAATGCACGAGGCGAGCCTCTCGCATCAGTCCCGTCTAACGACTATTGCCGGAATCTCAATGATTACAGTCGAAGAAAAAAAAACAAAATAATGATCTTAAAAAAGAAAGACGACGTAAAATCGGAAATGCTAAGTAAGAACGTGAAGAGGGGATGCGTGGACGCTGGCTCGGAGTTGCGACTCCAGTCGAGCCGATCGATTCGATCGACGTTCGTCGTGTCGAACGCGTGCGCGATAGTCTTCGTTATCGCAATTTATTGTATTATATTCTTTCCTTTCTGATCCGTCGAAAAAAACAATGATTCTCCCAGCCGCTTCGTCGGGCTAATTTTCGCTTCTCGGGTTTGATTTACAAAAAACAGCCATGTAAACCTATAATCGTTGCCCAACGAATTGCGAATCTCTGTCTCCACTCTCGACGACAAAAAGAGTCGCAAGAGGGAAAAGTGTAAATCGAAAAGAAAAGAATTTCGACAAAAAAAAACGTCGACGAAAAATTAATCAATAAAATCGTGACGAAAATCGTGTCCCAAAAGGGCTGCTCGTCACCGCGACGTCGAATGCAATAGCAATTGATTCATCGTTTCCACGATCTCTCGAATGTTAGGTCGAATGTTATCAGTTTCTCATGCGCAACAATGTGACTTGGCGTTCAATTTAGTCGGTCGGAGTCAGCGGAGTGTCGTAGAAAAATCTATCTCGTCCCTCGGTGTCCCCGTGGTTCGTTAGGCGCTCTGCTTCCCGCTGAAGGAGGCCGCGAGGTCGGCGACGAGTTGCTTGTAGATGAGGGGATCGATGTTCTTCCCAAGCTGATAGAGGACGAACCAATCGCCGATCTGGCAGTTCTCCGCGATGTTATTCACATCCTTCTCGGACGAGAGACGCGAGCGCGCTCGGAGAAGAAGGAATCGAAGCTTCGGGGCGACGACGACGGCGACGCGGTAGGCGAGGCTGAGGGCGCTGATGATGGCGAGGATGATGAACCAGAACCACAGGAAAACGTAGATCTTCTCGTTGACGATGTTCAGCGGCAGTACGCAGAGCCCGTCGAACTTCTCCACCGTGCCGGAGGCACCATATTTGTGGAAGGTGCACTTGGTGACTTTCGGAAAGACCTTCGACATCGGGTCGATCCTGTCCTCGGGTTCCATCTCCGTGAACTTGACGACGTCGCTGCCGTAAGTCGTGAACTCGCCGTCGAGGAAGAAGTCCATGAAATAAATCTGCCCGACGACGTTCACGAGATTGAGCAACTCGCAGAAGAAGAACCGGTAGGCGTAGAAATTCTGCGTGTGCAGGTTCGTGCAGAAATAGTCGACGAGGAGCTTCCGGCGATCGGTCTTGCAGCTGTCGCTCACCACGGGACAGTTGAGGTCGAGGACGAGCATCTTGATCCTACCGCCCTCCCAGGTCTTCCACAGATAGCGCGGCACGTAAAAGAGTATAGCCTGGAAGAATAGCGTGAAGCAGACCCACTGATAGTACTTGTGATACTTAATCTCGTCCTCGCCGTCCACGTGGGCGGCGACACCGGGCTGCACGAGGTCCCGGCCGACGACGCCGATGCGGTCGGGAATGGTGAAGGTCGAGTAGATCCAGCAATAAGTGTCCATGATATGAAGCGGGATCTCATCGACGATGCAGTCGATGGGGTCGCCGATGTATTGCCGCGAGGTGACGAGCAGCGAAAACGCGATGAGAATAATCACCGTCGCTTTGTAGTGCAACCGAAAGACATTGTTGTCGATGCACACCGAGTCGAGCTTCAGCAGGCCCTTCACGGACCCGAACACGTCAAACATGGCTGCGGCTTTGTTGCCTCCTGGTGGCTCGCGGCGTCGGCGACGACGCGCTCAGACAATGGAATCGCGCCTTTTTTTTCTCTCTCCGCCGGGGCTACCTCGCGTTTCTTTCTGTCTCTCGCTGGTTCTTCTTCCTCTTCTTCCTGCTTCCCTCGTTCGAAAGTCGCGCACACGCACACTCGTTGTTCCTCGGTCTCTCTCTCTCTCTCGACGCACCCGCGCAGTCGCAACACAGACTCGAGAGAAGTCGTTACCAATCGCCACGACAAGCGGCGCGGCACTGCTCGCTCGGTTTATCACTAAGCCCGCGCACGGCTCATACACGACACACCGACGACGACGAACCGACGTGTCCTGCGATGCCTCGGCCGTCTCTCTCTCTTTCTCTCTCTCTCTCTCGCTCGCTCGCTCGCTCGCTCTCTCGACTCCCTTCCCGGCCTCGCGACGTCACTCGATCGTCAGGATATTCGTCACCGGCGACTTCCACGTTCCTCGGCACTCGCTGCGTTCACCCCGTTCGCGCGTCCTTTTCTCGTGCTGCTGCTGCTGCTGGCGCTCCTCTGTTTTCGCTCTCATCCGGAGTATCAGTCACTGGCGCGAGGCCAACGTTACTACACGGCCGTTTTGTCTTCTCCCGTTCACACTCGCTTGGCACGCACTGTCCGTCCGTCTCTCTCTCCAACGTGCTGCAGCAGCTCCTCTATCTCTCTCTCTCTCTCTCTCTCTCTCTCCCCTCCCTCCGTCTCACCGTCTCTCTCGCTCCCGGCGTCCTCGTGGCTGAATGAACGCTGGTAAACCGCGTTCCGCGTCGGCAGAGAGTCCGTTGATCTATCAGTCCACAGGTGATAAATCGAGACTCTCCTCGCGGTTACGTATATATACAATATACACCTGTTCGAGCGCGATAAGCGGCACGCGAGAGTCGACGACAACGATGATACGAGGTGTCTATCGAGGGAATCGCTGTGCTTCTCCCTGCCGCGCGTTTCAGCCGGCTGTCCAAGTCGGTGGGAGTGCGACTCGTGGGGAGCGAAAGAAATAAATGAAATAATCTCTCGATTTCGAGGCGCGCGGGGGACACACGAGGACGCGACGACGCACGCGGTTCTGTCGGGCTGTGAGTTCGGCGTCACGGCGAGGCTCGCTCTTTCGGCTCTTTCTCTTCTCCGCTCGCTCGTCGTGGCGTCGGGGACTGAGCGTACTGGCGTACGCGATCCGGGACCCCTCTCCCCACTCCGTGGGCACTATCGGCGTGCACGGCCAGGCTTTCCCCTCGTTCCGTTGTCGCTCGAGCCCCCTCTCTAAACGCTCAAGAACAGAACCCGTCAAGCTGCTGCTGCTGCTGTTGCTGCTGTTGCTGCTGCTGATGGTGGTGGAGCTCCCTGCTGCTGCTGCTGCTGCTGCTGCTGTTGCTGCTGTGGCTGTGGCCCCCTTGTCGCTTCTCGTAACGGTCGTCAGCACCACTACGGGACGCATAGAGTTTAGCGTGCGCGCGCGCGCGCCGCTCGATCCTCTCCTACGCCTGCGCAGTCAAATGCCCTACAGATCGGCGCGCGCGTTCCCGCCGCGATCGCGCGGGATCGGCCGATCTGTTGCCATGGAGACCGACGCCCGAAGGGTAGCCATCGGCGTAACCGCGCCGGGGGTGGGGGGACCTTTTGGCTTCTGGAACTCGCGCTCCGTGGATCCCAATAGCGCAGGAATCCACGCGCGCGGGCAATTCCAGAAGGAATCCCGGGAGAGGCTACGTTAATTGAATAATCCTCCGGGCCCTTCCGTGCAATTAGAATAATTGATATTGCAGCGATAGATCGTTGTGGTGAAGGGGGGAAGCGCGTAACTTTCAAAATGGCGCGCGAGTCGCGACTGAGGTCGCGTGAGGCGACGTGAAAGGCGATACAATTGCTCTTTTATTGATGTTGTTCGGGACGGTATTTTTATTTATCCAACTCTTGATTTTTTGCGATTAAATACATCTTCGACTGTCCGAGGAATTTTTTTACGATCGCTTCGATCGGTATCAGTTTTCGTGTCGAAGGAATTTTTTTTTTTTTCTTCTTTTAATTCGAATTCCAACGCACGCTTTCCCCCTGTTTACCCACTGCCCCTCTCACCCAGCCCCCCTCCTTTTACGGGCCCCACCTTCGTCTCGAATGCGCTCCACACCGATACTCGTGCACCTCCTGCGTATTCCCACGTGGGCGGAACGAAAATGGGGAAAACGTGTATCGTGTCTTTTCGAACGTGACTGGCTCTTCCTATGGGGAACAGTTCGTCCGTAGGAATATTACCTCCCGCACCGAAATTCGACGCATGCCAGTCATCCATCCGAGTAATGGCGGCGAGATCGGCTAACTAGCGTGGGAGCCCCCGAAGCCACACGCCGATCTTCTGATGTATCTTCGATAGAATTGATTTTTTTCTGTTTTATCGAAGCACCCTGTATTCGAATTCAACTTTTGCTCAGGTGTGCAATGCGTTGTTACATCCTTAAAGCGAGGCGAACAACGTCGACTCACTTTTCAATGCATTAAGGTAGTCCCTGTGTCTGGTATTCATTTCGCATAAATTCGAGAAAAATGTGACAGAATTGCAAACACTCCTCAATCGTATAAAAATCTAAAAAAATGCATGCACATTAAAGGTACTGAAAAGATTAATTTTGCATAATAATAATCCTGAAATGTTATCAACAAATTGATGACAAAAATAATTGTTTAACAAATCTCCCGATGACCCAATTTTTTTTTAATGAATATGATTCGTTCATTTTTCTAAATACGTATGAATTTTTCCAGATTCTTAAGTTCACTTTGAATGTTGTGTTTTTCATATATAAAATATGTGTGCAAAAACACAAATTTCAAAGTGTATTGAAAAAACTGAAAAAATGCATACGCATTCAGAAAAACAAACGAATCATTTTAATAACAAAAAAATGTGGTTTATCGAGAGATTTGTTAAACAATTTTTTTTCATCAATTTGTTAATAACATTTTAGAATTATTATTATACAAAATTAATCTTTTCAGTGCCTTTAATTTACACGATCTTTTTCCGATTTTTATACCGTCAAGAAGTGTTTGCAAGTCTCTCTCACTTGTCTCGAATTTATGCGAAATGAATTCTAGTCGCAAGGATTACCTTAGCAATACGCACATCGATTAATGCGTTAACCGCAGTTTCCCCGGACCAATTGAAGTCAAACAACAATAAAAAAATCCAAAACGCTTCAACTTCTATTCGTTTTCATCGTTACTAAAAATTCCAGTAATCCGCGACTGTACAGAAGACCCCAGTTGATCCCGCCGTCTTTAAATAACGCCGCGTAATCGATAATGCAGTCGGATCGAGGATCATAAAATCTATAAACAGCGCTGAAAACATAAACTTATATGCAAAGTGGCTTTAAAATAAAGATCGCTCGGGCGCGCGAGTTGCGCCGCCGGTGCAACGTAACGCAGCGCCCGCGACGATGCAGCAGCGCAGCAGCGAAACGCAAACGCATCGAGAGTCTCTTTAATTAGATAATCCACCGTAAACAGCTTTCACGCAGACAAATTCATTACGGCTGATAACGGCGAGCGATTGGTGCGCGTCGCGTCGAAGCGACGCGCGGGACGCATTACGACGAAGTCGCGTCTCGAAAAACGAGGTGACTGGAAGACGCACCGATGCAGTTTTGGGTCCCACGAGGCGCGGCCGAGGAAATGTGCCACGCTGCCGATAATCCTCGGGGGCCCCTCGTGCGCGTCGGGACGGCGGCGAACGAGGCCCACCGGGGGGGCCCCCACCGGTTCCGAAATAACTCGGAGCGCCTACCGGCCCGAGACGTTTTTCGTAAGCAGCTCGCCGCGCATAGCTTCGGCAGAAATTTTCGAACCGCGCTGCCGTTGCCGCTGACCAGGACCCGATACATCCTCCTTCGCCTTCTTCCTTCGTGTCTTTTTTTTTCTTTTTTTTTTTTTTTCATTTCTCTCTCTTTTTTCCCGTCTCACTCTCCCCGGTCGGCCGTGTGGCGGTGCGGCCGTAGCTCCTCTCGGTGAGACCTTCGCCGTGGCTGCAGCACGACGCTTCGACTCGGATTTCACGAATCCATCCGACGATGTTCTTGCGGTCGGAGACTCTCGGGTGAAGGGAACAGCGAGCAACAGCGGCAGCGGAGGCAGACCGCATGCATTGGCGTCGACCGAGATAGCGCTGCGACTACTCTCGATAATGCAGCCCCGGTGTATGTGCGCCGGGTGTATACCTGGTCCGGGTGCTCACACGCTGTATAAGAACACACGAGCCTTGCGGTTTTCGAGATCATAATTACGCCGATCGCGGCGCGCTCGCGTTTTCAAGCGAATAAACAGAAACGCGCGGGAGGAACTCTATACTGGCAATTTTTTTCCCCGGTGCCGCTGGCTTGAGAGTAATATCTGCGAAAATGTACATTGAGAGAAAAATCTATAATATTGGTAACTATAAAGTGGCTACCATAAAGAGACAATTATTTTGTAAACATAAAGTAGATACACGGGTTGTGCACCCGGGAAAAATATAATTGATTTAATCAAATCTTCGCTTGCGGGCTGCTAAAAATAATGTTTTAAAATTAATTCTGGTTATTGTTGTCATAATTCGATTTCACATTGAATGAATAGAATATCCTTTCGGCAACTTCAGAGTTATTGTTTCAATATCACGTGAAAATGTGGGAATTAGAAATGAAATTGAATTGACAATACTTGTTTTTGGCAGCCCGCAAGCGAAGGTTTTATTGCATGAATCAATGGTATTTTTTTCACCATTTACTTTATTTTTCATTGTTGTTTTCCTGAATTTTCATGTTGATACTTCGAAAGTACAAGTTAACAAGATTGTCGATACAATTTTGTTTCGTTTTAACAATATACAAATGATTCTGCTTTTTCGAATTTGGTGGTCACAACTGTACCAAAGGTCGCGAAAACCGGTACTTTTACCCTACAGTAACGATTTTTCAAATTATCTTAGAGAAAAATCTGGGAATGAATTCCAGACTAGTTTAGTAATCGAGGGAAAAGTGCAAAACTGAGGACTCATTCAACAAAATCTGGGGCTAAACCCCAGACTGCGCTCGATTACTAAACTAGTCTGGAATTCATTCCCAGATTTTTCTCTCCCGTAATTACTATATGACACAGTTATCGTAGTTACGTATTCGCCGTAAACTATAAAAATAATAGCATGACGAAAAAATTCGTGTTTGTCATCTCACAGTAACCAGAATTTACACGATTTCTCTGATGGTAAAAACCCGGTTGAAGTGTCGAGAGAATAAAAAGAAAAAAGGGAGAGAGGCAAAAATATATCGCCGGGGAATCACGCGGTGGATTAGCCGAGCCGCAACCACTGCCACGCAACATATGTAACGTCCCGCGAATAGGTGCTAACGCGAAAACAATTCAGCCTTATCGCCTCACCGAGTCGTCATTGCTCTCAATGCAAACAGAGCGGGATACGAAGTTCCTGATTTTTCTCCACGGGCTATCGACGGCTGGTGTATCAGACGTGATTCATATTGTTCGCATCGACGTCGAGGCGAAAAAATACGCGCTATACGCACCTTTTTGTTCCTCGCGCTATTCTTATCGGAAGACGCGGCGACTAACTGTTCCTCGCATTTTTCGTATCTTCGTTATATTACCGATTCAAAAACGAACGCGTTCAACTTGGTCCGCCGTTAAAGTGTCTCGCGTCAGACTCTCGAGTACATCGTGACATAGTTTTTTCAATAAACCTGCGACACGGATATCGCAGAGCTATTCGCAAACCCTGAGAATTTTTTTTTTAGAAAAATGTTTATTATTAGCGATTTAAATCCGAACGCGTTCAACAGGTCTGCTATTAAAATGTTTCCTGTCAGACTGTCAATTACATCGTGTCGGAGTTTTTTTAAAAACCTGCGACACGTATATCGCAGAGCCGTTCGCAAATCTTGAGAAACCATATTTTTAAAGATCTGTTATTATCGATTCAAATCCGAACGCGAGGAATTCGTTCGCCATTAAAGGGTCTCGTCTCAGACTCTCGAGTACATCGTGACGGAGTTTTTTCATAAACCTGCGACGCGGATATCGCAGTCATTCGCAAATCTGGAGAATTCATTTTTTTTTCGGAACATCTTCGTTATTACCGATTCAAATCCGATCGCGTTTGACTGGTCTGCCAGTTAAAATGTTTCGTGTCAAGCTTTCGAGCACATCGTGACGAAGTTTTTTTCAAAAACCTGCGATACGGATATCGCAGAGTCATTCGCAAATCTTGAGAATTAATTTTTTTTTAAACATCTTCGCTATTACCGATTCAAATCCGCACGCGTTTAATAGGTCTGCCATTAAAATGTCTCGCGTCAGACTGTCAATTACATTGTGTCGGAGTTTTTTCAAAACTTTTTTCAAAATCCCGCGACACCGATACATCGCCGAGCCATTCGCAAATCTCAAGTAACATATATATATTTTTTTAAGAAAAAAAAACTGGTCGAACCGAAGGCCATCCAATCCTTAGCCGCAACGGTAATAACAGAAGTGTTTTTCGCTCGCGCGCGCGCGACGCCGGGCATCACTGGCGGCCCAGTTTTCTCTCAATTGACGGTGGAATCGTGTTACAGATTCGATCGAGGCTATTAATGCCCTTTTACGAGGTTTTATATGACTTTACGTAACCGTATTCAGCCGCGTCTCGCGTCTCCCGTACGCTGCGCATCTCCGTGCGATAACACGCGGCGAGAGAAAAAAAAAAAAGAAAAACGTGTATACGCGTCGCTCCGCGTCGAAGAAGCGTGACTCGCGGGCGTAAAGTGCAAAGTCTCGGGCGTAAAAGCCAAGCGAATAGCGAGATCGGAGCCGACGTTGTACTGCGGCCTCCACGAACGACGGACTCATCGCATTACCATGCTGAGGACGTACGTTTTCAACGTTACACATTACTATGCGCGCTATAGCGACGTCGGGTGTATAGACAGCGAGCACAATATACGGACGAGCCGTTGATGCGCGCGAGATCTACATATACAGGGTTATTCAGAATCCCCGTACCAAACGAGTCCCGGAAGTCCGAAATGGTCCCAGGAACGCGTATTCAAAATTTGAGATTTTTATTCCCAGTACTTTTTTAATTAGAGCCGATTTATGACAGCCAATCTCAACTTCCCCTTAATTCGACCTTAACTTACTCTCAATTTTCTCTTAATTCGTACTCAAATTGAGAGTAAGTCGAGTGCGAATTAGGAGCAAGTTGAGAGTACGTTCATTCCCAATTTACTCTCAACCTGCTCCTAATTCGCTCTCAACTTACTCTCAACTTGAGAACGAATTAAGTGAAAATTGAGAATAGGTTAAGGGCGAATTAAGGGAAGTTGAGATTGGCTGTCATAAATCGGCTCTCATTGAAAAACCACTGGGAATAAAAATCTCAAATTTTGCACACGCATTCCTGAAACCATTTTGGACTTTCGGGGCCCGTTTGGTGCGGGGATTCTGGATCACCCTGTATCGTATTGAGCGTATATAAAGCCCGCTCGAGTCGCGCTTACGCGTCGCGCGTGAAACGCGCTTTACACGCGGTTGCGCGAAATTTCAACGCGCCGCAACGGGCGGGAGAGGCGAAGGTGGATATACAGAGGCGCCAATGCCTGACTAATTTCGACGCTGATCATCGATAATGACTACGGTCAACCCGCATATTCCCAGCGGCCGGCGACGACGACGACGAGCGCGCCGGCGTGCGAAATGCCACGGAGCATATTCGCGTCACGTCGAGAGGCGCGCAGGACTTTCCAGCGGAACGAATACGCGTCAAACGCCCTCTAAAATATTCATTGATAAGCGCTGAACCGTCAACGAGCGCATGATCGCTCTCTCGTCGAGCGGTTATATATTATATCGATAGAAAAACGCCAACCGGCGCGCGCTCGAGTCGTCGTTATACGCGCGGGCTACGATTATGGCAGCCGGACGTCAGGTGTGTTTGACCTCAAACTTTGATCGTAAAGGTAAACAACGGCGATTCTCGGCGCGAAACTGGCGGATGACTCTCGAAACCGCGGATTATGGCTGTCACAAGGTTGCAGCTTGCGCGGAAATTACACGGTTGCGGCGTCTCCCGACGCGGTCGGTAATGCGCGATGCACTTGGTGAAATCGCGATAGTTCCGGTGATCGCGTGCCAACTATATATCAGCATAATTTTTGAGGAATTAAAAATGCGTGACAGCAGAGTTGTAAATCCCTAAATCGTTTAGAAGAAAAATTGATGGTATAATTGACTTTGTAATTATAAATTATTGATTAATCATGATAATATGGAGTCATTGTAATATAATGAGTATATTTTTTATGGCTGTGCAAGGAATAATTGTTGTCAATAAAACTTCACGAAATTTTTTTTTAACAGAATGGAGAAATGCGGTTAATGCATTACGAAATTAATGGCGAACGTGCTTTCCCATTTTTTGTCGTAATGGCTGACAATTGATTATTGAAGACGAGCTGTCGATGCTGATATTTAAAGGTCTACACATAATTTTATAATCGCGGCAGGTTTATCCGCAGGATTATCTTAATTAATACGGAAATGCGTAAACAAATGTTACAGTACTATTTATTTGGGAATGTTGTAATAAATAACAAACTGTACTGTAACATTTATTTCTTGGACTAATGAGGATTTACAACTCTGCGTGACAGTTTTCGTGAATAAACAACCTGTTTGTGTATGGTAATTAAAAAATTATGTTTTCGAAAAGTTTTCAAAAAATATGTTTAACGATAGAAAATGACACGATTGTTTTAGCAATAAAAATTTGTTGTATTGTTAATAATTGAGTGCCAAGTGTATTTGATCCCCAACTTTGTACGTATAGGAAACAACAGCGGTTATTACAGCGAACCTGGTGGACAAATCTGAAAGTAGCAAATTACCTGCTGCAAGGTTAAAGTTGAGCAGAAATTATAGCTGTGTATATCGACGATCCGTAATGCATATTCACTGAGAGAAATCGCGGTTGGCCAGGTAAGTATTAAGTGACAACTACCAACACTGTTGCAACTATTAAGTCTGTGATCGTTTTTATACATTTACAATTAAAAAATCACGATAAATCTTTGTGATTTGCTGACTTTCCTATAACAAAAACAATGTTAAAAAACAGAAATAGGAACTTTTTTGTTAACAAAACATTTTTGTTGATTTTGTTCAGATAAAAAAATTGCATTTCACTCCTTACAGTGTAGAAAAAGTTCGTCAATATGACAATAATCACATGAATCAGCAATTAGTAGCAATTGCCTTTTAATAGTTGTAAGTATTACCACAACGACTTCAAGCGTGATTATCCACTAATGAACAGAGATAACCTTTTTTTAATTGCTCGCTGATTACATGTCTAAATCTGCAATTTCGAATCTGCAGCAGCCACTGTCAACTTCAACGGCTAAATGGCATCATCGTCGCCAATGTATTCAATACTAAGCACAAAACGTTCTCTGTCATATTCGCTTTTTAATTGAATTTCATAATTAATCAATTATTTCGGATGAACAAAAACTTCATCACGTCGGCAAAGGGCTAATGGGACGTAAGTATTGGACACCTGAGCGTTAGAATACGCTTCACGAATATCTAAGGTCCTGTGGCGCAACGGATAACGCGTCTGACTACGGATCAGAAGATTCCAGGTTCGAATCCTGGCAGGATCGTGCACATTTTTTTTTTCTCGATATTCGCGTTCGGCTCGCCGCGAGAATATTTTCTCCCGTATCGAGCCCATCGGAACACAAGGTACGCGGCGGTGTTACTCACACCCGCGTTCTCAGGTATGCGGGGACGCGGATGCTCGACCGGACAAAGAGGAGAGTCTCGCGGGCGCGAGTGGCGCTCGACGACGACGACCACTACTAGAATCACCGCTTACTCACTGCTAGTAACGCGGGCGACGAAGAGGCTGGGAGGCACGGGGAGTCTTTACTATAAGCGTAATACGAGTTCTTTTTTTAGTAACTCGTGCGCTATGACATATAGTACTCACTCTATTATGCTACGAGCTCTCCTCGCTATTGTGTGTATTGTAAAAGCGATGAATACCAATGACACGAAATAACTTTATTTCACATCGTTGTATTTAAATAAAAATAAAAATAAACATTACGCTTTTGTTTCACAATTAAGTGCAGATCCTCAAATTGTTTGAGAAAAATATATTTTTTATCCATTTAGCTAATTAATACATTGAAAAGATAATGGCGCGAAATTTGAATTACAAAAGTACACGCAGGTATTTAAGATAGAAAATGTAATAGTTTGAAACTTTAATTGATTTTCATTCATTCGCCCGAAAAATATATTTTTATCCGTTTCGCTAATTAATACATTGAAAAAATAATGGCGCGAAATTTGAATTACAAAAGTACACGCAGGTATTTAAGACATAAAAGAGAATAGTTTGGAACTTTAATTGATTTTCATTCATTCGCCCGACGAAAAGCAGCGGCAACCTCGCTCTCTCGGCTCGGCGCGCGGCGGAACCGAGTTGTCGCCGAAGAATAATTGAGAGCCCGGGTAGCCGAGAGAGCGAGCATGAGCGCTGGGTCAAACGAATTAACCCGAGTCTCGGATCGGGCCCGTGGTACCTTTCGTGCAACTCGCGAGAACGCACGTGGAATGAAACACGAGAAGAGTCTCGGTTACTAGTTGCTATATGTAGTACGTACCGCAAGAAACACGTCCGAACGAAAAAAGGAGGAATCAGCGTTGCAGCGCGGCTTCGCCAGACACAGAAGCTGTGCTCTTCGCCTCGTCTCGACTTCGCGGTCCACAGGGTCACCAAGTCGGCTGCACGTGGGATAGTTATAAATAGCAACGAAAAAAATGCTCGTAAAATCCTCCGTTCCAATTTTCGACAATTAGCACTTCGGTCATAATAATTTCAGCAAAATTTGCCTCTCCTCGAAATCACCGCCGCTGAAAACTCGTTGTTTTTCGAAAACCAACATCTTACTTTTTTCTGTAACGTATTATAAATAATATATAATAATATATTGTATATTTATATATTTATAATAATATTTAATATTATTATTATTACATATTATTATAAATAAATGTAATATTATAATATATATAAATATAATATTGTCATAAATTATATTATTTAAATGCATTATAATTTCATTATACGCAGTCGACTGCATTTAATCAATCGAACCTCCTTAAGACGCCGTGAAAGACCCTCCGCCACGGTTGATCTGCCGAACAAAAAACAAGAATGACGCTCTTCCCCCTCTCCTAATTGTCAGACCGAGGGCATTGTTCTCGGGTGCTGCACGACAGATCGACCGTGGCGCAGAAAATCGGATTATAGTTTTTCTTACCGACTGAGTTAGGCGGCAGTCTTGATGTCTTCGGAAAAAAGTAAAACCATTTACTTGCTAATGTTCGATAATCTCACGTAGGGGGCAAACGCAAGAGACCTATAAATCGTCCAGCTTTGGGCTTGACCACCGGACCAGATGCATTTGCACATCTGTTGGTGAATAAAACGGTGTGAAATTCAGAGTCACTCGATTCAAGGCCCGGGTGCCCCTTGAAACAAGGAAAAGCAACAACACTCTATTTTCTAATTCTATTCTAATAGACATTTCACACAAAATCTAAATTTCGTGTAAAATTTTGCGTGAATGCTTCAAACTTCTCCTAACATTTGAAGTTCGTGTGTGCCATTTTAAGCCTTAGTTCTTAATTTTCGTCATATTTAATATTAATAGCGTTTATTTTCTATTTTAGTTTGCATTTATCATGTATCGCCGTCTTAATAAACAGTTAAAAAATAAAAAATACTGTCAGCGGTTGATTTTAATTCAATCGTAATCGCCCACGTACAGAGTCACCGGCTTAGCCAATTGATTCAGTAAAATTTCTTGGCTCCTCCGTCTGAAACAAACTTCAACTTCAAACTTCTCCTAACATCTAAAGATCACATGGGCCATTTTAGGCCTTGGTTCTTAATTTTCTTCATGTTTAATATTAAAAGCATTTATTTTCTATTTTAGGTTGCAGGTATCGTGTATCGCCGTCTTAATAGACATTTAAAAAAATTAAAAAATTAAAAAACGATGTTTCACACGAGGATCTACTGTCAGCGGTTGATTTTAATTCAATCGTAATCGCCCACGTACAGAGTCACCGGCTTAGCCAATTGATTCAGCGAAATTTCTTGGCTCCTCCGCCTGGAACAAATCGTCACCTGCATTCGCTGGGTGTTGGTCGCAGGATCTCGCGCTGGCTTGACGAGAATCCATATGGATGGGCAGTCGTCCGCGCTGCTGTACGATATAGTACCACGCGGTCTATAGACTGTACGTTGGGTCGAGGGAATGGACTTGACGTCGTGGAGTGGGAGGCGGAGGAGGCACGAGAGACGGAGAGAGACAGAGACGGCGAGAGCGCGGCAGGCCGGTTTTTCTGGTTTGTCTCGAAGAGTCTTGCGGCCACTACTCGAGAGTACCCCTTTGGTATTCCAGAGGCCAAGATTTACTCAGCCATGGGTTCTCATGCTGCCGCTCCCACCGACGCGCCGCCGCTTCGACATTGTAACACCGCTTTGCGCCCTCGGCGGATCGGGCGCAATAATCGCCACGGCCTCAATATTCCTCCAAGAATTATTAATCGTCGAAAATACCTGCGCGGAATCGTCACACGATTTCTGCACTTTTGGCGAATCGAAAACAGCTTTTTGTCGCTTGATCCGCGAGTTTTTAATATTGATCACTCTAAACGTTACCAGATATGCAAACAGAATTTGTGAGAGAACATTTTTGGTAAATTCGTTTAAATTGTTATTCGGAAGAAATAATTCCAAAGAATTATTAATCATTGAAAATACCTGCGGGGAATCGTCACGTGATTTCTGCACTTTTGGCCAATCGAAAAACAACCCTTTGTCGCTTGATCCGCGAGTTTTTAAATATTGATCCGTCTAAATGTTACCAGATATTCAAACAGGATTTGAGAGGAGATATTTTTGGAAAATCCGTTTAAATTGTTATTCGGAAAAATAATTCCGAAGAATTATTATCCGTTGAAAATACCTACGCGGAATCGCCGCATAATTTCTGCACTTTTAGCCAATCGAAAACAGCTTTTTGTCGCGAATTTTTAAATGTCTCACGAATTTTTAAAATTGATCAATCTAAATGTTTAAATGTCCACGAATTTTTAAATATTGATCAATCTAAATGTTACCAGATAAACAAACCGAGTTTGAGTGAACATTTTTGAAAAATCCGTTTGAATTGTTACTTGAAAAAAAATTCTGAATAATGAATATAATTATTAATCAAAGAAAATTCCTGCGCGAAATTCTCACGTGATTTCTGAACTTTTGACTAATCGAAAACAGCTTTTTGTCGCTTGATCCACGAGCTTTGAAATATTTATCACTCCAAACGTTACCAGGTATGCAAACAGGATTTGAGTAAAAATTGGAAGAAAATCCATTTGAACTACTATTCGAAAAAAAAAAAATTCCAATTAATTATGATGGAGGAAAGAAAAATTATTTTGGTTGACAGTAGTAAATTTAATTAGACCGAAAATTAATTTATGCGTGAAGTTTGCGATTATCACAGATTGACATCGTAACGCGCCGCAGATAGAGACGCGGATGAACGCCGAGGGGGAAAAGTAAAAAGTTCGACGTCTTCGGGTCATCGAAAGTTGAGTGCAACTTTGAAGATCCACGAGGCACTTTACCGGCGCTCCGGACTTGGACTCGCCTGTGGGAATCTTGAAGATTCTATTCAAAACTACGGCTCTCAACTCAGAAGCGTTTTAGCCTCGACGCGTCCGTGTTTTTTCCTTTTTCCTTCTTTGCCTTTGGCATTGATAATCTCGAGCGAACGCAACTTTCTCACCGGTTTCTCACGAACTCTTCTGCCGCCTTTTTCCTTCGGCTATCTCGAGTGTTTTCAGAGCATCTAAAGGGGGCTTCTCGGCTATATACTTTTCAGCGGGCTACGTGAAAAACGCCCAACTCGATGACCCAGCGGTAGCAGCTTCGCCGAGTTGGACGGTCCCTTCGTTCGGAAAGCCCCGCGGCTCTGACCTGGCTTTCATAAATCAAACGTTCACGGCAAACCTTCGTCGTGTGAATGAGCTGGACCGTCGCGCGCTACCAGGAATTCACGGCCAAAACCTTCCTGGAATTTTTCTCCACGGCGATGCGCTCACCGTGCACCTGAATCACTTGACGACTCACCGGGGATGACCGCGTATCAGAACCAATGTGGTGACACAGGTACTTTTTTTCCCCAAAGTCGATTATAGCATTTTTAATGTAGCAGAAGAAGATTTTATCACAACTGAATTTTCAGAATATTTGAAATACCTTTTGACCCAGGTGATATTCGATTATCGGTGCAAGATATTATTCTTCATTCTATAAAAGAGTAATTTTAATTATTCATAGTTTATGCAAAAGCATAAGAATTTGTATGACGTTGCCATGTAAAAGTTGCGATCGACTTGACGACTCGCACCGGGGATGACCGCGTATCAGAATCAATGTGGTGTCACAGGTAGTTTTTGCCCCAAAGTCGATTATAGCATTTTTAATGTAGCAGAAGATTTTATCACGATTGAATTTCCGGAATATTTGAAATACCTTTTGATCCAAGTGATATTCGATAATCGGTGCAAGATATTATTTTTCATTCTATAAAAGAGTAATTTTAATTATTCACAGTTGATGCAAAAGTATAAAAATTTAACCGCATATCAGAACCAACGTGGTGTCACAGGTAGTTTTTTTCCCCAAAGTCAGTTATAGCATTTTTAATGTAGCAGTAGAAGATTTTATCACAACTCAATTTCCAGAATATTTGACATACCTTTTGAACTGAGTGATATTCGATTATCGGTGCAAGATATTATTCTTCATTCTATAAAAGAATAATTTTAATTATTCATAGTTTATGCAAAAGCATAAGAATTTGTATGACGTTGCTATGTAGAAGTTGCGTTCGACTAGACGATTCGCCGGGGACGACCGCATATCAGGACCTACGCGGTGCCACAGGTAGTTTTTTCCGAAGTCAGTTATAGCATTTTTAATATTGCAGAAAAATATTTTATCACCATTGAATTTTGCGAATATTTAAATATCTTTTGGACCAATATTATTATTCTTCATAGTAAAAGAATCATTTCAATTATTCACAGTTTATGCAACAGCATACCAATTTGTTTAACTCTGGCATGTAAAAGTTGAGTTTGAATGGAAACCTGTTCCCTTTGAGTGCAACGCTCATTTTTTAACCCTAAAACGGTATACATGGGTCACACGTACCCAGAATAAACTGGAAATTTACAGCTTTTAAGAAAATATGTGTACCGTTCTAGGGATAAAATAAAATTCTCATATACTGATATTTGATTAACGACTCCATAAAATGTAACTTCCACGATATTCGTGACATTTGCTTCGAATCATCGAAATATCCTGAGTATATTATTTGAAATGGGAAATCCTTTCATTTGTGGAAAGCAGAGTTGTAAACCCTCGTTACTTTAAGAAATAAAGGTTACAGTACGGTTTGTTTTGTAGGTGTGATTTAATAATAATAACTAGTGGCGATTATAAAATGATGTGTAAACCTTTGAATAGCTGCATAGATACCTGATTTTCAATTAAAAAATGCTGAGCGATCGTGAAAAGAATGGAAGAGCACGGTCCTCCATTACTTCCGTAATGTATTAACCGCAGTTCTCAATTTTTTCAGAGTAATTACCATTAAATTTGATTGGGAATTAATATTTTTCGCAGCCATTAACAAATGTACACATTATGTTACAATTACTCCGTGTTACTATTATTAATTAACAATTACAAAGTACCATCAACTTTATTTCTCAAAGATTTGGGGATTTACGACTCTGGTGAAAAGCATTTGAATATAATTAACCAATTATCGCAGCGTGAAGGTAAATTTGTCTTTACTATTTGCACGAGCGATCGGGCAAATTATATAAAAGAAACAGAAGTAATACATATGTGCGTATTTTTTAATTGTTTATTGACATTATTAGACATATTGCGATTGATCCAATTGCGGAACATCTGCCTGTGTCTCTCTGATGTTTGATCACGCACGACTATCGCGTCCGCAGCGTAACGCAACGAAGAGTTGTAACAGAGCAGTGGATCGTGAGAGACGGAAAACATCATGTATAGGTAGAGCTACGAATGCGCGGGAGTCTTTGCGACGTGCTTTTATCTCTTTTTTAAGATACAATTTTATGCGTGCGTCCTTGAGCTAGTAAAGCACTGGAGATCCGACACTGAGTGCTACTGGTTGTATGACCGCTTTACCGCAAAGTTATCGTACGTCGCTATAGCCGATAACGCTCGTTCGTCAAACAGTCTTTATACAATATTTATGCCTGAAGTTTTTGTTCCAAGAAGCTGCATGCGCGATGCACCGCGAATATCCTCAAATTACAAGGAAATTATGAGGCGTTACAACACACCAGGTTCTCTCACATATTAATTTTATTTCATCGTTCATCATACACTCTCGTTCCAATTACAAACAAGCAAGAAATATTTCTCGTTTTTGACTCATCGTACGCATACAAATATCGTTTGTGCTTATTAATTCATACAATTAAAACATCACAAGAACGTAAAATATGTGTACAGCACTTGCAGTAACGATCTGCAAGTGATTTATTTCTTATACAATCGTGTTTTTCCGAACTCTCGTGGTCACGAACCCTTTTCTCTTCATTTTCTTTTCCACAATTCACGGAATAAAGGTAGCCGCGCAGGTCGCAATGGAAAGTATAGATAGAAAAATATTATCACGATAGCGAAACTATGAAAATGCAGAATACATTGGACTGAACAAATAAATCATCCAAACGACCATCTTCCCTCTTTTTCTCATTTATTTTATTTCTTTACGATCATCAAAAGTCGTCTGTTTATTATTAATTGTAGAGTCTGTGTGTACCTAAGAGGATCCTCAGGGTGTATAATTAATATCACTCACTTACCAATGATATGCTCAATGAACTGTGGGTCAGATGTTTGACGGAGGGTGGGAACATTTTTTCTTTACTCGACATGTATTTTGTGCCACGAACCGATCAACCGTTTTTGTACAGATCCCTGGGGAAAAAGTTCTCACGGCCAGCTATCGATAGAAAATGAATATTTTGCAAAAGTTTGGTCGCGCCCACAGACTCGTACATTGTCTGCAATTTTCGTAAAAGCTATTGCACATGAATTCGTGAATAATTTTTCGACTTTTGTTTTCGTTGTGAAACGCTAATTAGTGCTTTTGTCCAACCCTTTGAAGCATCGTGATGCCTTATTCGTCTTTCGTATTGCAGTAATTTTTAAATATTTTATTATGTTATATAAAATAAAATAACGTTCTTCGCTTTTAACCTGCAATTTTAATCATCTATATTGTAGTTTCATTTTGATTTTCGATCAATAACTTCGCGAACACTTGAGTTTTCAGTAAATCGTATTCAAGGAATGCTTCAAAGGCTTCAAAGGATTAATTAGTCGATCGAAAAATCATAATTACGAGGACAACTCTCTGACGGATACAGTTCCTACAGTTTACAACCCGTGGATTTGTTAACGTCTATTTCGTACTTTGAATAATGCTGAGCCTTATGGATATGTGTTGCTGTTGCTGTAACGACCGAGGCTTCGATAATTCTCGACTGAACGTACAAGGTCTATCGTAGCCTCGAGCATCGGTGCGATGTGTATTTAAAGTTCTAAATACTTACCACTGATTCTCTATATCGTTAAGTTTTACACATATAGGTTTTTCCCAAGAGACTTTTTTTCTTTAACACACGAAATAGTTAATAATTGCATGGTGGTATTCTTTTGCACCTAATATTCGCTAAGAGTTACAATTATCATTAGCTATTACAACGGCACACATAGAATATTTTTGGTTTTATCAATCTGGCTTCGGCGAGAGTTATTTGATTTTCATTCTTTACCACATGGCTAATCGAAAATTAGATTTCTTTTTATCGACTTAAAAGATCCTCGGAAAATATTTACAGCAAATTAATGAAATTTCATCTTGTTTCACAGAAAAGACCCTCGCCTTGGATTCTTTTGCTATTTTGCATAGCTGTATAAATATTCATCAAATAAAAACCAACGCGATTACACTTCGCAATTGCAGATCTTCGTTCCTCCCTGTGGAAGCTGTGACAGTCAGCGCGAGAGATATAAAAAACATCGAATTACGCATGAATTATCTATAATTTACGTCTACGATAATCGTAATCGGAACGAAGCAGTCGCGGTTTTACTTTCTTAACAGCTTATAGTATCATTAATCAATTTATCGATATTTGTCGATTCTAAGCTTATTCTTTTTGTTTCGTTGCACATTCACGTTTCGATCTCACTCGTGTTTATTTTTTGTCATTATCGCCTAACATCGACTACCTTTTATACTGGTAAAGCGTGTGAAGAGAAGATTTTTTTGACGGTGGAATTCGGATCGCTGGGTTTGCAGGATACAGTAGGATGATTTGCGAATATAGGGGAGTTGGATCTGACAAGAAAGCGTTGCGTGAATAAAGCAAAGAAATTCGTATATCTTTCTCGGTCATAAATAAAGAAAGAACTCTGATGAAAAATTAAATTTCAATTGTTTATCTGTTCTCAGTTTAATCGACAATTAAATAAAAAGTGATATATCAAATTCGACAGATACAGGATAATGCTAAAACGTAATATGGCATCACAATGATTCAATTAGAAAACTTAAAGATTATGGCTTCAATGTCATGCTTAAATGTTGATGTACGCGCGCGCGTGTGTGTTTGTGTATCATACATTTAAAAATTACGATAGTCGATGCTACGGATCATCGTAGTAGTGTAAGAAACGATTGGTACATTTGAATTATTTACAACATTAATAAAACTCCTTAGATAATTAATTATATATATTAGATACACGGGGCTAACTACGAAACTTAAGAGACTTCGGACGACACTCACGCTTGTCACGCACATACACACGACCCCCGTAAATGCGCACACGCATAGACGATAATTGTACCCGATTCGGCGCGAAGAAGTGTTACTAATCGTTAGATTGCTGCTCAGACGCTTGCGAAGCCCTATTCAATGCACATGAAATATTATTACGTATTGCTGTTGGAGAGTTGCATTTTCAAACGACTTTTTATAGCGCTAAAATGTAGACTCGGTATTTCATTTATTCATTAGAAGTTGTATAAATCCTTCCGACGTGTGTTGGTGTACTGATGTTTTTATACTTAATACGGTTCTCAAAGAAAGGCGTGGGCAAATTTAATATATTCTGCCAAATAAAAGATGTCCGTTTTTTTTAAATTCACCCCCGTCCTTCCTCGAAATCAAAGCCGTATCTTTATTATTTGGGAAATTGGTGTTACGTCCTCTACATATTTGACACTGACTTGCAAGGCAACGTTCTAATAAGTCTAGCTTGTATTCGGTGTAATTGCTTCTCGCGGTTGTTACAATCGGCTCGACAAAAAGCTTGACGTTGCACGGGGTTTCGCGGGCTAGATTCGCTTAGGCCTTCCATTATATCCAAGACTCACGAACCCTTAGTTTTCACACACACAGACATACATTTTTTCCGTCATGCACACAGTTAGATTTTTCTATGACACAGTTTGAATACTAATTATATAAATAATACCCACAGGTTTGTATTACACATTCGCCTCATCCAATCGATACAAAGCATGGCTCTATCTAAAGGTTTCATTGAATCGTCCGTAACACAGCTTTTTTATTTTCTATCATTTGTATTTTGCTTTTCTCCTGTTGATAAAAATTAAATAAAATTGACGCGATTGGCCGGTATCGAAAACGTCGGGTTCGTTCCTGCGAAGTATGTACGAGAATTATCATAGGAGTAGTGACTAAAAGGATATATGAGTATATACTCGACTTCCGGCCTTGTTTTCATTATTATAATTATAATTATTATTCATATTATTATTATTGTTAATATTATATGCTCTTTCACATGCTGGAATGTTGAGTGAAAGAAGAGCTTTGCTATATATATAAATATATAGTTAGCGTCGATTCACTAGGGGGGAGGGGGCTGTTTCGTTTTCTCGCCCGAGAATTTCAGTGATCTCGGGTATTTGTGGTTGCGTCCTTTATAATTAATATTCGACGGGTCGTCGATGTCTGCTACGCAAGCGGCTTCGCCTCATTTTTCTCACTTCCTCTCATCTTCTTGTTCGGCTTTATTCCTCAATTTTTTCCGACAATTTACCTAATAATTTTTAGGTATTTCATAGCGACTCGACTCAAAGCTGAAAGCTCGGACAACTATTTATATTAACAAGTCCAGCGAACCAACAAAAAAATTCTTCGTTCCTATAATCATATACAATAGTATATGTAACAGTTGGTCTCAGTCGTGTGCCACGTGTCTCTCGCACGTAAGCTCGCAGTTGCGAGTTCTGCGTCTCGAGACCCCGATGGCTCTACATTAATCAACGTAATTGGTGTTCTCCCTTGTGGTAATCAACAGTACGCTGTTGACCATTAAAACGTTTCTAACTACGTAAAAGCTACGACGAATGGACGTACACATATAGTATGCTAGATAAAAATGATAGACAGTTAAGTGGAGATGAATTAAAAGTATTATATATAAGGGGTCGCCCTACAGAATTTCATTTTTACAGTTTACGCCTATGTATTCCTGTATACGTGAGCGTCGAAATAAATAAAATTTACACCGATAACTTACTGTTATAGAGAGTAGAAATCGACGCGTGTGCGATGCTACTTGTTTTTAGTTATCTCATTATCTCCTCTCTCAGCGACTATGCGAAGCATTGTTTTTTTGCTTTTCTAGAGCTTACATACGTTTATAAATCGCGCGTATGTTCAAAGCGAGTTGAGTAAATTTTTTTTTTTTTTTTTTAATGTATTAATCAATAACGCCTCGAAAAAAAGAGATTTTTCATTTATTCAAGCGCCCTGAATTTTTCGATTTGGCAACTTGTATTCGCATTTTTGCCGCTTTTTCCATTTACTTCCTTGCGGAAAGGGCACGAGCCCGCTATTACGTACCAGATATCAACCTCACAGAGGCTTTTGTATCCTTACAGAGTATTCTACTCTCGTTTTTCGTACTCCCTCGAATACTAATTATTAATTAATACCAACCTCCCCACGTCTCTTCGGCGTAGTTTTCTAATTCTGTGGCTGTGGCTTTTTGCCACCTCGAGGCTTTATGCTCTCGGAGATCTGCCACATGGCGTCTTCGCACAAGAAGTCACTGAAGTTGTTGAAGAACGTTATTATTCTCTCGTGTTTCTTGAACGAGTATGTTCTAAAAAAAAGAATCATCATTAATATTTCATCGATCAAATCACAGTTTTACGAGAAAATTGAAACTCACGCTTTCTTGAATCTTTTCATGTTCTCAACGATATTGAACTGCTGCCACCTTTTCGAAAAGTTTATCGTCCCGTCCGGTAACAAATCACTGTTGCCAATGTGAACGAATGTCAAGTCTTGAAGTACGAGTCCGCTGTGAAAAATATTATGCATTAGTTCTTCGTACGGAAATCGCAAATTTCACGTTAAGGTAGTCCTTGCGCTTAGAGTTCATTTTGCATAAATTCGAGAAAAATGAGAGAGAATTGCAAACACTTCTCGATGATATAGAAATCTGAAAAAATTCATACACATTAAAGGTACTGAAACGATTAATTTTGTATAATAATAATTATTCTGAAATGTTATTAAAAAATGGATGAAAAAAAACTTTGTTTAACAAATTTATCGATAACCAAATTTTTTTTTTAAGGAAAATGATTCGTTTTTTTTCCGAATACGTATGATTTTTTTCAGACTTTAGAGTTCACATTGGAATTTGTGTATTTTTATAGGAAAAATGTGAAAATTACATGTATTAAACTTACATGTAAGGTATGCACGGTGGTTGGGTGTCCGCGAGTGCCTGCCGGTAAGCTCTGAAACTGCTGGAACTGTCGATGAGCGCGCAGTATTCCTTGAGTCCTTCGGTGATGTGTTTCTGCCACTCGAGCCTCCTGATAGGCGCGCTGTCAAGCGCCGAGAGTAGAGCGAGGTAGCTATTGAAGTTATTGATTTTTCTCAGATGCTTCATTATCTTGATGAACTTGACGACGTATTTTTCGCGGTCTTTAGCCTCGTTTTCCATTCGATGCTCCAAAATCCTCGACCTCGCCCAATACGACATTTTATTGAAGTGTTCCGTGAATCTTGTGAGGTTCGGGCTTCTCTCCTCATTCTGCTCCTGCGCCCAGATCAAAACTTCCGGTATTTCGATTTTCATGAACAATTCGGCGTCCAGCAGAGTCATTTGCTCGGCTATCTGTTCGCTCTTGAAGTCCAGCAGCGACGCCTGCTTCGTCGACACGCTGAGCGACGAGAGAATCGGCTGCGTCGCTTGCAGCTGCTTCGTCGCGTGTTTCTCGAGAATTTTCACTCGCAGAGCTTTCGCCATCGTGAGATCACCACTGCACACTAACTGCTGAACGAATTCCATGAGTGTTTGCAGCAGGACGTCGTCGAGATCGGACATTCTGTTTGAACAAGATTATCGCGGGTCTATTAGCACTTTGCCCAACGTGACGATAATAATTTCACTGTAATCTTAGTGTATGCACAAATCGAAGTTTGGACTTACGTGAGATCGCTCACTACTCTTACGAGCAACGAGAATGCCTCCCGTGCGGCTCGCTGCTTCACCACGTCCGGCGAACACGAGAATCTCTGGTGCCGCCTGTGTAGCTTCTGTATGAGCTCGAGGGGCGACATGAATGTCCTGTAGGTCGTCAGGAACGCTTCCTGATACATGAAATCTGCACAAAAATGACCTGCCATTAAAATATTAATGCTCTACGACCGAAGCTTCGGGCTAATTGTTGGTAACCGTGGAACGAACCTGATTCCTTCTCGTCTGTGGCAGCACAAAATAATTTCCAATTTATTTAATGCACGTCAAATTGTAAAGTATATTTTTTATCAAGTTTAGGTGAGATTAAAAGACCTGCAAGCGCAGATTTTATATGGGTTTTCTGATTATCGATTGACATTTTGGAAAGTATAGAAGTTTTAATTGGTTTTTGCACATTTTTGGAGCATACAACTAACTTTCATAATGTTAGCTGTTTGTGCAACAGGTGGATAGAAGATTTTCTTTTTTAATGCGGTTTCATGCCATTGAAGGAGAAACAAATGAAAGAATGCGGGGCAAAAATTACCGTGTTTGTTGGCTTTCGTCGCGTGAATTAACAAGGCGTCTGGATGTCCACCCCGAATGTCTGGTCCATCCTCTTCCGGTTTCTTGAACACCAAATACTTGCTGATATCTAACTCGTCCAAAATTCCATCATCTTGGTCGATGTCGCGCAGTTCGAGGGTGTTTTCGTCCACAGAAGCGGATGACCTGGTGTTACTGGCCGGCCTCGAAGGCGGCAGGGACACATCCAACGCTACGTTGTTGTTCTGATACACGACAAATGGTTTCGTTAACAAAAGGAAATTGGCCGAATCGACACGATACATTTTCTAAAAGTAACACTGGATTTTGCTCGTACCAGTGTCAACACAGCCGGTGACGTTGAGATTTTCTTTTCGGGCACTACATGTGGCGGCTCCTCGGCTTTCACAGGCGTCGACGTTATCACTGGATCAGGCGTGTGTATGCTCTGCATGCTTATCGTCGGTTTCGGCGATACAGGCGGCGGCGTTGAGTTCGATTTTATAGATCGCGATCTCTTTGGTGGCAACGCCGGTGGTAGCTGACTAGAGTTGTTTGCTATTTCTTTGATAGTTGGGCTCATGCTGATGGATATGCTGCAGAAAACAAAAACAAAAACGCGTTGCGGTATTGTTACAAGTATGGTATTTACACAAAAGTGAAGTTTCCAATCTAATTGCAACCAAAAAGTACTAGCATATAAAAAATACTACACATTTATTACATCGAACAATTTAATAAACAGAAAATAAATTAAAATTTCATTCTTAAGGACGTCATCGCCACTCTACGTATAGGGAAACTTATTCCCGTCTGATCCAGTCTTACTTTGAGCCATCGTGGAGGCTTGTCATGGTGTGAACCATTGATGAACAGGATTGCGTGGTGGTAAGTGCCATTTCGTGCTGCTGCCACTCGGCCTGCATGGAATTGTACGCAGCTACGGAGTGTCGTGTGCCAAGTCCGGATATGAAATCGTTGTTGCTGTGCGAGCAGTTTCCAAACATTTCCATGTATGCCATTACTGCAAATGGTCAAAGTTTCTCGTTAGAATAACAAACGTCGTCGGAGGACTGAAGAGCGAAGGTGAAAAATGTGAAAGAAAGACAGAAAGATAGAGATAGAGAGAAAGAGAGCGAGATGCCGGGAGCCAAGATAGCGATTATTATATATGTATATGCACCACGTTCGTTCAAAATTAAGATAAAGAACTGTACAATTGCGGGCTCGATATCTTCGAGTCTGAGATGAGCCGCACTCGGATGAAACGGCAATCGACAAAAAAACGCTGATAGACAAATAGGTCGCGGAAAAAAGCCCGGTGACAAAATGCTTCAGTCGGTGACAACATCTACAAAATAATGTGTCAACATGTACGTCGATAATGTTTTTTTTAATCTAAAATAAGATATTTAAAGCATATGCTTAGTATATTTGAATACGTATATGAAATCGTGCATTGCTTCGACGCTATTTTTTTATCGATCGGCCTTTCTTCATGGTTCGACGAATGCCCTAAAATATTGAATCAACGAAATTATAGTGTTATATAAAAAATGAAGAATAACAATGACTATTAGTCATAATCTCCTAATCATTTTAAATGGCTTGTCAAACAGATTGTGCCCATCCCTGTTTCGTGTTCCTCGAATTTCATGTCATACAAATTATGGAGGTAAAATGTTATGGAGGTATTTTTTTCCCAATATTTCAATCAGTAAATATTCTAACATTGTGTATGTGCATACACATATAGTTCGCTGTACGCTACAATAAAACGTAAACGCTGTGGTTGGCTTTCATGCCGCGCGTCTGGAATCGAAACGTTCGAACTCACTGGAATACGCGTGTAATCGTGCAAAGAGCATCTGTTAGTGTTGCCAATATTAATACAGAGACGAATTCTCTTGCACGATCGATTACGCAATGCGCACTTTTATCACTATCTTAATTGCAAGTGCCACTGAGCCACGTAACAGACGCGCGGCCTGTTGCCGATCTCCTCGTCTCGTCGTACGCGAACCTCGAGACGAGAATTTTACGCTTATGCGAACAAGCGAACACTCCGTTAATGACGGTCGAGACTTAACTGGATCTGCAGCTGGGACGATATTGTTTCAGCGTTCAAGAGGTTTACGAATTGTGGGGGAGGCCGATTAAAACGTTCGATTGTCGTTACTCCTACTGACAAGTGCACCTTTTATTTCATCCCATGCAATTAGAGAAAAAGGAATCACTCGTTAACGCGCTTCGGAAACCCGGCTCCGGCGGTCCATCGTCCCGACAAAAACCACTTTTTTTCCACAAAAGCAAAATCGCGAATAGAGATACGCAACACGTCTCGCTTCGCCGTGTACTCAACGATTAATGACGAAGATATTCTGTTTACCTCTCGCAAGCACAATCGCTAGAACCCGTTCTCCCCGCGCGCGCGCTCGCTCACGAATTACGCTTCTGCTACGCTATAGTTGCCGTCGTGTCGTTTTTTATTTCGCTCGTACGTGCACACTTATTACTAACAAATCTCAACAAAAAAACAAATTCTGCTGAATGCGGCGATGTAGTGGTGAGGAAAAAAAACAAAGGCGGTGAGCGGCACGCAAGCTGAAAGTATTATTCAAATCAAAACAAACGAGGAAAAAAACAAATTGTGAATAGAGAGGGAAGTACAAGCTAAAACGCCAAACGCATTTGTATGTAGTATGTGTGGCAGCGATCTCGAATGATTGGTCTCGCTTTCTTTTGTATGTAAAAAGGAGTGAGGTATGGGTGACGAAGAAGATGAAATAAAGAAAAATAAAAACCAGCAAACATGCCGCAGATAAAGCCTGGAGTCCGCTGTCTCGTCGTTGCGGACGAGGCCAGCGCAAAACGGATTTTTGACTTAGCGTGTGAGGGTGTTTCGTTTTTTGCTGAGGAAATAGTTGATAATGTGGGTCGGGTTCCCACTTACCGGAATATGCCACTGATTGGAACACTGGGGGATACAAAATATTGCGTCAGTTCGATAAAAACCTACCACAATCAATTTACGTTTCGTGATAAGTGGATTTTTTGTCGCTACTTATCTAAATATTCACACTCATTTAACTAATTTCTAGTCTAGCCGTGTCGTAGTATTTTTATCCATGCAGCAGACAAATTTTTTTTGCTCCAGATCGACCTGCGGCACTATTTCCCGCGGCCGCGGCAGTCGCAACACCGTGGTATACCGACATCATTTTTTTGCCTGCTCGATTATTCAAATTGCCGTCTTGGTCGACTACAGTCTCGTTCTACATCTGTTTTTTCTTATTTTACAAATAACGATTTGCGGTAATACGATAACGATCACTCGGTATCCTTACCGTATCACTGCCAATCTTCGATCGAATCACTGCGGTACTTACTGTGCCTTTTTTTCAGAGGTAGAGGCGGCGGTTTACTGGCGTCCGGACTGTCCCCAGTGCTGCCGTGCAAACTGCAGGTCGAAAGGTGCTCGTTCTCCGGCACATTGTCGTACTGCGAGGGTAGCCTTTCTTTCCGCCGCTTCGATCGCTTCTCCGGCAAAGCCGGCGGAATGCCGTTCATGTCCAACCCCGTGATTGCTTCGATTTCCTGCGAAGCCGAAGGCGAAGCCAATCAATAATTGCATTGGGTATAGAATGCAAACGCAGTAAAATTAATTCCAACGATTGACGGCAAAGCAAGCGGTACAGAGAAGACGGCATCGAAATAAAGGGACTTCTTCATCGCACAGGAAAAGCAAGATGACATAAAAATGGAATTATAAAATAGGACTTCCCCGGCGTAATAATATAAAATGTAATGAACAAGAACAAAGTTTCCTCTGTGAGAAAGCAATAAATGATGATGTCTGATTACGTGTTAATATTTTTTTTATCACACAGACTATTGAAAGGACAAAATTGCGAACCGCTGTTACGTTTTATTCTTCACTTTATTGTGAATGTTCTACGGCGAAGGAATCTTGAAAGAAATAAAACAAAAACAAACATGCAACACCCACGTTTACCAATTTTTCCAACAAGGCCGGATCGCCGTTGCCAGTGACATTGGTCGTGCTGATGGTACTCTTAGTGCTGCTCGACGTGGTACGATGCGTGACGACCGAGCCATTGCTATCGGCGGCGATCTTCTGCTGCGAGAAGGACTGCTGCTGCGAGCTAAACGATTGCGAATTGTAGCTCACGCTACTCTTCGACGTCAGGCTCGAAGCAGCAGTGTAACTCTGAGATGAACTTCGTTGCGAGTGCATTGACACGAAACCGGACTCTTGTGTCTGCGTTGACAAACGTTCCATTTTTCCTTCGATACCTGGAAGGGGAATCGCCGATTAGAACACGTCATACGACCGCACGAACATGCCAAGATTTTTCTTACACAGCAACACCTTCAGTTTCTCCCAAGTGGAATTGGAATTTGCTCGCAACATCGCGCTTCCAACTCGAAGCTACTCGGACTCTCGGCAAATTGAACTGACAAATTTCGCTTATGACCGGGAGTGGAGGAAAGTGAAATGGAAAAAGCAGAGAGACGACTCGGCCGTTTTTGCCTGCTGTTCGCGCGACGGACTTATAAGATACCGCGCGAGCTCGCGGGGCGTGGGTGCTTCCACCTACGCCCACGTTTTCGCCTCGACGAGTTATTTGGAGGATCTTGCGTAAATTTAGAGGCCATAATTTTTCCAGAGCATTTTCGTAATATTAATAGAAGCTTAATATAAGACGGGTCTAAATCCTTCTTTCGCGCGAACGTATTATTATTAATTTACGTGACTGGCTTACCGGTGAACGGACTGAGTATATCCTGGGGCGTTTGCTGACCCAGCAGCATCGTGCTGGGTATGCTGGTTTCCGAGCCGTCCCAGCACCCGTAATTATTCGTTCCGTTAACTTGCATACCTAAAAGGAAAATTAATAACGTCAATGAAAAACCTTCGTGACTCGTGACCCGTGGACGTGTGGTTAGCTGGGCGGCCGCACGGTCTATCGCCGAGAGAATTAATAACGCGTGTTGGGATTACGTTAATATATGCACAAAACACACAACAACATTGCGTAAAAAATACTCCGGTTGTTTCATTTTTTACTCTTTTTTTGTAAAACGACAGCAAAGTTAAAACACGTAAAGCGCATACCCAAACAAATTTTTTTCATGTCCGCCAATATCGAGTCGAATGTTTTCTCGCGTTCGCTCTTCGAGCCTTTGAACTTGTCCATAGTCGGGCGATAAATCGAATAAATTTGGATGTTATATGTACGATAGCGAAAGGCATTCGCGTTCGCCGAAGTTTCCGTCTCGACTGAAGTCACTGGATATGCCCAGGCGACTGCTCAGTCAGCGTTCTCGTCCCGTCGTCTCTGACTAATCGCTAACCACGCGGCGTATCCTTCTCTCGCTTGTATGGAATAAGACTTTACGCACAATCCTCTCAGTATGGTTTATTCTGAGAATGGCCGGCTTAAACCACTAACGCAATCGGTGACGCGCCACGCGCAGCTTTACGGGAGAACCAGATGATACGCGGATGTTCGCGAATATAGGGAGTACAACGAGGAGTTCGCCGCGTGAGACCGCGGCGACGGGCAGCCTCGATGTGGAGCACACAGAACCGAGCTGTTAGTTCAATTATCACTTCGGCTCCGCGGTTCGTCTTGGACCGTCTAGACGCTCTTACATTCGCGAGTTTCTACAACTCATTCCGAACAGCATGCGGGCCCAAAGAACAATGATAACATTTAGACATCGAGAAATATGAAACGGAGTACAGTCCGTGCCTTATATATGTCATTGTAATTTTAGCACCGAAACAAGATTCGCCTCCTGCGTATTCGTACGTTAGAAATATGCCTGGATGTATTTTCCACCGCGGACATCTAGGATTGTCAATAGTTGCTTGTTAAATATTGGCTGTATCGTGAGGTTCATTGATTTACCATTTTACACGAAGAAAAATGGCGAGTTGAATTTATCCGTTGGCCCAAACACGACTCGCTGCTACGAATCTTTTGGAAGCCGATCACCTTTTTTCGTTTCCATGAAATAAAATTCAGCTTGAAAAATGTTCTCTCCGTCGTATTTCTGTTTCGCCAGAGGTTTTCAATTTTACACGCTAATATGGATATGAAGCAATGAACCAATGGTGACAACTGACAAACCGAAAGGTCACTAAATTATTCGATTTGTCGAGCCATCGTCGGGCGAGTAACTGTATCCGACGTGTGCGTCTATTTTACTCCATTATTTACCATGAATGGTAGCGATTAGGCTGAGATCCATACTGTCGTTCAAGGACTCGTCGTTGGGTCCCATAATCGCGCGTATCTCGTCCTCGTCGCGCGAGTGATTCAGCGCCGAGTCGAGACTTCCGGCCGAGGCGCTCAGCAGCGAGGACGAGTCCTCCGGCGAGCGACTTCTGAGCGAGACACGATCCAGACTCGAGGCCAATAAACCATCGGCCTCGTCCGAAAGCTGCTGAGCCCGCGTTCTTCTCTTCGGCGGTAAAGGTGGTGGTGTGCCCGACGTATTGTTCTCCTCCAGCAAGAACGCGTTTGTCCTGAAATATTCGCGACACCGCAAATGTCTTTATCGTTAAAAGCTCGAGTGCGGATCCGCGACGAGAGAGACGCGATTTCCGCGGTGAATGCACGATCGGCAATTTCACCGATACACCACGGCGCGCGCTATTCACCTGTCTGGCAGGGGTGGCTTCGGCGGTGGACTAGAATCCCTCAGTATGGACTCGGAACTGTGCGAGCTTCTCACCAGACTGCTGGTCGCTGCGGTTTGCTCCAATATCTGTCTTTCCCTGGGGGTCAATGGAATGTCGGGCAGAGAGTTTCTCTGTGGCGTCAACTCGGTCCCGTAACCCGATGTCCTAAAACAATTGCATTAATTATCGAACGCCTTATTCTTTGTATATTTGTACCATGGAAATACGACACAATCTGCAAGTGATTCAAAAGTTCTGCTTCGCAACATACCAGCAGATTTGTAAATCCCTCATTTTTATAGAAATAAAATTCACGATACAATTGGCTTTGTAATTACGTTTTTATAATAACAACTCGTAATGATTATAATATGATGTGTACACTTTTAAATACGGGCAAGATATATTAATTTCCTATAAAACTTCATGGTAATCTTATTGAAAAAATGGATGTTAATGCATTGCGAAAATAACGAAGGACTGTGCTTGCCCATTTTTCTCACAATTTCTCCCAAAATTCAATTAAAAATTCGGTTCTTCTTACGGCTATTCAAAAGTTCACATATCATTTTATAATCACTACTGGACAACATTATAAAATCGTAACAGGAAAATAAAGTGTTGTGTAAGCTTTAATTCTTAAAGTATACATAGGGACTTACAACACTGCATACCAGGAATTCACAACAGGAAGCTCATATCGGAGGTACGAACCTGTTATTCGTGGTAATGGGTGCAGGCTTTTGTCTATTGGATATCTTCTCGTGTGCCAAAGCCACCAGGTTCTTGACAGCATCCTCCACGAGTCCAATAACATGCGTTACGTTCTCGGTGTCGAGGGCCGAGGACTTGTCGCCGTGCAGCAGTACATCGTCGCAGAGTTTAAGCAACTGTGCCAGCGCTTGATATACTTGGTTCGTGGCCGAGCCTAAAGTTGAACTGAAAGAAAAGAAGAAAAAAAACAGCGATAAGAATTCAAATTTGTTCATAACGCTGCAACCGATGATGACGCGATTTTAAAAAAATAACACCGTCCCAGAAAACTTACCTGTTCTCATAGAGCAAATAAGACTTGAGTACAGTGTGTATCGTAGTGACAGTGTCCAAGACAATGGTGCCGTTTCCCGGCAACATTTCCAACTTCTTCTTGGACACGACATCGCGAAAATGGAGCAGTGCCAGTTGAACCTGTCGCACGTGAATGTGAAGATCGCGCAGGGGATTCTTCTCCAATGGCTCGCCGGTGATGCCGGCGCTGGTTTTTTCGCGTGGCGTCCGGGGTGACGAGGGCGAAGCGGCGCGGGTCGCGACGCCGCTGCCACCGCCACCCCCGCCTGTCGTCACCGCTGGAGAACGCATCTGCGACAGTTTCTCCAGGAAGTCCTCCTTGAAGGAACGAGCGCGTCGGGCTAGCTTGCCGCCGCGCGCCTTCCCCCCTGACCGCTCCTCGACTTCTGCAACAGACACGGAAAAACATCCAATAAGTATCACGTCCGATTATGCGACTTATATTTCTTGACACGTTGTGTTTCCATTAAACGAAACCCAATAGTTAGTTTTTCGAACGAAAATATTTCTGACAAAATCAGATCGTCTGATTATGCGACTTATATTTCTTCCATTAACGCGATGCGTTGTGTTTCCATAAAACGAAACTCAATAGTCAGTTTTACAAGCGAAAATATTTCTGACAGAATCACTTTAAAAAGGGTTAAATCCAGTGATTTCGGAGGTACTCGAGCAGGTTTATGTATAGGTTGAAAGTCGATATTTTGAAAATAAAACATGAATAGGTAGATTTCACTGGTTTGTAAGCGATACCCTAGTATTTTAATAAATATTCCCTCTACAATAATAATGGATATGACGGATTTGACTGCCCAGTCTTTTAATTAATATTCTCTCTACAATAATAATAGTTATGACGGATTTGACTGCCAATGAAGAAAAAACATATTTTTACAGTAGAGTCGTATATTTGATCGAAAAATTGAGGGTTCGGACATTCAATAATTAAGCCTCTTGGTCGGTGACACTGAAGCTTCGTTTCGTGGAACTTAAGACCGCATTTTTCACGCACAGTTTGAGACGAAAAATATCAACGCGTGTGAATTAAATGGAAATCGAAACCTGTGTTTCCCTCTCGCATCCATTGGTAATATCGAGAACTTTACAACCCTCCCGATTTGAAGCCGTTGCCATAAGAATGAGAATAGATAGGCCGAAGCGGCCGAGACGTGATTCGGATCGAGCAAGGAATAACAACGGCTCACGTTCGCTCCGCTGGCTTCCCAAGAGAGAAATATGGATATTCGAATATTCGGAGGGGGGAAAAATGGAAGTGCGGTACGTGTACAGCGAGCGCATAGAGTGCGGCACACACACGAATCGGGGAAGCACGAGGAAGAAAAAAGGAGGACGAGGAAAGAGAAGAGGAGGACTAAATGAGACTTCGATCTTGGCACTCTGCCCGGTCACGTCTCGTATCTTCGGGGTCGGCGGGTGCACCGAGCTGCCATACACACAGCCACCGCCACCACGACCACCAACACCACGCAACCCTTTTGCCTGCTGCTGATGTGGCTACTGGTTCAGCTATAGCTATATAACCGAACAAAAACGCTCCTTCGCCGCCGAGCAATCGAGACGCTGGAAAAACCCGGCGGTACGAAAGACGGAGGCGGTTTTACACCCCTTAAGAACATTACCACCCTCTGTCGCTGCTCACTTAACACCCGACTCTCTCGTTTGTCTTGGCCGATTTGTTTTTGATAACCCGATTTCTTTTTCGTTTTTATTTCTTCGATAACTCACACAACTATTTGCTCCACCGGTAATGATCAATTATTATATACTATGATGATGATACGACGCTTATTTCAAATAGACATTTATTTTAGTATATGGCAAAAGAATGAGATATATTTTACACTAAATTTTCTCGTTTTGCGGATGATTATTGTGATGTCAGGCTATTTTTTGAATAAATTCATCACAATAATATAATGCGATAATTATTTCACTCTCAATTTTAGAATGATATAATAATCGACCATTATTATTTTATTCGACCATCATTGAACATGGTAAATTTTTGTTTTTGAGGAACAGGAACTCAATTGATTTTTAATTCCAGTGGTCTTCATTCACGGTTAATCAGTACCGGAAGCGTCAATTTATTTTGTTATTTTTTGTTTTTGAGGAATAGTTATTTAATTGATTTTTAATTTCAGTGGTCTTTGATCCCGGTTAATCAGTACCAGAGGCACCAATTTACTAAGCACCTCAGGGAAGTAAAACATGCGGTAGAATCAACGACACCGATACGTATAGCATTGAACGCGATGCCCGTAATTCGGCTAAAATAGAAAATGCCAATTTGGGGAAAATAAAGATAGACTTGAATCGAGCGATTATTCCAGTAGGCGTAGCGTAAACTGGTATCCGCTAAGCGAATTCGACGCGTAAACTTGTTCCGGAGAGCGCGGTGCGGTTGAATTCCAGGTGTGATGGAGGAGGTGGAGGAGGAGAGGGGTTGGTAGGCGGTGGGGTGGGGAGGATCCAATTAACGGATTTTTAATTACCGCGAATTCGAGGCACGCCGTTGTGGCCACGAGCGCGGAACGCGAGAGGCCAATGCCTGGATGGCAGCAAGGAAATAGGCTGGGGGGGTGAGACAACGTGCGAAGCGCGACGCCCGGCGTCGTGCCCGCCCGCAAGGGGGCCGGGGGAGGAGGGTAGATGGGTACAGAGTCTCCACGGTCCGCTGTACGTAATAGAATAGTAGGACGTTGAGGAGGAGACGTGAGGGTGGACAAAGCTCGCGTCCACCGATGGATGTACAGAGAGACAGAGGGAGTGAAAGAGAGAGAGAGACAGAGCGGAGGCGGCTCGCCGACGCGAAAATCCCGTTTAATTGCACGATCGACGTCGATTCGACACGTCACAACGGCCAAAGCCCCGCGTCCCTTTCGCTCTCCCTGTCGACCATTGTTTGTCCCGACGAGAGTGTAAACAAGACAATGAATCGAAATGAACTGCACGCTTCGACGTCGACGTTCATTTTCTATAACGCACGTTGACCCGTCAAACAGCGCAGATATTTATATAATGAATAAAAAAATAAATAAAAAAAAGTAAAAACGATACAATAACAACGGCCAGACGTGTTTTCGGGGCATATTTTTTCAGGGGGTTGATTATTCATTGTTGCCTCAGCGTGGCCCATCGCAATATAACACAGCACAACGGCGGGGGCGGGACAAAGGGAACCGGCGGGATGAAAATTAACCCTTTAGCCGGAAAATTGGCGTTCCTCACGAATGCATGGGATTTTGCGAAACAGCTTCCGGCACTGGGTACATTGTAGCTACACTTGTTATCACGCCGCTGGAATCATTTGTTGGGATGTCTCGGCAATGGGCTTTTTAAATTCATCCCACACTATGTATTAATGTAGTTGATTCCCGCTCGTTCGCTGAGAAAAAGATCTGGTGTTGGTAACTATAAAGTCACAACCATAAAATGACGATTATTTTGTATAGGTACAGTGAATATTTTTCAAGTTACGGTTACTATGACGCAGTTATCATAGCTATTATAGTAGTAGTCTCGGTACAGTCCCATCAGATGTGAGTTTCAGGGGAAATTTCGAACACTTCTCGATGAGATAATAATCTGGAAAAAATTAAGCGTGCAGAAGGTGCTGAAAAGATTCACTTTGCACAAAAATAATTCCAAAATTAACAAATTAATGAAAAAATTAATTGTTTAACAATTTACCCGGCAACCGATTTTTTTCTTTTGAAAATTATTCGTTCATCTTTCTGAATACGTATGAATTTTTCAGAATTCTGTCTAATTTTTATAAATTGCGGCTTTCGCCTCTCATCCCTCTTTTAAAAAGTTCATGAGTAACGGAAAGCATTGTTAGCAAACTATTAGAGCTATGATTGGTTGCCAGAAAAGTCCGTGATAAACAAAATCAGTTTGGTGTCAAATTTGAAAAATTTGATAAGAAGACAGGCAGCACCCGAAACCTTTTAAAGCTGTATAAGAGCGCAGTAGCGCAAAATTGATTAACCTATTATAGGTGATATTTTGAAATAAAAATTTCCGAGGTCGATTTTGGCAATTTTCGGTCCGGAGCCGGATCTACGGTTTCTGGTAAAAAAAAATCCTCGCCAAAAAACATTTGTTTCAAAATCGATTAAAAAAGGTTAGTAACCAGTGTTTTCGGGGGTAGAATATGCGACTTGAGAACAATGGTATAGGTTAAAAGTCGATATTTTGAAAAAAATATATGTCTGAGGTCGATTTTGGCGAAAAGTTTTTCAGGCACGCGCGCTAGCGCGTGTGATTAGCCTAGTTGCTTAAAAACGCAGTTTTAAAAAATTAGACGAAATTCTGACAAAATTCATACGTATTCAGAACAATGAATGAATAATTTTCATCGGAAAAAAATGTTGGGTTGACAGGTACATTGTTGAACAATTCATTTTTTCACTAATTTGTTAAGGACAATTTGGAATTATTATCACGCGAAATCAATCCTTTCAGCACCTTCTACATGCTTGTTTTTTTTCGATTATTATCTCATCGAGAAGGGTTCGAAATTTTCCCGGAAACTCACATTTGGCCGGACTGTACCAAGACGACTACCTTAAGTAATTACCGTAAACTATACAAGTAACAGCACGAACGAAAAATGTGTAGTTTTCAGTTTATAGTTACCAGAACTTAGACTATTTCTCTAAGCCTTGTGTGGTAAAAATATATGCTCTTCACTTTGTTGTACGAATTACAAACAATCGTGAGGACCAATGATCAATGGTCATCGCATTTGATAGTCACCAAGCTATATACCAACATTATTATGATCGCAGGTCCTTTTTTAAACAAATGTATCTATACTAATTTCAATTGTTATAAATTTAATTCCAATCCGATCGTAAACTGTCCAGAGAATTCGCTGAATCGTCGTCGTCGTGACTTCGTATGCATCGAGTCTTCATTGGCAAACCAATAATTGAACCAATAACGATTCGGAAGACCAGCGGCACATTGGTCGATTTCATTTGATCGCAACCACGCAGGTCTACGGTTCTCAGAGGGACTTTTGCGGTATGAAATACATCTGAAGAGAAAACGTAAATACAATATTGTTCCACTCATCCGCGGCTACGGAAAACAAGCGCGTTGGGTTATGCCGCAAGCTCGACCAACGTTGGGTGACGAGTGTGTGTATCGCGACTGCGTCGTGATTGTGCAGTCGGGTCGAAGCGAATCAAGTTCTATTCACGGATTCGGATTGAAACTCCAATCGGACGTGATTTTGCCAAAGGTATAGGACCCGGTGGGCTGGATAATAGACGCGAAGAGGGAGAGAAAGTGGGGGAGACACGGAGAGGCGAGTGACAGCGCGGGAGAGCCGCAAAGAGAGAGAGATAGCGCGGGTCGGAACGAAAGCAAGGGAAACGCGACACGGACAACCGATATGCAAATTGCTGTGATTGACTGGATCCGCGGTAGGCAGATGGAACGCTCGGCTCCCATCGAACGTCTGTACTCGGGCGCGCATAAAGCAGGTTCGATACTCTCGTCTGTGCTATCGGTTCCTCCTCACCTATATAGATGATGCACGAGGGCTCGGGTGCCGTGCACCCTGCACCGAGCTTATATAGGTATTCAATTGTTTTGCGTGTTCGACGTACGATGATCGCGAGTGGCCGGGACATTGGCAATCCGGCTCAATCCCAAAGGGCAACGCGCTCGTTGAGCCCTGTCGTTTTGCTCCTCGTCAATCGACCGCATATACCCGCACCTCCACTTGTTCCCGCAACAATGAGAGCCTCGATTGTGTCGAGCAAATTCGGCGCGGCGAATTTTAAATGCAGTTTCGTAACGCATGCCTGAGAAGTGCTACTTTTCGTGCCTGCCGCGCGTGGTGTAAATAGCGCTAAAGCGCTACGGGAAGTAAAATTGCATTGCTGACTATTTATAGTCAGCGATGCTGATTATTTATAGTCAGCGATGCTGATTATTTATAGTCAGCGATGCAATTTTACTTCCCGTACGCACCGAGAGAAAAAGTTTCGTTGCTTCAATGAAATTTCCTTGAAATCTCAACCTATGAAATATTTCTTTGACGTCAATGAAATAATATACTTAAGTTAATATTATATTTTTTTAATGATCTGATCAACCAAATTATAGGTTGTGTCGACCAAGTTCTGGGTTACGTACCATAGTGCTTAGATACGTTAACCAATAACTTGGATGGTTTAACCAATGATTATGTTCTCGACGAGACCGTTTCTTTGAAATTCAAAGAAACATTTCATTGAAATCAATGACGAAAATTCAATCCACTCATCTTTGGAATCAAGGAAATTGTTTCTCTGGGTTCGAACTTCTCGCACTGAAAGCACTTCTCGTAGGCTCTCCTCATGCATTTGTTGCAAAATAATACATTACGATACTAAGGTGGAAAAACGTTTTCCGCCGAGTATACAATTCGTATACAATTTTATTTTTCGGATGGCGTGAAAATGGGTATTCACGCACGGAGTGAAATAAAGTATTATGTGATACTGGGGCAAGAGAGCGACCATCATACTACGATGTTTGTGAAGTTGATCGTACGAGCTTCGCACGAGTATCACAGCAGCACGAGCCGAAGGCGAGTGCTGTCTGAGAGTGATGATAAAAGTGGAACAATCGAGCGGCTGCGATCGATCGCAGCCGCTCGGTCTGCTATGTCTAGTTTAGTAGAAATACATCTTGTTCTGTTATCAACATTTTTAAAATCTTATCTATCGAAGGAATCATACAAACATAATAGAATCTTAACTTTTTTATAAAACTCTATATATAAAACAAGCTTTTATTGCCAATTGAAAAATGAAATTAAAAACATGCAAGATAAACGCATGCTTCAAAAAGCTGCATATAGATTGTGCCGTAAATACATTTTCGAGCCTTCATTTGAAGTCTGCAGCAGTCACTCAATTTCGAATATGCTGAAAGCGGGTAAATTTTTATTTCCGCGTTAACGCGTCAATTGGGTTTAAATCAAGTTTACTCCTAAGCTCTCTAACGGAGTTTCCATTAGAATTGGCGCGTAGATGCCGGCCAGACGCGAAACGTAATTACCATAGCTGTCTAATAAGGGTGGTAAGCTCATTAATAGCGGCGAACACGCCAGACGCGCGTACGCATACACGCGGGGCCTCGGGTTTCCCTTGAACGAGGACAGAGCGCACGGAAAGCCGCTATACAGCGAGCGCGGAACTACACGTAGGTGGGTATATTAGATTCACGCTCTGTGAGAGGCGCGCAAAGCAAACCTGTTTGTAATAGGTGCACTGCGTTGGGGGAAGTAGGGACCAAGCCGGAAATTCCGTCACAGCATTCGAGAGACCGGTGATCAAACGCGGCTCAAATCGTGAATATAACGCACACGTTTATGTGCAGAAAAACAAATTTTGGATTTGGCAAAGTTCAAAAAATCGTATCTGATGGGAAACTTCCCGCTGATTCCGAAAAACACCGTTGTTTGCCCGAAAACGAGAAAATTCTACGAGAAAAAGGCAAAAAATCATTTTCCACTTTTTTCGAAATTTCGTCACTTCGCTAAAATTGAGGTTACTTTTTTTTCGATCGACCAAACCTGGATTTTCTTTTTGCGTTTCAGAGAAAACTCTACAACTCTGAACGTTAATTTCACATTCATTTACTTAACAATCTAATTTTAATTCGAGCATATAGCGAGCGTGCGAGCCACTACAACCAGCTAGTAACACATATATATCTGTGCATTTATGGATTCGTGCATCAGCCGCGCGCTGCGTTTCTCGATGCACGAGCTTTGGAAGCCCGAGGAGCTCGTCTCGTCGGGTCTACCGAGCGAACGTTGCCGAGCGGGGAGGCTCAAGCATTGTCTAGTTTGATGGCCCGAGTTCCTCCGCAGCTCCCCCGCGTCGACCAAGTTTCCTGCCTCTTTGCTCCATAGAAATTCTACACCGAGTCTACGCTGGCCTCACCTGCTATGCACACTTTGGAGTGCAGCCCCCGGCGGCCCGAGTATATCTGCGGGATGACAGCTGAATCGATTGCCACGGGGGAAACTTATCGCTCAAATGAAACATGTTATACATACATATATACATATGAAATATATATAATACAGAGGGGTAATGCTCGAAACGGACTTCTGCACCTTCGCGATAAGACCGCAGTCGAAGGTGGCACATATAGCGCGGAGGAACCGGCAGGAGTATAACGAGAGGCACCACCGGTGGTTGGCAAATGGCGCAGACAGTTTGCCACCGGCGAGGACAGAGTTTTACAATTAACGATCTCACCTGACCGCGCGTATCTCGCGCGCGACCAAGTCCCCGTTAATATAGCCTTAATTTATCGTACCCCTACGTCGTGGGTGATGCGAAATATCGCAGCTCGCAACGGCGCAGTTTAATTGCCGGGCTCTGTATGGGCCGCCGTTGTGCCTGATGCTGTGCGGGGAATAAGAAACTTCGTAACGAGAATATAGTGGACGCGGGCAAAGTCGAGAGCTGACAGCACAGGAGGAGCTGTGGATTTTAGCAGTTTTTGCTCGACCCCTCCCTCCACCTCGGAACGCTCAGGCACAATGAGCTGGAATTATGGAGCGGGTAAATTAGAGCATTTTGCTCGCGGGAAAGTAAAATATTTCACTCGCAAAACGTTTGTGTTTTATCGCCTCTCGCGAGTTCGCGAAAAACCGTGGAAAATATTTAACGCGATGGTTTTTTCAACCGCCGTCAGTATTTCGAGATTTTTCATTCAAATTACACGACTTTTGACTTGATTAAAAAAAAGCGGAAATTGTTATATCTGTTTTCCCACAACTTTTCACCTGGAAGTCGTCGCGCGACTCCAACGCCATCTTTATTTTTCACGTCGTATACCGCGGTAGCATCACGGCGACTTGAATGTTCGACACGCGAGAGAGCGAGAAAGAAATTATATTCAATTCTCGCACAGAGCGTTTTTTTAACCGCGCGACGAGCTGGATTATATTCGGCTTTAATCTATCCACCTGCGCGGTTCACCGACCGGAAACAAACAAAAACGTGGTTGGTTGGTCCCGCGACTCGCGGCGTTGCCGTGCGAATGCGGATTTTAATAGTCAATTAAAGCCTCGTTGATTTCGAACTGTGAATTCGCGTTGCCGCGAGGCCACCGAGCACGATATAACGAGATCCAGCGTCGGGCGACGCGCGCACTTTTCCAGCCAGGATTAGCTATACATTGGTTTACCGTACCCCCCGACCCCCTTCGTATAATGTGTGTCGCTGTATGTAAATAACTCGTTAAATATTCTCGGTGTATGGGTGCTTCTCTATTTATTCAGTGATACAGGCGAGCCGGCGCTCCACTCGCCGGCGGTGAATGATGGGCTATCGATGCACCGGTTTATCTCTTTCATCATATACACATCTGAAGCATCCAGGCGCTCTGCGCGTTCGACGATAACGCCGAGGCCCGCGCGATGCGCGCACTGCGCCCGCAGGTTGACGATGTTAATGCATTACAAGTAACGCGACACTCGCCAACAAGCCAATGTCATACAGTATGAAGCCGACGCTCGACCAACACGACCGTGTGGGCTTCATATAATGATCTCGTTAATTTCGCATCGCGCACGTAGGCCCGGGTCCCGCGAGAGCGATACAGACGGCCGCCACAGCGAAGCTCCGATCCCCGCGGCGTCAAAGTTACGAGACCGCCTGATCGATAACGGCAAAGCACGGGACAGAGAGAAGTTATTAATTTCCCGGATGATTCGCGGTGCGGCGTCGGCAGTGCTGCGTTTTGTTTTCTCCGCGTACACTGTTTAATTGGTCGCGATCGGATAATTTGCATTTAGTCGATTTGATTTACAAGTGATGATGGGATTTTCATGAAAATTGTTGGGTTTGTTGGGAAATAGGCTTGATTGGTGGGGACAAAATTGACGGAGCTCAATGAAGGTGAATTGTCTGTTTTGCTTGGACAAGCTTGTCTTAGTGTCGGAATACGATTATTTTGTATTTTTTAAGAAATGAGGGTAAACGAACAAATGATTTACGTTTGTAATTTTCTGCATTGAACTCCTTCATACAATCCGCCAGAACTTCTTTTTATGTCTTTAACGTGTACTGCACCATTGGTCGCGATTGGATAATTTGCATTCGGTCGATTTGATTTACAGATGATAATGAGAGCATGGGGTTCTTATGAAAATTATCAACTTTGTCGGGAAATGGACTTATTTTGCTTGAACAAGGTTGCATTACTGTTGGGCTACGATAATTTTTTTATTTTTGACAAAATGACGAGAAACAAAAAATTGGTTTTACATTTGTAAACTTAAGCTTCGAACTTCCTCATTAAGGGGGGAAACCAGTTTAGACCGATAAAAAAATCGACTTTTTTTATTGCAGAAATTGTTGGTATAACTCCTCAAGAATATGTGGTAAAAATTTGAAACCAAAATTCGCATTATTTCCGATGTTATGAGCACTTGAGTGACCGCCCGTCGGTTCGGCGCCGAAGCGCGCGGTATACCGAGAGAAAAAGTTTCCTTGATTCAATAAAATTTCTTTGAAATCTCAACCTATGAAACATTTCTTTGAGGTCAATGAAATAATATCCTTAAGTTAATATTATATTTTCTTTGAATGATGTCATCAACCAAATTATAGGTTATGTTCACCAAGTTTTTGGTTACGTACCATAGTACTTAGATATGTTCACCAATAACTTCGATAGTTTAACCAATGATTATCTTCTTGATTTGACTTGACTTAACTATAACATAACAGATCAGCTTGCGCGAGAAACACCAATACGACTTATCGCGAATGAGCCAAACGTTGACAGACCGGGTGCCGTCAGGCATATCGTTTCTTTAAATCAAGGAGATCATGTCTTTGAAATTCAAATAAGAGGAGATGCAAGCCCGAAATGACGCGTACGAACAAGAAGAGGGACTGCTATATGGTGCTGGCATAGCCGATTAACCGCTGATCATTTTATATAATTAATTACTGCCATGAATGTCTTGTTTTCGCTTCATTTTATTTCAAACGCGTTTTTCTCGAAACGACTTTTTTTCAACTGGTGGGCGTTCTAGCTAAAAAAGTTATTGACCAATCGTTCTGAAATTTTTTGTGAATATTCTTTATTCGATTCCAATCTATATGAACCTAAATCTGAGATTATATTGTTATTAAACATTTTTTTTTATGCAAAAAAGGTGAAAAAATATGGTGTAAAACAATGATATCGTGTTCAAACTCTTAAAAAACATGAATTTTTTTTTTTTTTTTTACCAGATTTAGGTTCATATTATTAGAAAATATGTTGTTAACGAGAAAAAAAAATTTGGATGATTACAGATAAAAATTGCGATTTCAGGAGTTCCCGCCAGCAAAATACTTGGGTGGCAATCGTCCATGGACAGCACGTTCTAACGCCACTATTTCCGGGGGAAATTACTTGAAAAAATTCTAAAGTGTACTTCAAACCATAAATAAAATACCCTCCAAGTTTAAACAATTTCAGATTATTCCTTCCCTATTTAAAAAAAAAAAGTTGCAAAGTAGAACTTTGCACATTGCTTCCTCATTACTTTTCGTTTTTCACAAAGCCACCTCTATGAAGAAGCTTGTTTATTTAACATTTTGGCTTCCTCATAGAGGAAGCTTTGTGAAAAACGAAAATTAATGTGGAAGCAATGTGCAAAGTTCTACTTTGCAACTTTTTTTATTTGAACAAAAGAAAACTCCGTCACAAACACCGTTACCTCTCATTTTCATTAGATACAAAGTTTTGTCTTACTTTCTTAACTTTTGCGGAAGTTATCGCGAAAATCTAAATTTTTTGAAAAATTGAAAATGGTGTAAAATCCGAACGACTTTACCGATCATCACCAAATTTCGTACGTAGCAGGGCTGTATGTTGTTTTTCGACTGTGGAACATTTCGGTTCCTTTGTTAAGATTCGATCTGATTTAGAGCGAAATTTATTTTTTTCGAAAAATTCAAAATTCAGTAAAATCCGAATCGTTTTACCGATTTCGTTGAAATTCAATACCATACAACATTGAACGTATCTTTAGTTATAAAGGACTATTTAGCCAAATCGTCGAATTTTTACGAAAGTTAGAGCGACCACGCCCTTTTTTCAACAAATTCAAAACTACATAAAATCTTAATGACTATATATGTTTTGTCAAAAATCGCGCTATTCAAAGAAGGGCAACTACTCTACTTGTGTGCCAAATTTGAGCCAGATCGCTCGAACGGTTTCTGAGTGAGAGGCGATTGAATTTTCGAGGCCCAGCACACACACACACACACACACACACACACACACACATACATACGGACATTTTTTTCTAAACCACTTTTCTCGACATTTTAGGTGATTCTAAGCATACTGGCATGAAAATCTTGAAAAAAAAAATTTTTCATGAAAACAAAGCTTCCTCTATGAGGAAGCAAAATTCACGAAAAACACCAAAATTTCGGCCTCCTAAACCGGTTTCCCCTCTTAAACATGCCAGTACTTTTTTTATTTACTTCACATATACTACTTCATTAGTTGCGACCGGATAATTTGCGTTCGGTCGATTTGATTTACAAATAATAATGACAGCATCGAGTGTTATAAAAATTGTCGTGTTTGCCAGGAATTAGGCTTCACTGGTGGGGAGAAAATTGACAGAGCTCAACGAAAAGAAATTGTGTATTTTGCTTGAACAGGGTTGTGTTTTTGTGAGGCGACGACTATTTTGTATTTTTGACGAAATTACGAAAAACGAAAAACTGATTTTTCCTTCGCAATCATTTGCATCAAACTCCCTCACACAACCTGCCTATCCTTCTACTCTTTGCGCCCCTACGTAATCCTATGTAAAATATGGATTGCCATAAACCAACCGCAAGATGCTAATCTCCGAAGACGAAGACATTCGTGAGAGACTGTTCGCCTCGAGTCTGAACAACGCGGCGTTGTTGTCCCTCGCACACACGACAACATTAACTGTGCCTCGAGGCAACGAGCGAAACACCCGATTCGCGTGAGGGACGATGTTTACGCTCCCGGGTTAAGCTCCATCTCCATATGAGATAGAACGTCAGAGTCGAACGTTGCGTGGTATTTGGTAGCCCGCGGACCCGTGGAAATTGCGTTTACCTGGATGAGGGTTGCAACTGCAGGGCACGTGTACCCCGGTAGCGCGGCGCATCAGGAACCTCGCTCACCGTGGCTTAATTCCATTAATATGGAAATTCCTCGTTGATTCGTGAAACCATGGGGTAGGGACCCCGGGAGCAGTTCAATTCGCATGTACACAGAAACGTGCGTGTCTCCCCCCCCCCCCCCCCCCCCCGTATTGCCTGGCACGATCCCTTTACTACAAATGCCAAATTCCGGATGCCTTCTAACGAGCCTACATTCATCAGAGGGCACCGCGTTGACGCCCTCACGTTTTACCGTCAATACTCAATAAATACGCGCATAATTCTCGCGCGTTCCCCGCAGCCACTACTACCATAATTATAATAACAATAATGGGAATAATAATGATATCGATAGAGGCGAACAGCAGCAGCCTATGACATATTGTTGATGTCTGGTCTAGCATATCCGCCCTTATGTGTTCTACGCTAGGAGAATATGTTAGGTTTTTTAAGAGAATATGTAGCTTGGTTGTAGCAACGAAGAATTTTATTAACGATGCTTAATGTAACAAATTCTTGGCAGCTCCAGCAGACACATTATTGACAAACCTTAATACTTGGTGTTAATCAATGATTCAGTTGGGCTTATCAAGGACTTCGTGGTACATTTATGAACCAAATCTTTGGTTGTTCCAGCTGCCTTTGACGATACAGCGGCTCTACAGAATGCGATTCAACACATTACCAACTGTACTTTGTTGGTTCAATCGATCAAAAGTATGATCTGTGACGTATTTTCGTGAGCGGAAGCGCGATCCTTACTGCCTTATTTAGCGACGCACTTTAATTTGGTGGCGAGTTGGTGATGTGTACAATCGGGTATATGTTGAATCGGGACTTTGGTGAATCGGGGAGTGTCATAGAGAGAGTATCGCCATGGAGAGTTTTGCTTGTATAGAATATTGCCGGAGTGAAATCAGGCTGTGTAGAGTATTGCCGTTGCGAGTTTGGCCCCTGGCGGTTTTGGCGCTGGGAATTGGGGATGTGTTGAATTGGGGATGTGTTGAATTGGGGATGTGTTGAATTGGGGATGTGTCGAATTGGGGATGTGTTAAATTGGAAATGTGTTGAATTGGGGATGTGTTGCATTGAGGATGTATTGCATTGGAGATAAATTAAATTGGTGATGTGTAGAATTGGTGATGTGGTGAATTTAGGTATTGACAATTGTGGTTGTCTGGAATCGCGCTTTGTGCTGAAGTGTGCTGAATCGCTGTTGTGTACAGTTGGTGATGTATAGAGTTCCAATTGTCGCAAACCACAAATAACGTCTCGAATACACAAAACCAAAGGAATGGCCATGGCAGTGAAAAGTGTGAGTTCCATATTTTCCCTCGACAACGTTAACCTAGCGCTAAGTGGTTAATCAACACTTTTCAGAAAGCACGTTATCTTTTACATTACCGAGACACCGAGAGTTCTCGACTCAGACAAAATCCGAGTAAACGAGCCGCCAACTTTATCGCGCATTAATAACACTAATAACGCGCCCTCGGCGTTCAGACGTGAAATTCGATCGAGAAGCTCGCGCGGATCGGGTCGTTCAATCGCGCGACCGGTGTGCCGAGGGTCTCGGATCGTTTTTCTCGCAAACGGCGGACGTCGCGTTGCCGGAGAAATGAGTGATTGCTTCTTTGGAGTCAAGAAAATCCATTTCCCCCTCTCCCGCGCCGAGATGAAGAACGTTTGAAAGTTGCAGCATCGGAGAGCCGGGGCATTCCTCGCTATACATCTCGAGCTCCCGCTTTTACTGCACGCTCGTGCACAGCCCCCCGCCCCCCTTCCCCACCTATCGTCGTCCCGTCGTAGATTTCGGTCGTAGAAGAGATTACTTATATAGTACGTGATGCGGAGAGCGGATACCAGCTGGGATATCGTCGAAGGAAGGCAAGAGGAAGTGGGCAGGCAGGCAGGAAGGAAGGAAGGAAGGACGGAAGAATCGGGACCAGCAGGAAGGATGGATACGTGTGTACCCGTAGTCAAGTCCGACGACTCAGCTCGTAATTCACGTCGAGGGCTTACTAAAGCCAATAATTACCCGACGTCAAAATTGATTATCGGCGGGTTCGTTAACGGGGTGAGTCTATGCCACGGCCGCTTCTGCTGCAGCTGAAGCGAATCACCACCTCCACCATCGTCGCTATGTATATATATACGCACGCCATCGACTAATGGATTTCGGCTTACAGGCGAGAGCGATCGTACAGCGAGGAAACTGGCGGCCGTTTCTCGGCTGCCTCACTCTTGGCCGTTCTCCCTCGCTCCGATGTTGCTGATGAGCTGTTGCCGGAGCTGGCGTTAGCGCATCGACGGAGAGACGTTTGCACTGGCGGGCGGTAGGTGCAAGGACCTCGGCGACGGAGCCTGCGAAGGCTCCGGGCTGCGTGTAATGGAGAGATACCGCGTGGGAGATCGATGAATGGATCATTGTCTAGACTGATGAGAGATGAACGATAGTACCACATATACTGTATAGTACGACGGGGTAAATACATGTATAGATATATCTGGTCGGGCCGCGTTAATCTTGTCTTGGGTCTATTGTGCTGCACTTGAGTTTCATTACGGAAACTGGTGGAATTGATATAATGGACATCGTGTTACTCGGGAGCGTCGAGAGGGAAGCGACACTTGCTGCAATTAAACTATATATGCGGTTCGTAATATCATCAGGCGATGTCCCTGTCGGTTAATCCGTGGACGGTAGGCGAATGATATAATGGTTGGTCGGGAGAACAAACGTATAAATAGGATCAGCTATTTGGAGTGTGTGTTAACTATTTTTAGGTAGTTGGCATCATCGCCAATCAGTTGGATGATGTTGTCAGTCGGTTGATTGGCCTCGCTAATGAACTAGTTGGAGATATCGATCGGCCCTTGATTGGTTATAGGGACTAATCAGGGGATGGATAGCTGCGATTAGTTGGTAACCCCTCCCCAAAAGCTACCAATGGAAATCGTATTTCGTATTAAAGTCCTTTTTATTCTTGTTGATTTTCCTAATTAAACCTTTCTCTCCGTGTAAAAGTTAACAAAATCGTTTTAATTGGTTTCGATATAAATCATGCTGATAATTGAATTATGCCTGTGCAATGGGACAAATCATTGCGACCATCATACTGGATATCATCGATCGCCGGTCCACGCGACTATTTTTGTGTTTACATGTCGTCTCTGATTATCCCGGTAATTGGTTGCTAGTTACGGAAACAATGGGATTAAAATAAAACGAAAGTGTAAAAGGCACGTTGAAACAACAACGAAAAAGTCGGTGTAACAATTAGCGAAATGAATGGAACTCGTTAAAAGAAATTAACCGAAATGTCTGCCGCGCTGGGGCGAATTCCCGAAATTGGTGCATTCACGAATGCATTAAAACGACTTGGGTTATGCGCCGCGCTTGCATCTCTGGAAGAAAAGCGTTCGCCACTCACTCGCATTCCGTGACACGCGAGAGATCTACCGAAATAAACCCCAAGAGGTTGTTGCACCGCCCATAATATACTACAGGGCGAGTATAGGAGCCGCGGTTCAAGGAGCCCAAAGAGAGACGGAGCGACCGCGCGTTCTGTCGCGCGACAGAAGTACGCGCGTCTCTATGCGGCACCGATATCCAAAGAACTTTCGGCTGCGGCGTGAAAAACGGCGCTTCTAGTCCCGACGGCGCGTAACACGAGTGGTCGTATAACAAGATTGTCCCGAATCTTTTTGTGGACCGTAAAAAAGTGCTCAAAGTTGGGTTGACGAATAACCTGGCGGCGGTGCCGCGACGCACGAGGAAGGGAACCGCGCGGTCGTTCCGGGAGTGAGTGCCGAAAAGCAGATTATTTCAACACGCTCGAGCGGCCCCGAGACACAACGTCTCGTCTATATTTAGGGCAGGAAGGCTCGTGGTTTGGCCGAGAATAACGAAAAAGTCACGGGGACAAGGGACTATCGTACTACATTGGGTTTAGTGCGTTATCGTCCGGACATGCTGAATGAACAGTGACACACGCAGAGCGATTGTTCTTTCACGAGGAGAAAAAAGATTGGTAATAATTATATGTCGTATACAAAAGTTACTGATATTTGGGTAATAATTCTGTTCATTCCAGTAAATCGAGCATTGTTCGCAATACGAATGCGTTTTATCCGGTGGACATCGTACTAATACTTACGGTGAAACCCAATAATAGCTACGTTGCAGTCTCAGAATTACGGTGTATTTCACTATTTTTTCTGTTCTGTGCTGACAAAATATGATTCGTCACAATACATCATGAAAAAGTCCGATGTTATTGCAGTAATGTTTACTGTCGAATCAGAACAGAAAAAATCCCTGTGTTTTTGTCACGGAGCGCCAATTCCTGTAAAATGAACTCGGCATTGGATGAATTATCGATGAAGATTCGTAATAATTATATGCCGTACATAAAAGTTACTGATATTTGGGTAATAATTCTGTTCATTCCAGTAAATCGAGCATTGTTCGCAATACGAATCGATTTTTTCCAGTGGACATCGTCCTTCTTACGGTGAAAACCAAGAATAGCTACGTTTCAGTCTGAATTACGGTGTATTTCAGTATTTCTTATGTTCTATGTGCTGATAAAATATCATTCGTCACAACACATAATGAAAAAATGCGGTGTTATTGCAGTCATTTTTACTATCGAATCAGAACAGAAAAATCCCTGTGTTTTTGTCACGGAGAAAAAATTCCTGTAAAATGAACTCGGAATCGGATGAATTATCGTTGTTTTTATCTTTCCGTGCAGATAAGAGGCTTTTCCAATACACACGATGCGTGCAGTTGCTGCTGAGGAACCGCGCGAATCTTCTGTAGCAATATTGGAAAAGCCCTGGTGTTATCACAGTCACGTACAGCTACTTCATAATGCAAAGAGTATCCAGGTACAGCGAATGTCACCTTAAAGAATAAACGAAACATCATTCCGGATTTTAATCTAATATTACAAAAATATCAGTTACCGCGGTTTAACGATATTTGATACAATTTCAAGCGGTCTTGTTGAGGACTGTTAATGCAAAACAACCGGAGCTTTGAGGTCGAGACGCGGGTGTTATTGGATCATATTCCAATGGCCATTCGCTGTGTTACGGTGCTAAAGACTGCGTTATATCTCGGCGTACGCTGCGAGGGTACAATCAGAGAAACGTGGTGGACGGCACTTCCGTAAAATGAGAGTATAAGCCCGGAGACTACTGCAACTGCGCCGCCAACTGTACTCGAGCGAGGGCCGAGATAGCGCGCGGCGGGTGCACCAGATCGAGCGACTCCCGCGCGCAGCTCAAGCGCAGGACCCATTTCGCGCAGTTGGCTGCAAACGATGCAATTACGTGCTTCAATGTCCAGGGAATGCGGCGAGCACCGCCGGCGCCGCCCGCCGCACGTAGCTATCGGGAGAGGTCGAGCCAACAGAAACCGCGCGCGTTTCCAGCTGGAATTTCACGGTTCGCCGAGGATATTAGTGAGAGAGGGAGAGACGCGCCCGGCGAGCTGGAGGGAATATATACACCGGGCACCACCACTTCGCTACCGCACCGACGTCGCGAAGGGGTTGATGGTCCGCGCTTGCACCCCGCGAGGGTCGCCCCGGGCTCCCCTACCCCGGGTTTGCTTACTCCTTGCAGGTGAGCTATATATACACACGCGTATACCACTGAGTCGAGATTACGTATTTCTCACTGAATTAGGTGGCCTGCTTCAAGGTAACCGCACGCGAGAAGCGATAACACTCGCCTGTGCCTGGGCTGCCCGAGAATCTATGGGTGTTAAGAGATACACCTACGAATTTATTCCACAGTCCACATTTTTGTTTAAAAAAACCGGTAATAGGTTAAAGAAATGACAAAATTAATGATAATCATAGAAACTAAACGATTGATCAAACAGGGAGCTCAAATCGCTCTTAGCTTTAATTCTAGTTCTAAGTGTAAAGCGTGTTTATATTTAAAACCTAAAACAAAAATATTCTTGTAACCATGCTAATATTATTGAAATCTGTTGTGTAAAAATATTGTACGATTTTTATTTTTTAAATGTCCTTTGCCATAAATCAAGCCACCTCGAGGGGCAAATAAATTTTTTCATTTAATTTAACAAACAACAACACTCGCCTGTGTCTGGGCTGCCCAAGAATCCATGGGTACTAAGAAATACACCTACGAATTGATTCCACAGTCCACATTTTTGCTAAAAAACCGGTAATAGGTTAAAGAAATGACAAAATTAATGATAATCATAGTAACTAAACGATTGATCAAATAAGGAGCTGAAATAGCTCGTAGCTTTAATTCTAGTTCTAAGTGTAAAGCACGTTTATCTAAAACCTGAATAAAAAATATTCATGTAACCACGTTAATATTACTGAAATATGCTGTGTAAACCTACAGAACGATTTTTATATGTCATCCCCCTTTGCCATAAAGCTACCTTGAGGGTCAAATAAACCATTTCATTTCATTTCAAAAGCTATAACACTCGCCTGTGTCTACGCTGCATGAGCTTCTATGGGAAATGTAGCTCTAACAAATTTATTCCGCAGTCCACATTTTTGTTAAAGGAAGAAGAAAAAGAACTTGCAAGGAGAAAGCGGAAAATTGTCTGAACAAAGTTCAACATTCAGCGACGCAACTAATTGCAAGTCGTTTTGTTGCACTTGCGTAAATTATTTCAGCGGATAATCATGTAGATTCTTCGAATTGAAACCAGAGAATCGTCAAGAGGACTGCAAATACGGGTATAACAATGGGATATTCTACAATAATGGAGGCCCGATAAACTCGAGTCTGGATCGGTGGTTCGAGGGCGAAGCCGCCGTCATCGAGTGGACCGTCTGCTCCGTCTCCGACGGTTCGAATCAATCGCGCCGGCAAACATGATCTCGAATTCGCAAAAGGAATTGCGAGGAAACGTCTCGTCGAGACAGACGCCACGAGGAGGCTATGAGGATCATATAATAGTAAGAAGATAAGGGGGAGCAAGGTGGGCGCGGGCGGGAATATCCTGCGTCGGTGCAGTATTTCCTGTTCGAGCTATTCCACGGGACCGATAGAACGAGCCGAAGCCCCTCGAAGAGTGGAGGAGCTGGAAGGGCTACACAAGAGAGTAGCGCAAAGAAACCGTGGTGTGGGTTGGTGAATGTGAATCGTACACTGGATCCGATGCTCTTCGAGATGCAAACATTGGATCCATTAAGGGCTCTACTCTCGCGCTACAGTTACCTACGCTCGCCCGCAGCTCTGGGGCCGTGCACAATGTTGGAGGATATACTGCACAATGGGGAATGGGAGAGGGTAAAAGTATTGTAATACACACACACGAGAAACGCGAAAGCAGGAGAAGCAGCAGCACTTCCTCCGTTCTGATAAAGCGCGCGAGCGATGCTCAGGGAGATAATATAACGAAGAGAGAAGTCGAGCGTGAGTACTACAAGAAGCTTCAAGAAAGGTACGGGAGACAGAAATGTGCCCAAGTGTTCTCTTCTTCCGTTCCGCCGACGCGCGAGCTCGAGGCTCCTCCTCGGCTTCCTCGGTTCGCGCTCGAGTATGAGAAAACGTGTTTAAAGCTCTGCTCGACGTTAATTGCCGGACTTTTCCAAGTGATATTAAATGCGACAATGAGAAAACTAATCCGTCGAAATTGCCTCGAGCCGAAACGAGAGACAGACGAATCGACACGCGCTATTCGGCCAGACGCTACGGTCGTTGGCTCTTGCAATTTCGCCGACGCGCGAAACGACCCAGTGGTTGGCATACTTTTCGCCGCTTTGTATCGCGCTATACCACCGCGGGAGGGAACTTCGCAAATGGAGCCAGCTGAATTTACCCGGCTCCGAGTGAGTAGTCAACGGGGACCAACTGAATTGCAGTTGGCGGCGTTTAAGTTTTCGCTCGGTGTACGTTTCACCAATTAAACGCGCGCCCGTTTTGCCGGTGGAGCAAGACGGTCGAGGGTGGCGAAGGATGGGGGAGAGTGGGGCACTGTGTGACACTATTTTTCTTGTAATTTATTTCATTTATCAGGATAGAGTTAGGAATCAATTCCAATCGGAATTGGTTTCTCTGAACCTCTCGGCACGCAAAAAAGCTGCGATAAACAGTTGGAAAGAAGCTTAGTTAATAAATTATTTCGGTACACAACAAATGGTGAAGTAATTAAATAACTATTCGCATTTTATAGTCGAGAGGTTCGTTCGTCATTCGGCGTGAAAATTTCCCTAGTATGATACGCGAATTCCTTATTTTCAGCATATTTTATGAGAAATTCTCAAACCGGATCTTTCGTGGTAACTGAGAACTTTACGTCAGTTTAAATTCCAACAGTTGACAGTCAAAGGATTCGCTCAAATTAACCCTTTGTGGTCAAATTAACCCTGTGTGATATGCTGGGATCAAATTTACCATAGTAATTTAACATGGAATTCGGCGATTGTGTGACCACGAAGGTTTAAAGGAGAGTCGCAATCATCGTGATTCAATTAACAATATGGGAATCATTATTGTTACAAAAATCCTCAAGTGACATCAAAACAAGGCTTACCCCATTTTTCTGACGACACTGAAGAAAAGTCAACAGTCGATCGCTACTCTCCAAGGCCTTCCCTCATTTTGCATCTGAACCACCGGACCCTTGTTGCAAAAAATTAGTTTCCAGCAGAAACATGCGAATGCGGCTTCACAAGATTGTGTCTCGTGTCCGTTTCTCCGATCTCCGCTAGCTGCAGTTTGCTCTAATGCTTATGGCACAGATGCAGCTACGGAGGCGGAAGGAAGCCGGTCGTAGGAATACAGGGGAATATTTAGAGGGAGGATCTCGGTTTACGACAATTGTCGCCCACTCTCCGGGTGGACGCGAATTCGGTCGTCGGGTGGAGGGCACACAAGGCCATTGCTGAGAAATTCCCGTGGCGCATATACCTCGTTAAGTACATGTATATAGCGTATATATATGTGTGTACGTAGTTCACGAGTTGTGGGCACCAGGCGGCGTTGGCGAAACTACAGCGAAACTTTGCAGAGAGGCCAAAGACGCGAGACAGAGAGCACGAGTCACTAACGACGTGAATATTCCTCGTTTCTACTGCTCTTTAAGCCTACTCGTGCTTTGCGTCCCTCATCTGTAGTTGCCGCTCTATGTGGATGCGGGAAGAAGCCATTAGAAGAGCGCGGAGTACGGAGCGGAGGCTCGGCGAGGTCTAGGTACTTATTATACCTATGTTACGTGTACGAGCGCGCGAAGTGCACTCACCGGAAGTGGAGAGTCGAGAGGACCCCCACCGTCTCTCTGTGTAAACAGTGCGGGGATTGTAGGTACGTTACTGTCATCCGCAAACTCGCTTATTCCAGTCTCTTAATAGTTATGACGGTTTTCAGAACTTTGGCGACATTCTTGGTGTCACTTGCAGGGAAACAGTAAAGTATGTGGATATAATATCACAATTATTTGCGGCACTGAGCATTTCGCGCGAGTGCCTACGCCCTGGACTGTCGGGGCATGGAGATCGATTTGTGGAAATGAGCTGCGTTTCCGCGGTTGGAATAATCGTGGTGGGCTTGACAATTATTATTGGGTGACGTTTTTCAATTGTTTTGTCTTCGGTAAAAAAAAAAAAAATTCGGAAGAAATCTGGTGCTCTTTTCAGAAACTTCATAGGTTCTGATAGAAGAAATTGCGGAACATTGTTCATATTTTTAGTGGAAAAATAATATAAATTCCGCAAAGTCTCGAGCTTGGAGATATTTTTCACATAATCAGAATAATGTCCTGGCAATCAAATGGAGAAGTTTTGTATACGGTATTTAATAGATAAAAAAAAGATCCCCAGTATTTGCCTTGCACGATTTTCAAAACGTGTCTGCGAGAGATTCCTCGAATGCCGCACTTATGTCGATTACAGGACACTATATTTTATAAGGTGCGCCCTCGACGCACGAATCTCCGGGAATGTCATTTTTTCCGCTCCTCGAAACTATGCGGAGGACCCCGGGCGGTTTCGTCTTACCTCCTCTTGTCTTCGAGAGCGTCCAACTTTTCCGCGGAGGGCATCAAGGGTGCTCGGGATCGGCCGTCTGCGAGGGAAAAGCACCGCGAGCGACCAAGAGGAAACACTTGGCTGGTGCACAGTTGTCGTAGACATTGCAACAAGACGACGAGCTTAGAGAGTTTTTTTTCGTTCCGCGAGATTCCGCCAAGACACGGGACTCATAGTACTTATAACGATAAAGGGCTGACGGAACGACGACGACGACGAGAACGACAACGACGACGACGGAGCCGTGTAACCCGAGGCTACCATTAAAAATTCGCGACCTGCCTGGAGGGTCGCGAAAAAGGGTGGAATATAAAGATGCTGCAACGAGACTGGCGGGAAGTGCGGAGGAGACACGAAGACGACGACTTAGTCGGAGAGTCAACGACGACGATTTATTTTATTGGTCGGTTTAATGGCGCGTACGGACGATGCAGGGATCAGCGAACTTGCAATTACAAACTTGTCTCCCTCTCCCTCTTTATATCTCTCTTTCTCTTTACTCCTCTCGTGCTCTGCATCTGCATCACTGATATCCGCCGCTCGTAGGAAACCCCTGGGAATGATACTTTCCCATTACTACACAGCTACAATCCACTCCCGCGGATACCTCGTGCGCCGTCCAGAGGCACCGGTCGGTACCATCGATTCCAATAGCTCAATTCGATAAATCCAAGTCCTCGGAGTACGGTCCGCACCAAAGTGCACCGGAACCAAGTTAAAATCAGTGGACGAGGGGGAGCACAAGTCGCGCGACGAAAGAAAAAGCGAAGAAATCGCGAAATCGCTTTCCGGAGTATCTAATCCCGGAAAACCCAAGTGCGCAGAGAGACTTTTTCGCGTACCAGGATCAAAAAACTCGATGCAGTTATAGTTTTATTGGAGACGATGGTGTGTGTGTGTGGGGGGTGGGGGGTTGGAGGAGGAAGCAGAGACCGTAACTGCGGGTCGCCGCGCTGTAGGGTGGAAAGAATCGAGGGAACCAGAATCCAATTTCGCCTCGTCCTTTCCACTTCTCTGACTTTTTCTCTCTTTTCGCGTACGTTGGAGTACACTCGCTCCTATGTGACTCGAAGTGACCAGTATTCGGCTGATTGAGTGTACCATCGAAACCAACGAGGAAAACCCGGTCATTTCCTTCTCCATTTTCCCCGGCGCGCCGAACGTTCAATCGTCACGGAGCAGTTATGGAGCTCGTGTTTCCGAGTTGTCGGTGATTTTTTCAGGAGCCCCTGCAGCCCGCATGTTGGGGTATGTATAACGAGGCGGGGAGAAAAAAAAAAGAATAACCGTGGCCCATTCATCGCCGTGTAGTGGCGCAGACGAGAACTAGAGAGCTCCCAAGTGTGGCATGTGCTAACGATTGACGTAACGACGATGTAACACGTGTGTGGGGCATTCCGGCTATCGGGCCACTCGAACCTGACGGCGTAAGCGCGGCAGATAGCGCGACAGCGATACAGTGAATGGCAGCGTGCAGTGAACGCGGCTCTTGGCGTGTACCACGTGAAGATTTTTATTTATTTAACATTTAGTTTCGAGAGATAACGAGCTGCTGAAAAAAGGCACGCAAGCGAGTGGACCTTTTGACATTTTTTTCAGAGGGATGGCGACTTTTGACCTATTCCATCGTTCTCAAATCGCATGTTCTACCCCTGAAAACACTAGTTCCAGGACATTTTTAGTTGACTCTGAAGAAAATCATTTTTTCGACTTTTTTTCTGTCAGAAATCGTAGATCCGGCTTCGGACCGAAGGCCAAAAACGATCTCACAAAAATGTTGTTTTCGAAATGTCGTCTTTTGACATATACGATCGGTCTAAACTCGCATATATTATATCCCTAAAAACACTGGCTTTAACACATTTTTAGTGTATTTTTAAAAATAAATTTTTTTCGACGTTTTTTTCGTCAGTAATCATATAGCTATCTAGCTCCGGACCAAAAATGATCAAAAACGACTTCACTTCATTTAAAAAATGTTATTTTTTTACAGCAATGATTGCGTTGTTCACCAACTTTAAAGTTAAAAGAAAATAAATTTTTCTCGGTGTGGAAGTGATCGAGGCCAACGACTGTACATCCTAATATAGACGGAGTACATGGCAGTCAGTCACACGCCCTCCGTAGGGTATGCGGAACGGAAGGGCCAAGAAGATAGATGGAAACAAGTTCTGAAAAACTCCCGACGGGAGCACTTATCAAGCTAAAGAAAATAAACGACGACCAGAGATATTTCGTAGAATATCGGGCCAATGACAGAAATTGGGAAATTAAAGCGTTTCACAATACAAAAGTGAAACAAAGTACTACGTCCTCATGGCTCTATGAATTTTACATTGATGCCCTGTACGTACAGCATTTTTTGTTGCGAAAAATTGTAGTCAACGAAGAATAAATATCATATGCGCAGCTTTTTTTCACGGGTGCTTGAAAAAAAGGCTTTGATGAATTTTGTGTTTGACGTTTTGCGTTTGCAACCGACGGTTTGATATTGGAACAGCGAGAATCCGGCGAGAAAAGCGATACATAGATTGCACTGCACAAAAGCTCCGCGCACGAGAGAGAAAGATCCAGCGAGATTTAATTTCGATATTGAAAAGCGTGCTTTCCACACTAAAGCTGGCGGGGCTACCGTGCGTTGTATACGTTACGGATGATATTCGTCGAAATCAGGTTTCGATACGTCTATGTTGTAAAATTTATATCGGCTTTGAAATACGGGGCAATATTGTCGGTGTAATATTTCGGAAATATTGCTCGGCTATCTACAGCGATTAAAATTATTCATACGCGAATAATTTATTCAGATATGCATTCCCATGGCGTTTTATCAAGAAATAGACATTTTCGTGTTCAATCGGTCGCGACCAGGCATCCAAGGTATTCACCGTCCGACCTCCGCCTATTTATCGAAACAGAACAGCAGGAATAATTGAAATATCGATTGCTCCAGATTTTCCGTTTTCCAGCATTCAAATAAAAATTATTCATTCGGAATATATGAACGGGTCAAGAGACCGAAGATAATGGCATTCAAGAGACGTTCAACTACACAAATACATTCCATCGGCGACTGATGCGCGTAAAAATAGAAAGTAAAACGATTTAACAATTGGACGATGATGCGCCTGGATTTTTTTTTCCTTTTTTTCTTTTCAACGACGAACGCGGTTTAATTCCTCCCACTCAACATGCCAGGATCTTCTCGAAACGGCGAAGTAGTTAAAATATAAATAATAAAGAATGTTCTATTGTCCCAGGACCGCGTAGGCGTCACCGGTATCGCATCATCGCTACTCGAATAAATGGTTGATGCACTGACGTCATCACTTTGGCATTGCAAATTTGCAATTCAACGACGGCTATGCTCTGTCTCGACCCTAAAGGACAAGGACTTTACGGAGAAAAAAGATTAATAATAATTATGTGCCGTACTTGAAAAATTACTGATATTTGGGTAATAATTCTGTTCGGTCCAATAAATCGAGCATTATGTGAATACCAATAAAAGTTACATTTCCGTTAGAATTGCGATGTATACCAGTATTCTTTCTGTTCTATGTGTTGACAAAATAGCAATGCAAACTAATGCATCGAATCTACTTGCTTTTAAAAAAACCGATGTTATTCCAGTAATTTTTACTGTCGAATTAGAATAGAAAAAATGGTTGTGTTTCGTCACGGAGCGCATCTCCTCATGAGGATTCCAGTAAAACGTACTCGCAATTGGATGAATTATTGGATGAATTGGAAAAAAAAATCCAGGCGCATCATCGTCCAATTGTTAAATCGTTTTACTTTCTATTTTTACGCGCATCAGTCGTCGATGGAATGTATTTGTGTAGTTGAACGTCTCTTGAATGCCATTATCTTCGGTCTCTTGACCCGTTCATATATTCCGAATGAATAATTTTTATTTGAATGTTTTTTTCTTTCCGTGTTGCAATAATTTGCGATTGATCTCGTATATTACTAGTTCTGATTATAACAAAAAATGGGATATCGGTAACGCTCACACCGTAAATCCGAACGCGTTACGAATCCTGGCCTCGTTACAAGACACCTCGAGTGTGCAAAAAAAGTGACTACAATAGTGAATATACGAGAACACACACTTGGTGGCAGACTTGCATATCCACGTTATAGACGCGCGGTACCAGCGTGTTTTCCTTTGACTGCACCCGGCGCTGAGGGAGTGAGGCAAAGTGCGACAGGTTTTCCCTTTGAACCCGGTGGAAACGCCTCGCTCTTCGCCAACTTGTCCTCGCTTTTCTTTGATTATATTTCTCCGTCCCTTCTTTTTTTTTACTTTATTATTTGTTCTATCTCTTTTTTTCCTTTATCTCCTCGTCTTTTTTTTTTCATCGCCTTTCTCGCCTTGGCTTAAACTCTCTCGCGCGCGCGCGCGCGGCAAGTCCAAGCGAACTGGTAATTAACGTCTGGGCCCTCGACGCGTCGCGTTTTATCCTCCGCGGAGACCGAGAAAGTGCGCGCTGAAAGAAAAATGCCGCGGAGCACTTCGCTCCGGTGCGAAGATGTTTGCACCTGCGAAAAAGGAAAAACGAGGATGAGGCGGAAGCTCGATAAGCCGAGTGCCCGGCGCTCGCCGGCTCTTCTCCTGCCGGCGCACCTGCAACTCGCGTCCGCGACTAGGAAAATACGCGACGAACTAGCGGTATATGCATAAGAAGCCCGTGGGCGAAGTCAAGAGCAGCGGCTACGTTTTTCCGAGGACTCTTCAGAGAGGGAAGTCTGTGTGTATATTGAAGAGGAGAGAGAGAGAAAGAGAGGACAAGCGGAACGCTCGCGCGGCTTATAGCTTCGGCAGAATCTGACGGGACGACGGCCTCGAGGATTTGGAAAATCGGATTCCACGTCGACGAGCGGGTCCGCGGGATTTACGAAAGTGAGTGCGGCAAGGGAGGACGCGGCTACCGACACGACGCGACGATTTCGCCGACGGTTATCCTCGCGGCTTGTACACTCTCTTTAAACCGGCTTATCACCGGCACACGTAATCCCCCACTCCGACACACTACAAAGTCCGGGAGGGGAAAAAATATTTGCTCCCTTTGCGTCGCTTCCACCGGGAGAGGCAGGTAAATGGAATTAAATGTTGTACTTGCTAATAAGATTCGACCGGTGCAGCCGTGCGTCACGGTGCGACGATTCTGCTGTATTAAGCACGAACGTTCGTGCATTGAACACGTCGTATGTTCTAGTGATAACATAGTTAGCAGGAATTTGCGAGTTAATGCATTTATTTAACGTAACAAAGGTATTTGTTACTTATTGTTTTAATATTGTTTTTTCTACTATGTTTTTTTTCTGCGAACTGATAATCAAAACATGACGTTTTATTTCCCATAACTATGTTGACTGTTCATTTGCCATGCACGAAAATATTTAAATTAAAACAGGATGAGCATTATTATCAACGAATCAAATCGAAAGGCACCTGACTAAATTTTCGCGTAAACACGCATTTGCATGTAGGCAACGGGTATACAAAGATAATTATCGAATATCGTTTGATGCAGATAGTGCATCCGTCGACCCTGAACGAATGTAATCAGATCCAAACATTTCGCGTTAAATGAGAAAATATGACACCGACAAATAAACAGATTTACCGATATTATCTACTACCCGCGCTGCACGCGGTATAAATGGCAACGCGGCCACGAACCCGGAAAACGAATAAAAAAGTGAAAATATGTTCGTAAATGTAATTAAAGTTATATCACATATAAGCGATATGTGCCCTTGAGGGTCTCATCGAAACTGTCTGTCAAAAAATTACAAAAACCTTTTTTTTAACTGTTCGTCTAATGGCTATGAGCGTAATTGACAACACCAAAGGGTCCATTTGTGAGCATTAGTACACTAAAGTCGACTAACTGGGTTTCCCCATTTTTAGGCTTATGATGGCCAAAAAAGCATTCGTTGTTGGGTCCTAATCTTAGTATTGCGCCTGCAAAAGTTAGACTGCCCATTCAAAAGCATACTTTTTGATTCCTACATGATACCTACACCTTGACGTCGGTCCGGTGTTATCAGAGTAATTTCTGCTATAGTTCTCGATGACGTCGTATGTTGTAAATGCAGCACAAATTTACATGGGTCAAGGAACATAGTTTCAATAAACTATTGCAGTAAATAATGATAAAATATAGACCTACCCGTTCGCTAAAAGGCGTAAAAATGCGCAAAAGGGCGGTAAAGAATATGCATATACGCGTGGAGGAGATTAAGGAGACTGGCAGGTCTCCAATTATCAGTAGTATAGGAGTGTTAAATTGCCCGGTCGCATTTTACAGGGGCTCATGGATAATTCCCGGTGTGCTGATGCTGCTCTACCTCTACCTCTGATGCTCCGCCTGTTGTCCACCACCGGAATATCGATTTCCCGACACGCTATCTATGCTAATTCATGGTAACGAGCGAGCATTTCTGGATTCATTAAGCTATATCGATCAGCGCACTCGGACGAGCTTAACCGTATCTCTTGCCCACTGCGGTGGTCTAAACTGGTCTCTTGTTCCCAGTTCGCATTTATCCCTATCTTTTTTTTTTTTAAAGACCCGATATTTCATTTACAGAAGCACCGGCTGCATTTATCGGCTCATCAATTATTCCATGATTTATTTCCAAGTCTGATGCGGCTCAGTGAAGTCGCGAATTTCAATTTTTTTTTTCACCAAAGCTATTATTGCGAAGACAGATCGGGAATTTGTCTCATCGACTTGGTAAAAAAAAAATTGATAAACACAGCTGTATGCAAACGTGTAAACAGATGAGGCTGAGAGAGATGACATAACACGCGTAGCCTTCGTCCGTGCTTACGAGTGCTTAGCAAAAGCCGAAACAACGACCACCAAGATTATCCACTATATACATGAATATACATATACACATCCACTTTATGTATGTATATGTATGTCGAGATCGTGACCTCGCATTGCACTTGCCATGATATCATCACTAAATTCCATGAAGCACGAATCGTGGGCATATGAAAATTGGACGTGATCTACTTCTGAAAACATTGATAGTAATAATTATAATAATAATAGTAATAATAATGATAATAATAATCATTATTATTATTATTAATGATAATAATGATAATAATAATCATTATTATTATTATTATTATTATTATTATTATTATTATTCTTGCTGGTCGGCAACGCTATTTGCATATAATACAATCGATGCATCAGGGAAACCAAGTTTAATAGTAAACGAATAGTTAGGCAGGCCTATTTCGAGACGAGGGCTCGCTTGTAAGGCATACGGTATTTGGGTTACCTAAACTTTCTACTCTCGGCGCGAGCACAGCATGAAAACGTGACCAATATTGTAATAACTTGAATCCCAGTTAAAACCGATACGAAGAATGTGAGACGCAGCGATAAACTTGGCATTTGCAATGTTTGTATTGCCTCCGTTCCGATAAATAGAATTGTGCATCATCGCTTTGTATGCCGGAACAGAAATAGCCGTGTGAAAAATGTCATCATTGCCTATGATACCAGAGTGTAATCAGTAATACGGACTAGCTACGAGTCAGTGTGACTTACGACGTAGAAGGCAAAGCGACGCGGGATAAAATGCAAGTACTTTACGCCGTGGGAGGAACTTGATATTGAATGGCCGATAACAATTTTTTATACGGTTTTGTGATATTGTTGTATAATACAGTTTCCTTTTTTAGTAATCGTCTATCACGATCAGTAATCGTCAGTACAGTAGAACCCCGATTAGCCGGGGTTGGATTAACCCGGGATTAACCGGGTCCCAACCATCCCGGGGGTCTACTGTGTGTACATTGCCTGTAGTAAAATATGTAGTATGATAATATAGGTAAGGTATAAGTAAGGTAACAAGGTGACTGGGATATTCACCTTACCAATAGGTAGGTACTATAAAAATTATAGTATTTCAATGCGGATATATACAGTGTTCACCCACTCTTCATGTACCATGAACTACAAAACGAATTTTTTGCAGCAATTCTCATGCAGTCAAAACAATGTACATGTTATTTATACTGTGTCGAGCTCACACGCCCAGCAGGAAAGTGAGTCAGGCCTTCGTCATTTCTTAACCGTGCCTGGTAAGGAGACTCGTCATTACCGCAAAGCCGGTGATGCAGTTCATGAAATAAAGAAGCACTTCCTTAGGACTGTATGAATAAAACTACACAAAAAATATATTTTGACTGGTATCACTTTATATTTTGACTATAAGATGGCTATGACATTGAAATATAATCTGTATAATATTCAGGTGATTTAGTGATTAAAAGCCAAATCCGGTTTACAATATACCAAAACGTATGCTGGCTTCTGTGTGTGCGTCCATATATATGCAGAATGCGAGACGTCGACGGCTTGATTGATTCACAGCTCACGTCAAAACGACGCGGGTCTCGGGCCCACTCGCGCGTTGAATCGATCTAAGAAGTCTCTCATCGCGTCGGTTCAAGAAGTTAAATCGTGTTTACCATCAACTACTATAAATCGGGCATGATTTAACGCGTCTCGCGAGATTTTTTTAATACAGAACACGGATAAATCTGAAATACGCTTTCCTTATTTTCACCCTTCCAGTAGCGACTGGCCGTATGCACAACAGCGATCTTCTTTGAAATTGTAATTATTGAATTTCCTGTACGAAAAAGAAAAAGTTTCATATCACAGGACAAACAGGTAGGATTAGATATTCCTTCCATCCTGGCCGTAAAGTATATGCAAATGATAAGAAAAAGACGAATTTGTTATTCAAATGCAGTCCACCAGTCGAAAATGCTTTATTTATGAGTGCCTTCGTAGGGTTAAAAAGGATAAATAACAAAATATTCGTGTGTCCCCGACGAAATTACCTCGTTTGAGATTCCCAGTTGTGTCTGTCCTCGCCACGCCTCAAGCTTTATCGTTCACCGGTCGCACATGAAAGTTCAATCACGCAAATTGCCAGTGATCATATCCGACGGTGTATATTCCGAACACGAGAGACACGCACGTCGACGATTCGAGAGCCAACCGTTCGCCGGGGAGCAATTTTTGTTGTACGAAATATAGCGCTGGAACCAGCCGCAAGACTAATCGCAAAGTTTGCCCGCGATGTGGATTTGGGGAAACCGCGAATTTTCCGGTTCGACCGGAAACCGAGACGAGAGAGACGCACACGGTGCACACGGCGCGATGTGTGTACTGTTTCTGTGCGGCGAAGGCGCAAAACGAGTGAGACACGGGTATAGAACGCGCGCCGTCGGTGCGTCCGGAGCGCGTCGCGTGTGCGCATCGACTGCTAACTAACTTGAACCGTGAAGCTTCATCCACGGTCGGGCCATGCACCGTCTCGCTCTCCGCCGCTCGCTGTCTCCCTTCCATGCCTCTCCGCCACCTACGCCTCGTCTCTATTGCACCCACGCCGCGCGCCAGGGATTCCCGAAGCGCCAGCGAGCGGCAGCAGCCGCCTCTCGCCCCCACGTGCTCTCGCGCGCCCGCGCGCCCGCGCGCCCGCGCCTCACCTCGTCTTTGCATTTCTTATTTTTCCTATCCTTCCTCTTATTTTTCCTCTTCCCGTCTCCTTTTCCTCTTCGTCTTCGTCGCCCCGGCGAATAGACGCTCGACTGACAGCGGAAAAAGGAGAAGACTAAGTTTTTTATACCCCCGGACTTTCCTGGCTGTCTCTCTCTCTCTCTGGATTGTTTGGAATACCTGCCGGCAATATGCATGGAATAGTAATTGGATCGGCGCGTTTTAATTGTTTCGACACGATATACTTTGGCATTCTTTGGGCTTTGAACACAACTCGAGCGGTTGGTCGCTGTGAAGCTTGCAGGGCTTACAGGACTTTTTTTCGTACTGTCGAACCTTTCTTGATCCAAATAGCTTGAAAAGTGCACTTTTTGCATTTTTACACCCTCATACCGAATTTTTACATTAAATACAAATTGTGGCTGCGTTGCTAATGGAGTATTGCGTTACCTTACTTTTTTATTTTTGTAGTCATAATTAACTGCAGCAATTGGGCTGTGAAGCTTGTAAGGTATTCGGAAATTTTTTCATACTGTTGGATCTTTCTGGATCAGAATAGCTTGAAAAATGCATTTTTTGCATTTTTACACCTTCATGCCGGTTTTTTTTTCACTTAAATAAAAACTATGGTTGCATTACTAATGGAATTTTGCGTTAAGTTCCTTTTTTATTTTTGGATTCATAATTAACTCGAGCAATTGGGCTGTGAAGCTTGTAGGGCTTTCGTAACTTTTTTTCATACTGTTGGACCTTTCTATATCAGAATAGCTTAAAAATTGCATTTTTTGCGTTTTTACACCTTCGTACCGGTTTTTTTTTTTAATTAAATAAAAACTATGGTTGCATTGCTAATGGAATTTTGCGATACGTTACTTGTATTATTTTTGGATTTGTGACTAAGGAAAATCCTCCTCCTATAACGTTATCGTCTCACGATTATTTGATCGAAAGTCAAGAAAAGCGATATTTTGAGACTTTCGAGAACAGAAGCTAATAAAAGTAATTACGTCGAATGCATTTTTGTTGGTTCTACAATAGTTGGCATCCATTTCGCCATCTCATATATTTTTCCAAGATGAATTTCTTCTCCTGTTCTTTATCCTTTGTATTTCATATCACGTGTATTGTTGAAAAAAAAAGAGTTTCGTATTCCCGTGTCTTTTTTAGCGTCTGGTTGGCCCGAAGTATATACGACAGTGTGTCTCGCTCGAAGAATTCTTTCTGCTGTACAATCGCCTTATAAACTTCTCGAGTTTCACACGCGCCCCGAGTGTAAGAAAGACTGAGCGAGAGACTGTGAAGTCAAGAGTGGAGGAAGTCGAAATCTGTTTTCCCACTCTGTCGACGGACTTTCTCTCTTTCTGGCTGACTCTCTGGATAGTTCGTTCCTTTTCACAATCTTCCTACTCTTTCCTCTCGGTTTTCCTTTCATTATTTGTATTTTTTTTTCTTCTTGTTACCCGAGTCTCGTCGGAGTTCAACGTGACTTCACGCTTCCTTAGAAGGCACTCCCCATAGCTCGTCAGCAAAACTTACACCGTGTACCTAATTTTCTCCATTTTCATTTCCTCCGACTCCCAAGAACATCCTCGTTTATATTGCAAAAACCGGATTCTCCACCTCCCCGAACGAGCGGCGTGTATCGCAACTTTTACCTTCGCCGAAATACGTGCGCGCACAATTTATTACATCGATTTTTTCCTCAATTTCAAGCGCACTCATCCTTTTTCCTTCTTTCGGTTTATGAGCTTTGGTGGAGCCACTGCGAACACGAGACGGCGCGTAAAAACCAACACCACCCGCGGCGGAAATACGAAACGCTGCACTCTGCAATTAAAAGTCGAATTCCGTAACCGAGCTTAGGCAGAAAAAATGTGGCCGTCGTTAATTACTTGGAATAAAAATGTGAAGCGTATGGAACGTAACTCAAAAAAAGATTGTATAAGCTACACATTTTTGCGAATAATTAATAAGCCAACGTTTCATAAGTGTACTAAATTATGTCCTCATGGACCGTTTCTCAATTTTCTCTTAGTTTTCTCAATTTTTTTAACCGCGAATATAACCATCGCCACATGAACTAGTAGTAAAGGTTTAGATTAGAGATTACCCATCCATGTATCTTTTATTGTTACAATTTGTTAACAAATTCCGTTCCGTCGTAAAATCAAACGACTGGAAGAAAATGACAATAATAGGATTTAACGAACAGGCAAATAAACACTAATTGGTGCACCATGGCCGTGACGTACTCTGCGGACCGTGCATTAAAATACATAGCCGCAACCTCAAAACGATGTTCCACATTCACACCACTTCTCTCAATATTATTTAATGACGCCTCCTTATATGTTCGTATATTTTGGTCACCCGGGTCCTCGCCGACCACAATCGCCGCTTCGAGATTTACGCAAAGTGATTCGCGGACGCGTGTACGAGAATTCGAGGCCATTAATGGAAATGTATAAAGCCCGAGCACGTTGAGTGCGCTTATACGCGCGAGCTTTAGGAGGCTGTAAATGTACTTTATGATTCAGAAGCGTAGCCGAACCTGCGCGGTTTCTCCTGGGGTGCGCGGAGCCATGAGGAAATTAACGATGCGTCGAGCACCCTGGGCACAACTACGCATATATACGTGTATATTATATATTACACGCGGTGTCCCGGTTATATGCGTGTTCGATGCGTGCGATCGCACCGCACAATTACCGGTGATGCTCCGCGGTGCCGACAGCAATGCATTTACGATTTCGTTACCACCCGCCTGCCACTCGTATTTTGCTAACGAGAAAAACGGCGTAATGACGTCGCAATCTATGGCCTGTATTTTATAACCAGTAAAATAAAATAAATTGCGAATGTAATATGCGTATGTGGCGTTTTTATCATTAACTTCCCGTCGTTCATGAAGACGACTTCGTAAAGAATGTCAATTCACTTTTAGTTTGTCACACCGAAAGGTGATCTCCGATTGGCGGAGTTTGTTGTAATTCATAAACAGCTTCTATGAAAAACACACGCAGGCAACGTTTAGCATTTAATTCAGATAATATCAGACCCTGTTAATGGGGGGTCTGAGGCTTTCGTGCATACTCAACACTTTATTTGGAAATCGCACGACCATTTTCAGACTATAAACACAATAGTTGGATCGACTGAGTCAGCGTTTGTCGGCATTCGGCTGAATTTGTGATTAGTACGACGAAATATGACACAAATATGTTTTGGTCAACCGATGCGAATGGTTATTAAACGAACGACAATAATTTGCTCCAACGTTGACGAAGGCAGATTCAGTAAACGCAACATGTTATTTCTGTCGTTGGCCTTTCCGAATTTATGGCTAAAATAGAAGAAAGTGAATAAAAAAATACGAAGATTTCGAGTTTTATTCTCGCTCTCACCCGCATCCAAATGTGTGTTTCTTTTTCGTCGTTTGTAAACTCATGGAGGAGACAGCGAAATCAGGAGGAACCACAATGGCGCTAAGTAGGCGCCACAATGACCGAATGCTCTGCCACGTATTCGCATACACATACATCTGAAAATCAGCTGTGGTTCTTCCGAGCCCTCGGCAAATTAACTGAATGAGCTCATCGACGCAGCGGTCCCTTGACCGAGTAGAGAGCACGATTACCACCAAACTGTACAAGGGACTTGCACTAATTGATATTAAAATTTCAAATTGCAGCACGGCTCCGCCCGAATCGAGTCGGGCGCGTTAATGAGATGAGAATAATTATGGATTATCGTAGTGGTGGTGGTGGCGACATGACGTTCGGTCGGTTCGCGAATGAAAAGCCAACGGGGGAGTCAGGGGAGTTTGTACGTTGTACAGCCTGTGAAGTACCCCGGTATATAATAGATAACCACTGATGAAACGGCGAGCTTATAAGCGCGTTGAAACGAGAGATAGTTTAAAGTGTGTTTAGAGAGGCTCCATAACCCTCGAGTAAAATCGATACAAGAGGTGGAATATGAAGGTAGCAAGTGGTTCAGATTATATTCGTCTCACGAGCGATCCGCACAGGTAATGTGGATCACCAAAAGGATGATTCGCGAGTTATCCAAATGCAAACATAATAAAATTATCTCGTTGTATAAGAGGAATTGATATTTAAGTTTTGCTCCATAATCATTTCAATATTACAACTACAAAAAATGCAATTTCAAGCTTGAAAGTGAGAGAAAAGCAAGAAGAAAAAAATGATGGTCCAACGATTCAGTTAATCGCGTTAAAAGTGTGTTATTGGTTATACCAGATTTTCTCTCAGCGTACGATGAGATTGTTTCCAATATTGATTTGCCAAACTAATTTTTCTAAACTCCACGAAATCCCGATACACCACTTGAGTCATCCGATGCACTTTTTTCTGGCGGAAACCCGAGGATTTATGTACCGAACAAAGGAGTACGAGAGAGTGGACGCCTGGGTTTCCCTCGCGAACGTAAATGATTATCCCGTGGTGGCCGCGCTGCTCCGGCTCCACGAGGCATTTCGTATACCCACATGATTGCTCGTCTGTGTATGCTAGAAGAGATGGAAAAAAATGAAAGTTTTAATCGAAAAAGTTCGAACAATGCGCTCCGAGCTCGCTTATAACAATAAGATCCGCCTTTCCGAGTGGCTCGGCGAGCTAAAATCCGGCTCGCCGTTTCCCCAGAGTTCTACGATTTTACGAATGCTCCACCGTAGGATGTCGATGCAATTCTTATCGCCGGCGTCGTTGTCGTCGTCGTCGTCGTCGTCGGTGCGCACCATAGTCCGCGCAAAATGCGTTTGACTTTACTTAATTTATTTCCTCTTTTTCTCCGGTTCGTCGCGTTTCACTTTAATTACTGGTATTCATCAGCGAGTTCTCGGGCGCTGAAAGTTACCATCCGACGCATCTGCCCGGCGTCGTCCTCTCTGTCTCCCGCTCGGCTCTCGTAACGTCGAACACTCAGACTATAGAATTACTAATTTCATTCGATTCCAGCCCGACTCCCGTTGCCGCGATTCCTGACGCCAATTTAATTTACACGGAATTATATATAACAGTCATCCCGAGGAGGAAAACGAACGGTTGATTTGCGCGAATAAAGAGATCAATTATGACGCTGAAACTGCGGCGCCTCCGCCGGCTCCGCGTACGCCCGGTTTTACCGTCACGATTAATTAACATCTCTTTATTCCGAGCCTAGATTGGTATCGCTCTTGAACGACGCTCCAAGGTCCCGCTCGACAATTTACCATTTTATCGTGTATCCACTTATGCACGGCTCTTATCACCAGCAGCGATACCATCCGTTTCCGATAAAAACCTCCACGCGAACGGGACCATTCCCCCCCCCCCCCCCCCCCCCCCCCCCCCCCCCCCGATGCACCTCGATAGTCCCGTCCACCTCTCTCGTTGCACTTCTTCTTCTCGTACTTATTCGCCACTGTCCCGGGGGAACTTGCGGGTCTGGAACATTACGCCCTGCCACAGGCCACTGTACCATCCGCCCAGGCAATTTACATAAAAAAATACGGGGCAAACGGTACACCAGCGTGTTGTAACGGACGCCATTAGGCGAGAGCCGTACGCCTGACGCCGGACGTTCTTTTATGCGGAAAATTTCACTTCTATCTTTTCCTTTTCTTCCCGCTTGTTTTTGCGCCGTATTCTCTCCATTTTCCATAAATTTCTTGAGACGCAGCAGACCCTGCAATGCCAAATTGAATTGGACAATTGAATTTAATATATTTTGAAGTGAAGAACATTTCTGAAAACAATGATCGTATTGTTTAATTTGCCGAAAAAACTGTCTTTCTATATTATAAAAATGAAGGGAGGAAGGAAGGAAGGGAGGAAGGAAGGGAGGAAGAGAAGGTCGTACTGACCCGGTTAAAACACTGACTCGCCAAGGGGATCATTTGATCGAGTCAAACTTATTCACCCTTTTGGAAGAAATATTCCGCCCTAGTATCGAATGAAAATGTACTAAAGTCATACGAAAGTTTTGTACATACGTAACGTAATTAATTTGATCATCTATGGGGTAGATAAATAAAGGATACGGTTTATTCGAAATAAAAAGGAACCTTCGGAGTGGTCTTTAAATTGAACACCTGATACCGCGTTGTATTATAGAAACAGGAAACTTGCTGTGTCGTATAGAGGGAGAATTTAACTTCGGTCGAAGGTATAGCTTCGCTCCCTGACCCGAAGGAGGTCGGACCAATGAATCCTGGGCTTCCGGCGCAACGAGCCGCAGTTGCATTCCACGAGAATGATGGCTTCCGTTACGGCCGGCGGCGCTGCAGCGGTTCGCGTCGTTGTTCGGAGCCCGCCAAGGCCCAGAGGCTTGCGGCGCCCTTATCGCTCGTATAAATCGAAGTACGATTCTTGATTAATCGTCTTCCCAGTAGCGCGGTTAGTTTCATAAGCTACATGTGATGCATGTATATAGAACAAAGTCGGTGGCGGTCCCGGATTATGGGGCTGAGCGAGCAGAAACTCGAAAGCTCTGGCAACAACCGGCCTGAAGTTTAATCCTTGTTTCAATGTTCCGTTCCATTAAAGTTAGTCTGCGATCGACACCGAGATGTATAATGAAACGAGGAAAAGAGTGCAACGCTGATGCGGTTCACGGCAGAAAATGAAAAAAAAAAAAAAAAATTGGTAGCTGAGAAACAAGAAGCAACGGCTGCAAACGAAAGGGGCAGAGAGCCTGTTCAAAGTTTCGTCCGTGATCGAGATTTACAATACATTAAAGTATTACGTAATATATGCAAAGAGAAGACGCTGGTAAAAATTACCATACATCTTGAAAGTACCGATTCTGGTGGTATGAAACTAGGGCGCCACCTATTGGTAAGTGCCAGAGCAATAGTATTTTACGTCACAAGGTGTGGAAAGGCAGTTTTCTGCACCGCAGTGATGTAAAAATAATTTTTACCACATAGAAGTCATTAAAATTGTATTCTGATCATGTATAGTGGTAAAAATCGTAATAATAATAATAAAATTACCGCATTTCACTCGTTACAGCGTTTTAACTGTCAGACATCCTGCAGTGATGATGTTGACTTAATTGAAAAAGGAAGGCAGTGGTGATAAGTGAAATTACGAAACCCATGATTCAAAAGCCGCTCTTCCAAAGCACAGAAGTTGAAGAGCCGAGAAGACGAGGCGGAATCCGTCGAGAGGCGAAGTCCGTCAGCCAACCCAAGGAGGGTGCGAGAAGAGTTTCTTCTCGGGTGACTTCCGGAAGTTTAAACCCAGAGTCATTAGGGAACTCCGTAACGACGAGAAGTACACGATACCTGGTTGGAGAAACCGCGGAAGAGTTGTGCTCCTTCATGTCAATCCAACGAAATTTACGTTCCAACGCGAACAGTCCACTTTTCTTCGTCGAAAACCGTTTGCCGCATTTCTCGCGATTCTGCGTTTATATACAGAAACACATATATAAACTCCCTTTGGACCTACTGTCTCGCTTAAGGAAAAGTTTTATCGTATGGCCGCACGCGCGGTGGGCGAACGCTCAACGTCTCCGGGCGAGAGACCCTCTTCCTTATTTCTTTTGAGGATCTCTCGAGCACGAGGAAATAAATGTCCCTCGTGACTCACCGAGCTTCTCTCTCGTTTCTGGATACGCGATAAATAATGGCACGATTAGGGATATCTCCTCTAGTCTCCTCGACTGATTATTATCAAGGTACGAGGCGATGACTTCCAAAATGGGCTATTGCAAGGATAATTGATGAGGCACATCCCGCCATCGCTAAGAAAATTAATTTATCGAAGTAATGGACCAGACTATCGAATAAGCCATCTTCTTTTACGACGCAGCTTTTAAAGATTGCGCAATGCACAGCGCGGAGAATGAGAGGCAAAATGAATGCACGAGTGTAATCATTTTTTAACCAAATTTTCAGTTTGTTTCAATGAGCGTTACAGCTATTATTTTAGTCAGCGTTTCGTGATAATTCAATGAACGCACAGACATTTGCTTCTCATTCCGTGTAAATTGCATTGTTCCATTTAAATAGAAATGGTATTAATGAAAATGTAATCCTTGTCTACTCTTTTCCCCTCGCTTATTAACCGGGCGTTGACGCGTAAAATTCGTGTTCCAGCTAAAAACCTGATAACGAATGAACTGGACTCGCCTCTTTACCGATAATTACATCGAATTCCATTTAATTAATAATAATAATTCAGCCGTACTCGGCGGTGCATTTGCAAAAATCCGCACACACCGAAGTTCCACCCACGCAAGGTATCATCATTCGCGCATTGGGCGAAACAGGCCGGAACGAATGTGGGGATGAGTCAGCGTGACCAAAGCGGAGAGCACCATCGGCAGCGCACACAGAGAGAATCCTCGTTCGCCAATCCATTTATGCAGCCATACCCACATATCACGGGATATTTCATCGAACGAAAAAGCCGTTATCCTCGTCGAGTCGTTCGCGTAGGGTCCGCGCTCGCGGCTACTTCGAGTGCCTCGAACGAACTGCATATAGATATTATAGGTGGACCCGATATCTGGCGAAAAAAAATTATGGCCCTCGAGATAGCGGGATAAAGTAACGCCGAGATTCTTTTTCGCCGCTATAAAACTCCATGGTGCACTCTACCATTTCCAATTTCAATTGGTGGACTTATCCACTAAATTTTCCGACTTCGATCTGCACTTCATTATCATTTATCCTTCCGCCCCACGAAAGTCCTATTCAACTTTATACTTCTAATGCGCCGTAAAAAGTCTCTCGTGTCAGTTTACTTAAATATAAATTCAGATAGTCTCCCGATAAATTAACACTTTCATCGACAAAATACGGTATCATGCCAGTATTAATGGTATCAACTTAATGTAAGTACGCACACTTTCTGTACCCGTTAAGTATATCACTATTTATGTCACTAGTTTTAGTCCGTTCTTAATAGTAACGTGAAGAGGTCGTTCGGTCTTCTAGTACACGTCAAGGTCCCTAGATATGTAAGGTCAAGACACGACGGTTCCAGAGGCGAGGGCAACATTTTATTTACATATCAAAACATAAATATAAAAACATGATGTAGGAAATCAATGTTTTTGTTTGCCTCAGCGACAATTTGAGGCGATTGATTGCACGGAGTAAAGTCTCTCATTGGCTGTTCAATTTTGATATTCTAGGCGCCTGTCTTGACCTTACATATCTAGGGACCTTGGTACACATCATCCCCAACCACGAAAACTTGGAAAAAGGGGAAGCAACTCCACAAGTATAGTCAAACCATCGGGCCTTTCATGCACCTGTAGTACCGTCACCATATAAACAGGAGTATAAGCAGAAGACCCGCGGGACCGTCATCAGCGTTGGCAAGTTGAAAACGGAGACGGATTGTTCTTGAAACACGTTTTCATGGCGTGCGTGCGGCGCGAGGTCCCGCGGTGCCCCGGGGGTTGCCGGGTCGTTCGCTCCGCCTGTTTCAGCTTTTGCTCCCAGAACATGTCGTCTCGTTTCCGCAGGACCCTCTGGTCTGCCGGTCTTGCAGCAGCAGCAGCAGCAGTAGCAGCAGCAGTAGCATCACCCAACACTCGGCATAAAGTCGCTATAGAGCTCTGACGCTGCGTGAAGAGACAACAGGAAGCCGGACAAAACCCTGGGTCGGTCGAATAACGCGCCTGGCGCTTCAGTACCGCCACATCCGTGTACCGCATCTGCGGAGCGTATATAGGATGGGAGCCTAGTATGCGGCTCGTTATCCAGCCGCGAACGCGCACGAGAACTCGCGTATTAACGGCGTAAACTCGGGACACCGTAATTAGCACGTTCTTCCGAGCGCACCATAACTCATCAGGCTCGATGTTATCCGCAAGCTCATGCGGAAATCCCGTTCGTTCGGTTTCCGGTTTCGCCTCGTGCGGCTCTATTCCTACTGGCTGACTCTCGCGCCGCAGACCATAGACCTCGCGCCGAGTCCTCTCGCCACCCTCGTTCAGCCCCTGTAGACTATTGACTAGCTTTATGTTCTCTACACGGTCGTTAGTGCATTGTCACGCGTTTCGCGGGGAATCTATCGCGACCTAGCCACACGGCTGCTGGAACGCGGACCGCGAGTGTACGGCTTATAGGGACGTTCCACGCGAGATGGACCCGTGGAGAGACATCCGTGGAAGTTTGGCTCGCACATTTCGGAAACATTCCATCGGATGTGCCGATATTCTGCGAAAGCACATGATGATGAGCTTAGGCGGGGCTTTGTGATCCCCATACGTAACGAAAGGTCCAAGATTATTACATTTAAAGCACGGAAAAAAGGTTACATAGGGCAAGCAAAATATAGTTATTTTGAACAGACGCCGTAGGGCTAAGTGATCAAGCTAACCAAGTTATAGGTTAACATGACCAAGTTCCCTGAACATAGTTCAAGAACTCGGTTGTGGTAACCTATACTTTGCTGGATCCATATGATTAGGCGTGTGGCAAGTGGCCACCGCGTCTCTATATACGTCAATGAGTATTGCTAGAATCCCTTATTATTAGTAGCTGAAATTGTACGCTACACTTTATTCTGCACACAAGGACGAAAGCTGGAAATTGATCGTTTCAATGCAATCTATTTTGGTCACTAATGCAGGCGCCACTTATGAACGAATTATGCGTAACTGTTGCAACAAGTTGGTCCATGATTGCGACACCGTATCCCGTCGCAGGACCGATGTCAACGATCTGTTCCCTTTAAAAACAGCGGTCATCCCGCCCCGGGTTACCCTACGCGCTTTCATCACGGCAAATTTCCAGAAGAGTTTGATAGGGTCGTAAAATTCAGCTAGGATTTAATATCCCTGCGAGGGGGAGGCTCCACGCAGCACCGACCCGGTGATTTTTAATGAAAGCCTGTATACCTATGTACACGTTGCGAAATAAACCGAAGGGGGAAGGACTAACACCGCGGCTTTGTGGCCTCGCTAAAAATACCGTGTAAACGGTAAAGTATGCAGGCGTTTGCTTCTATTCTCGGTGATGCGAAGGGTCAGTGTCATTGCCAGAGCACGATGGCCGCGAGCGTTCTCGTTGCAACGAGGCATATACAGGCTCCCCGGCCAATACCTGTTTGTTGCATAGCTGTATCGTACGGTTTATCGGCCGGCTTTATAGCAGAGCCCACGCGACACGGCCATGACACAGACACCGACACACGCGCAAACACACGCAAAGCGCCGAGGACTGGATGGCCATGCAGACAATTTTCTTTTACGCCCACACGTAGACTACTTCTTTCGCTGGATGCAGTCATCGATTTCTCGATAAGGCTCCGTCTCAGCTCTTTGGCTTCTCGTTACGAAAACTGCTGGGTCTTTATGCGTCTATACCGCGAGAGCGTAGGTTCCTGTAAATAGTTTACGGAAATTGAACACCCGTTCCGAATGATGACTACTACAGGCCGTGATTGTTTTCTGATCTATCATTACACTCTTGATAGGAAGTAGATGAGCGGAATTCAATGATTACGTGTCTTGAAGTTGCCTATAGACAACTGTTATATATAATAGATATCAGCACATGCTGCAGAAATAGACGAAAATGATACGAGAGATAAGGTAAACGACCCAGTTTGTGACATCTTGAGAGCGGCGGTGTCGATTTTCTGTTATTTTCTGCAGGGTCAGGAACCTCGGCCAGTGTTCCTGACCCTGCAGAACCACCCATGTCGTACCTTGTGACCCTCGCGTGCACCGGGTTTCTGATATTCATGTCGTATGTACCTTGTGACCCTCGCGTGTACCGGGTTTCTGACTCTCATGCCGTAGGTCCTGACCCCCGCGTGTACCGGGGTTTCCGACACACATCAGAAATTAATTATTTTTTATTTTTTTTATTCGCAAGTCAATAGACAACTAGTAGATTAACCATTTAATTCCACCATAATTTACGATAACTAATCACAGTAATTTGTATGATGCAACAGGTAACAAATTGAGAGTCAGCAACCGCGTCATAACCTCAATTATGTGTGTTATTGACCCTGCGAGTGTACGGGAAAAAAATCAGTAGCTGAAGTATTCTATTTCTTGTGGATAAAGGTGATGATTCTGATAATTTATATTTATGACGTAAATTAAATTTATGAAAGTCAAAAATAGCTACCGGGGGTCACACACTGAGACAGGGTCATAAACAGGGCCGTTTACCTTAGTGACCGATATGAACGATATTTTGAAACGGTCGTGCTAATGGAAACGGTCGAAGATAGGAAGAATGAATTAACCTTCCGATATCAAATATTTGACATTTCGTTGGAAAAATAATAACTAAAATTACCATTGCAGGCTAGACAAGTAGGAAGGGATAAGAAATTAATATGAGCAGACGTGAAAATTATAATTCACACAGCTATTCAAACATGAGACCCAATTGGTTCACGATGGCGAATGCGCTTTACGTCGTCATAATAAAATGGTAATGACTATTCTTAATATACACTTTTGTTTTCAAAGAACCTCGGCCCGCCTCTTTCAGCTTAGACAAACATCGAATATTTTGTTTGAATGAAATAAACGCAGGCTGCCGGATAGATGCAACGAGTGAAGCGAAGGAGACGCGGTCTCGTCTAGCAAACGCTCGCTCGACTAGCCCCACTTGGAATATCATCAGCAGGCAGTGAACGCGAAGCGAAAAGCAGGAGGCTCGCTTTTAATGAATATTCATCCCGGTGCACGGAGAGCGAGGAGTTATGAAGCGAGAGAAATGAAACCGAGAGGAAATCGAGACTCTCCAATTTCGCTATGCTCCGCGGAGTTTCCTCTCGATTCGCTCTTTCACCCGGAAATTCGGGTCTGGATTCATCGCGGGAGACTTCCAGGCTCGTTAGAAGCAGAAATAAGGAGATATAGATACGCCAATTGGACCCACTGAATGTAACGTTCTCTACGTCGTCTAGACTGCGCCGAGACCGATGTAGTCTTGTGAAAGTTCGGTGAGTCATTCTTGAAGCCCCCAACAAAGGCTCCGGGACGAGCCGCGCAACTTCCAGGACGACAAAGATGAAGTAACCCCGGCGTCCCGCGGCCCGGAACTGCCACTTCCACTTCGGGGTAACAACTTTTTGCATAGAATCATGTGGCTTGAAACGCGTCGACAAGTGTCTCCCCGACGCTTTTCCTCCGCTCAATCTTCGCTCCTTTCAGCGTCTTTCGATCTAAAACTACCCCGCCGCCCGCTCCGCCCCGGCGATCGCAAATTCACTTCGGCAGAAGTTCGCGCATGAATGAGGATCGATGAAGGTTCGAGTTGTACACATAGCGGGACGACGGAGGTGTGGGACGAGAACGGAAAAACAGAAGTAGAAAGAGGAAGAAAATGGAGAAGGTAAAAAAGGGGGGGGGGGGAAGAGAGCCGGAGGGGAATGAGAGACGGGAGAGACCGGCCAGGCTCATGGCTCTTTCCATTTATTTTTGCCCTACCAGTGGCAGCTTGGGCTGCCCGTACCCTCCTTCAATGTGGAATTTCGCATTTCTTGAAGTCTCGCGAATGCACCAAGGGTTTCCGAGCAGCAGGAGCGCGGCGGCATATCGGCGTGGCTGCTCGTGAAACGGGGTGGGGTGGATAAGGAAGAGGGAAGCAACTCCTGGCGGGAGTGGGGTGAAACTACCCCCGTCCCCTCCACCCAGCATTCCCGAAGCCCTGGGAGCTGGAACGCGACAGGAGATGCAGCAGCAGCAGCAGCGGCAGCACCGGCTATCGACCTACCGAACCTTCAGCGCACATGAATGCACTTATCGAGGGAGGGGGGAAGCTTTTTCCTCTGAGGTAAATTTATAGTCCTACGTTCTAGTGAACGACGAGGATGTTAAGCTACGCTATTCACAATGCGATAAAAGATCCATTCGCGCCGGTGAGGACACCGGTCCTCTCGTAATCCGTCGTTTATCTCACTCGCCATTTTATTATTACGAACATCTCACTTGGTTTACGCGATGACTGTCGGGCGTGAATTTGTTCTCCAAGCAACATCGGAGAGAGGCTTTATTTTACTGAGTATACAATAGTGCGTTATGCCACGAGGGAGAGGGAAAGCGCAACTTTTTCCACCAAGTGTGGTATTTAATTCAGGATTTCATACTCGGTGGCACAAAGTTGCACTTTTCTCCCTTGCAGCATAATTCAATATTTGTTTCTAGTCCGCCAAAAAACAACTTCATTTCATGGGTGCAACAAGAACAGAAAAATAGTTAATTTTTAACCTGTGACGAGCGCGCATGCGTAATAAGGTTATCTCTTGACTGCGCTAAAATAACCCCATTTCGTATCCGCAGGGCGGGCGGAAAATCGCTCATTTTTAACAAGTGACTTACGCATGCGCAGTCCGCTTTCATTACCTCTCTAGGAAGGTAATCAGCTCATTCCTGTCTGCGCGGGAGTAATGGAAACCGTATTCCGCATGCGTGTCTTCATTTGTCAAAAATTAGCTTATTTCCCGTCCTCGTTGCACATACGAAATGGGGTTATTTTTTAGAGAAATCGGGAGTAAAGTATAGTACGTTACATGGGAGGAGTGCAACTTTCCTCCCTTGTAACGTAATGTACTATTTCATTATTCCCGCCGAGCGATAATGAACCGTTTCCTTCCCTAGGGAGTAACCACATTGCGCATGAGTACGAGTCATTGGTTAAAAACGAGCGGTTTGAAATGAGGTTATTTTAACTTAGTCGGCAGAAAAGCAAGACACAGCACAGAAGTTCTTATTATTCTGTCTGCTTTTGGTCCCTGAATGCAACTCATGTTCGTCACATCGCAACACCGCCAACATCACAATTATCTGCACTATTCAGTGTCGTTATGCAGCCAGTGTAATTATTGTTGACCGGACGAAGGGCACATTTCGGAGTCCAGCAGGTCCTGGAGAGAAAGAGTGAGACACTCGTACACAGCACGGTGAATTATTGCAACGTAATAACGACCTGCAGCGAATTCGTCGTGAGACAGAGAGAGAAGGAGAACGCCCGCGAGATAGCGAGGATGATGGTGGGAGAGAGAGAGAGAGAGAGAGAGAGAGGGGAGCCTACCACCACGTAGCACCGGCGTAATTACTCGCTGCCCGAGTCCACCCAGTGACTATAACCCCGGAGGCTTGAAAATTTATTTGGTGCCTCGGGGAAACTCGACCAGAGACCGCGGCATCGGTGCGCCCGGCAAGCGGTGCAACGCCGAGAGAGCAATGAAAGCAGCCATAATACCACAGCAACCCTTTTAACGAAAATAAAATATTATTCTTTCCTCCGGGCTGTTTCGCGCGCGGCGCGATCTGCGTACTTTATTATTTTTCCAATTTCAAGCGGCGAGCAATTAAACGGCCGTGAGCGCAACACGCGACGGACGAGACAGGTGGTATCTGTATTAAAGATCGTTAGCGATGATCGAGAATGAAGGAAAGAGACAAATGCGCCCGGCGGAGAAACCCCCATGGACCGTGGGGAGACGGAAAGTGTCCGAGCTTTTTCGTGCTGCGAAGCGAGGTGGTGGTGCGCGGCTCGTCCCGAGCTGTTGGAATGAAAAACCGAAAGTCGGGAACGAGCAAGTTGGAGGGGTTGGGAATGGGGTGGGGTGGGTGGGAATGAGAGCGGACGAGTGCAACCCTTGGAGGCTGCGACGGCCGCCAACCACACTCGCACACCCGGAGGGCTCTTTCGCCGAGCGTGGCCGCCGTCGCCGCGGCCGCCGCCGCTACCACTGCTGCTGGCTGAAAGGACACTCACGGTTACGACTTGATTAAGTGGTGGTTTACACCGTTGGTCGCGGACCGGATGCTCCGCGCCTCACATTGCATTAGACCAAAGCCCGGCAACGCGTCGCGCATCCTCTCGTAAAATCCACGCTGTATTATACTCGCGCGGCGTTTACTCACTCGCCGCCTGTAGTAGAGCGGCCAACGTATCCCGATTCGTGTCGGACAGGACACGGGAACGAAACCCCGGCCGGCGTTTATACGAGACGCCGAGCTTTCCGCAACGTTGTACACACACGTGGCGAACAAAATTATTCACGGTAATCTGGAGTGAGGGCTTGTTGAGGCAACGTCGTTCCGGTACGAACCGGATATTCCCTCTCGGCTGTCATCCATTTCTAAAAACACACCCTTGGGCTGGGTCGACCTTCGCGCGTGGAACATGAAATTGTCCTTATCTTTCGTGCCGTTAAATTAGTGAGTCGGAGATTAGGGTTGTTACGCTCGGTGATATAGTCAGATATTATGAAAAATGTGAATGGATAAATAGCTTTTCTCTTCTCCTGGTTCTGCCAGAGCAGACATTTGAAACGTCGCGTCAGGTTTGAATCAGGACCGTATCTAGACCCTAGCAGAAATTTACTTTTTTTCACTTTGTAAAAAAGATGTTTGAAAATTCTTTACTTTTGTTTTTAGTGTTAACAGAGCCTTAGGGTGAGATCTCGGATGTTGATTGTGTGCTGAGCTATGAAAACGTCAGTTTAAGTTGTTTAGCCTGTTAACACGAATTAAATTAGCCTCAAGGGAGCAAGCTGGAAAACCCACAATTTTTTAAATGTACACAGAATATTACTCAAGTGTAAAAAATATATACCGTGTCAATTATCTTTTTTTAAAGATGTACATCTGCAGGAAGGTGTAATAATCTTGGTAACGATTCTAATTGCAACGCGGAGAAAACACGGAGTTATTATAGGCAAAGTTGGCCATCCGAGTACCAGAGGCCGAGTTGTTTGAGGGAAAGGTAAATCGTGGCCGTAGGCAATACTCCCAGCGGCCCAACGAAATAACCCAGGAAACCTCTCCCGAGCTTCTTCCCTCTCTTTCGCCTCTACGTGTGTATACACAGCCCGGCTATACCTGTATCTCGTGTACTTCGTAGCTTCTCCACTCGCCCGAGTGAAAGTTTAAATTAAACTTTGTCGTTTACCGTGGATTCTCTTTGGCAGTCTTTTCCCCATCGGTTCACGGCAGTCTCGCGCGGATTACTCGCTGGGAAATATTTACTTCCTACTTCCATCTCCGTTCCGCTGTTTACGCGGCTTACAAAAATGCATTGCCGTAGCGTTAATTTTATTCGATTGTCAAAATTGTGACGTCCAACCTGTCTGTTGCGTAAAATTATCGTTGAATTAAATAATTTATATACACGTGTCGTCTACATACATACACGCATATATTTTATCGAAATAATTGAAGTGCGGCATAAAACCACCAGGAGTCCTGAATATTTTCCGGCTGAGTAGCCCGAGGTGCAATCAGTCGCAGGTGTAGAGTCAAAACCCATATCACTTCGAAAGCAATCAATGATTAATTTTTTTCCACCCCCGCCAAACGCACGAACAGTCCAGGTGCCGTTGGGACCTTCTTCAATCAACCCCTCGGCTAATTACTATTGATCCAACGAAAATTAATATTCCCGTTGCCATTATCATCAGGAATTAAATTACCTAGACGAGCACACAGCGCCGACACTATATCGCCCGTGCTTATTTACTCGGTACATAGCGTCCCGGATTAAACCTGTATTATACGTCCTCCCGGTCCGCCGTGGTGGCGTCGTTACGTGTACATGTTTGCGCTGGGATAGGCATGCGTGTATTGCCAATGTGTAATAGTCGAGAAGAGCGCGAGAGCCGCCCACCCCTCGCGACATGAGGCGGAGATATCATCGGAGGGTCGACGAGACGAACAATCTACGAACGGACCAGCGGGGCTTTGGCCAGCCACTCGCGGTGTGCGCGCTATAGTGTTCATATCCAGTCGGTCGGACAGACCGAGACACAGAAGAGCCGCAGGGGTCAGGGCCGGGGAGTGGCGTGACGCGAAAGGGCTCGCCGCCTGCCCGCGTGGTCTGTCACTGACAGCGTCGCACCGGTACGTGCCGGCTCAACCTCCGAACACACAGTGCGCTCTCCGCGTCGCCATACGCCCGACCCGAAATTCAACTCTTGGACGTTGACGCTTTTGCCTCAAGGCGTCCGGTGGAGAGACGGAGGAAACACGAACCTCGACAGCGCGAAATACAGCCCGGGCGACACCAGCCAGAGAGAAAATCCAGAGGCGCCTTTCTTCCTCTTTCACACGTTTCGAGCGGCAAAAAACTTTTCATCCGTCGCGAAACTCTTTCACGCGTCAGCGTTTCAACGTATACCCCTCCGTCTGCGCGTTTCAAACCGAGTCGGAACATTTTCCCCGACGGTTTTTGCATTCTCGCGTTCGCGCGAAAAACATCGGGAATATCAACGTTTTTCGTCGCACATTCGTCCCGGTATATCGAGGTTGTGGAAATAGTTTTTCCTGTCGTTGCTAATTGCATGGACGATTAAAGAAGCCCTGATAATGAGGGACACTAAAAATGTTCGTTGCAATTTAATGTTCATATATCTGTGTATACACTCATGGAAAAATAATGTATTGGAATATGCTATTATGGAAAGAATATATTCAAAATATATCAAATGAATTTTGTCCGAAAAATTCGACAAGACATGTTTTTCGACAAGATATGTTTTAGGACATATACGAAATATTCGCAAGCGATAAATATATCTAAGCTACATCCAAAATATACAAAAATATATTATTATTTTATCGCCCGAAATATTGGATATGTTCGATATATTTTCGCATATATTTCTTTTCCATGGGGGCATGTATAATGAAAATATATATTTTCAGTGATATCTCGATGCCGCCACCGCCTCGACACGCTATACAGTCTCAGAGTGAGTAATGTCCCGGCGTGGCAAAAAAAAAATCCGGAGTGGCTAATAGTCCGGGGTGACTAATCGGAACGCGTTATTAATAAAACACGATCGAGAAAGAAAACAAAGAACGATCGGCAGCGGAATCCGCCGTTGCCACAGCAACAGATACCGCGACGACCGACGTCGTCATAGCAACTTTCGCGTTGCGTACGAGCCGTACGAAACCTTAGTTAAATAAATTCAATGAAAAAGTAAACTCGGGTTCAACGTGTCTAGCGATTTCCGTGAAATATTATCAACAGTATAGATCAACCGTACGATCTCACTGGATTCTCTTTCCGCTTTATATCGACGCAAGATTTTTCAGGGCGCGCACGTATAGGTAAAGGTCTCATTTCCGGGTGCATCGGAGTTATTTCTGGCGCCATAAATATAGAGAACCCGCGAGGGAATGCCGTTGACACCGTGATGTACCGCGGGAAATGCTAATTCCGCGGAAGCTGGAAATACCTCTGGAGCCATCAGTCCGCGGGTTTCGTGCTTGTATCGAAAGACGAGCGCGTATTAAAGCTCCGGTGCGCGCGGTTCGGATGGGCAAACGCGTCTAGAGTCGTAGAACGTGCCGCGTATGCACGTGCATCATATATGCGCCTCGTTGTATAGATATACAACGCGCGGGAAGCGCAATTCTCGACGTGTCGCTAACCCAAAGGGAAATCACGAGACCACGAGCACCCGCTGCAGTATAGTGGGTGATACTGATATTACGGAGTTGAGGGGTATGGAGCGAGACATTTAGTGCCTTCGTAGTGTAGGTGCTAATGGGGTGATGCATGCGTGCGAAGTACGTGCACGCCCCCGCGCTCGTTCCAGCAAGACTAACAAGATTGACGGAGGGCCCTAGGCCTGTAGGGCTCACACTCAACTACCAATAAATCTTGAATGCAATATATATGTACTACGCAAAAAATTACCGTGTAATTGAGTATACTGTTTTTCGCGGTTTATCGCGAGTTCTCGTTTACGTTAGATTGTGACGTGTACACGGAGAGAAGGATCTGATACTTTTTACCATATTTCTAGTAAAAAGTATTGTAAATTTCCGGTAGAGGGGAGATATAATGCCATCTATCGAGAAGAACTAGAGCGATGAGAATTTTTACCACGAAATATGGTAAAAAATATTATATATATGTTAGAAATTCTTATAATTCTCGTACTGTCCGTCAGGTGGCGGCTATGGCTTTTAAATACCAGGCGCCTTGGTAATTTTTACTGCCGCGTCCGGTAAATTTGATCAGATCCTTATCTCCGTGTATGTAAAAATTACAGTGACTTAGATGCGAACGCGCTTTGGCTCGAATTTTTGGACTTCAAAGTTCAAACTTAAGATCGAACTTAAGCCCAAAAATTTGAAAGAAAATTGTAAAGGAGAGGAAATTAACAATGCTAGAGAGGGAGAGAGAGATAGTTTTTGACAAAAACTTGGGAAGATACATAATAAAAATGGAACAACCCATGTCAATTTATGTGACTGGAATCGTGAAATAACGGAATCTGAGATTGTATTATTACTTCAATAACTCATGTACAACCCCGTTAAAATTTTCCATGTGCATGTAATATTCATATATGCAACGATAACTCGTGTAGTACATTCATACCCGTAACTCGTTGCGCGCTTTAAACTCGACCTAAATATAGAAAAATATATTGCGCGAGCGAAACCGCGAATATAAAAGTGTCTCGAGACGAGAGAAGATTTGGAAGGTGGCCCAATCGTGCCGGGAATTTCCGAGCACGCCGTGAACGAGAATAGAGCTGCAAGCCCAGGCGCATAAACGGCATAAAATGTGTGAACTTTTCGCGTTTGCACACAGGGCGCGCTTATAATCCGCGAGATTGCGCCGCGCAGGGAAATTTCATGTCAACCAACGCTCCTTCATACAAAGAGCTGCGAAACTTCGAGGCCTTGGCGCGAAATACGTATGTGTGACGCAGTCACAGACACGCGATTGCGTCGAGGAATAGAGAAAATAAAAGTAGCGGGAAAAAAATGGAAAGAGAAGAAAATGGGGACAAGCAGACCCACACGACGCTGGTACCAAAACCTCTTTTCTTCTGTCAATGGAAAGAAGGAAGGTCGAGTGGACCTTTTGTACTTTTTTCCGGCAAACGATCTTTCAGAGTTGATGGCAGAGAGCAGGCTGAACATTGCAAATTCTAACGCGTTTTTGATGTTCGTAACCGAAAGAACTTGAAAAGCTTTATTTTTAGTGACATGAAATGAAAAATGTATTGTTTTCATTTCGTAGCAAACGCAATAATGTCGACGTTAACATTATTTTATTACAAAAATTGTTAAATAAACATAAACGGCGACGAGAATAGTAAAATACATTGGATTTTAGCTGACAATTAATTACAAGCGGTTTTCTTTGAGATAACTGGCGATATACTTGCTGTGTTTGAAGTTTAATAACTTTGGTTATATGTTCACAGATTCCATCACACGTTTGATTACCTTTCAGGCTGTAAGTCGATGCCGACGAGGTCAAGCTTCTCGCCTGATTTGTCACAGCAAGCAAGAGGGGCGTAGCAGTGATCTGGAAGGTTTTCGACTTTGGCACATCCTGCTTCAGAACGCTGTAGCTCTTGGCACGCCGGCGAAATAACGGCGAGTCGAGAAACGAGTCGTCGTAATGAGGCATTTTACTTTGTTATTTTTCTATCTTATATTATTCCTTCCAAGCTGTACACGTGAAAAATAAACACGTTTTACAAATATATCCCACGAGATGTGTTTCACCAGTTACACCACCATGTCTCACAATTTATTTCACCCTTTGTATTATACTCCAGTGGGACGTGGCACGTTGCAGCAATGGAGCACATTTTTTATCTTCGCTTTATTCTTAAAAACGCAAAAACGTTCCCCGTTAATGTATGCAAATCTTGGCGTGTTTTCCGTTAACGCGAGTGGCGCGGATGTTCGATAGCGAGATCGTAACTCGAGTGGTAAAATAATTCGCGTTTGTGTCGTCGCGCACGAGGAAATGAAAGACGAGACTACAGTTGTCGGCGAAGACGGATAAAATGCAAGACGCGAGACAGACAAAGAGGGATAGAGAAGAGACAGATCTTTTACCGCACCCGCGGAGGAGAGTATCACGCGTAGTATCGTCTGACACGTAGACGCGGTTATCGCGCGTCGCTATCGTAACCGTTTTCTGTCTCGTCAAGTCTCAGACTCCGAACAAGTGTATACCAATGTATGTATGCGGGACAAGGGAAGGCTGCTGGTGCACGCGGGGGTTACCGGAGGTTGCATGTAATTGCGTGTCTATCTCGCTCGCACTCGCAGATCTCGTCCGCGAAGCGACGTAAACAGATTACAATACGTAAGCCGATCCATCAGAAATTCAACCGCAATGTCTAGAAATAGAAATTCGTAGCGTATCGCACGCTATATCCCGCAAATTAATTCAATCCCGAATTCAATTCCCCTTCTCTCGATTTTTCTCAGGTGGAAACGCGAACAAACAATCCGTCTTCAGTTACGGGTTACGGGTTACGAATTACGGTGCTGCTTGCTCGTGGATGAAGCGTTTTGATCACACAGCTCCTTGCACTTTTCAAGATTCTTGTCTTCTGCATTGTCCGAATAGCCGCGGTGCTAGGAATTTTTGTTTTCTGGCTTTTTTTTTCACCGTTTTTGTGACAACAATCGTGCTAGAGAATTTTTTATGCATCTAAAATCTGGTACGTTCTTATATTAAATACGATGAAAGTGTAAGAAAAGTAGGGAATATTGGTAATTTATATCCTACTCCGAGAAGTGGCTGTGGGCGGGACAATAATTTAGAATTACCCTCCAGAGAGGGCTTTGCCAATTCTCCAGTTGTGTATAGTAAGTCCATACAACGCGATCCATCGATCCGCGAGAAATCATGTTTATCGTTGTTAATTATTATTCCTGAAATTATTGCTTTTACTTATAATAATAAATTATACGTTTGACCATATTTTTCCACTGATCAAGGTTGAAATTCCCTGACTCTTCCCTGATTACCTGATCAATTTTCTTTTTCCTGTCATTTTTTTATTTGACCACACCGCGGCCGCCATGCATACTTAGCTTCTTTCCCTCGGTAACTATTTCTTAAATCCTCAATGTACAGATTCAACTGACAGCAGTATTTGCGATTTTCGATAATCCTCTCAGTAGCAAATTCAGGTCTACAGTTTCTGATGCTGGGATCTCTCGATTACGAAACCGCGATGACTGGAGACAGTATTGCGCTGGTAGATTGGACGGAACCGATGACAGGGTAGCTAAATATAAAGACGAGAGAGAGCGCGCGCGCGCGCGTTGTACACCGTGGAACCGGAGTCACGAATGCGAAAGAGCGGGAGAGAACCGAGTGAGACGGATTATACGAGGACGCGTAACACTAACGCAGACGAGCTAAGTTGTCGAGGGCGAGAGACGAAGACGGAAGGCAAACGAAAGCACAGACGGAGCGAGCTGAGAACGACCAAACGAGTGAGAACGATGCCTCGGGGCTGTCTATTTTCACGTAACGGATGTACGGTCACGATTTCTCCACCCGCTTCCGCGTGGTTTCCATAATACCCCCGAGCAAAGTGGCGTCTCGACGAACCCTCGAAGCTCTCACGAGGTTCAATCTACCAAACCAATTTTCCTACTAAAAAAGTCGTTCTCTCTTTGATGCTCGTCCATCAGAAAGAGATGAGAATTAACTTGAAAAACTTATTCTCAATTTCACCATTAAAATTCCACTTTACATTTACATTTAATGAGGAATGTAATGTATTTTTAAGTCAGTAATTAAGGTCGGGTTAAAGGAATTTTTAATTTCTTGAAAAATTATATTGGTATTGGTTTTTTTTTAACCCTTTTCAGCTGTCGTCTGCACGACGTGTCTATAATATATGAGGCTCTTACACGTTAGCACGTCTAATTGGGCGTGAGAGCTAGAAGCCTGCTAATTAGCAATCAGTCGTGTGCAGGTTTCCTCGAGCAGCAACGGCGACGACCGCAACCGGGAGCCGAAACAGAAATTACACAGGCGACGTATATAAACCAGCTAATAACCCAGGCTGCTGCGAAAGCCGAATCTATGTATATCGATCGAAGATGAAGGCAAGGAGGGGAGAGGGTTACTTGCCACCAAGCAGCAAGTAATTAGTGAGCGTTTATTGGAATCTGGATCCGTCACCTTGTCCGTGTCGTCGTGCACATCTGATGTGAATGTTCCTCACTATACTGCTCGAACGAGGTCGTTTAGCTTCGGTTTAATTTCAAAATCCACATATCTTTACGATATTTTTGCCACGAACGTTGATCATGTATTTAATTTTCGTTGATTCATAGATGACTTTTAATTTCCAAATCACTAATTTTGTGGAAACTCAATAAAAAGCTTAATTTTAGAAAAGTCGATAGTAAAACTTCGCCTCCAAATCTTGCGTATAATCGCAGCCTTTCATTTAACGTACGTTTGTTAATCGAACAGACTCGTATTTATGCGATATCGCGACGACGTTTGTGTTACACTAAACGCAAAGACCCAATCGACTTCTGACTGGTAATATACACGAACTATGCATGTATACACTTTGTCGTCGTCGTGGGTGGCCTACACCGATCTACTGGGACTAGCTTACTCGGTACACGACGTACGCGCGCGACAGGTACTAACTACTAAGAGCTTCACTCTACTCCACTTGGCTACTCGAGTCTTGTAACGCGCCTTCCCCCTTCGCCTCGTCGTCGGCGTCATCGTCGTTACACAGTAGAACGAGCACATAAGCTAAGGGACACAATCACACCACTCACGGTATATACCCTGTACGAGCGGATCCTACGACATACACAGTTCGGGTATATCGCTATACTACGTATGTAGTCGATATTCCTCTGACGCGTCTTATGTACACACACGTTGTACAGTATAAGTAGTGGGTGAAAGAGCAGGGTGTGAGGACGACGAAAAGCTAAGAGAGCCCCGCGCAACCGGCTTCCTGGCCGCAAATTATCCAAAGAACCGTGACAACGATATTCACCCCTGACAAACTTTGATGCCTCGCTGCGTGCGCTGCTGTGTTATAACTCGAGGCGGAGCAACGGAATTTTTATTCAGTCCTCTCGACTCACCCTCTCGGTATCTTTCGAAAGGTCAAGTTCCGATTATTATGACACATTATCGTGTCAAGATATTAATTTCGTTCCACATTGAGGAAAAATATTGTCTAGCTTAACCAGTCCTCATACACTGCGAAAAAAACTGTTGTTGTGTACGACAAAACCTGCGTTTGACGTCACGAAGAGGTAGAAACCAAAAATTTGATCCAACTAATTCAATTCGTGAAGAATAAAAAATGTGTAAAAGCTAATACAAAAATGAAAACCTTACAATTTGTTGTTGTTTAGGTCGGTAGTTTTTTATGATCATAAACCGTACGCCCAACCACAAGCGATTATTCATAAGACGTTTTTATCGTTGAAGTTTGAAATACCCTTTTTGCCTGAAACAGGCGGTGCCTCTCAAGTATCCCCTCTTCCCTCTCGTATCTTTATATTTTTTCGACAACGAATTTCGAGTTTCCAAGTCACCGCGTGGTTTGACTCTTTGCACCCCCTTCCTCTCGCGATTAATAATAATCAACGTTGATGAACTTGCGACCCAGTTTCGTCGAGACTTCCTGCCTCCCCCGGGTGAACGCGCCGGCAAAGTTGCCACCGCGTGTCGTGTCCCACCGGTGCGCGTATAGCCGTCTCCGTCCGCCGCTGCTCTTGCCGCGGCCTATTCCTCACCTCTGCCTCATGAGCGAGTAGAGACTGCCTGCCTGACTGCCTGCCACCCTCTCCCGCCGCTCTGCCCGCCTCGATATTTTAGGAGTTCGCGCGAGACCCGCGACTCCCCGTTTTACACGCCAGACGCTGGAAACTTTCACGCATCCATCGCCCGGCGTCCAGAAAATATTAACATTGCTACATCTGTTTCGTATATACAGCGCGTAAACTCCCGCCCGACGGCATTTTTCCCATCGTGCAGAAAAATATATGACCCATTCTCCAGCTTTATGATCGGGGAAGAAAATAATTTATCGATACAATATTTCGCGAGTCTTCTGAATGTCGTACTATTTATATTCTCGAAGTTATGTCGTCGAATCTAAACTGTGGGCATTAATCTTTGGATATTCGCGTGCTCGAAATAATTGCATAACTTAGGACCACTGAAGCGCGCAATTGTTTCACGTGCGCGGCCTTCGCAGCTGCGACAGCTGAAAGTATTCTTTATATTTCAACTTTTCGTAAAGCTGAGAGTAATCTTATTTGACGGTCTAAATAAGCGTTAGCGTCTCAAGACATACCGTGGCAGGATTTGTAAAAATGTATTTAAACCGTTTCGAATTTGTATATTATTTTTATTAAAGTTGATGAACATCTAAAGTGTTCACGAAAATAAGTATATCTGGTCTCCGCAGTTTCACTTCGATTAAAATATAAGTACAGAACTTGAATTTGCCATAAATAGGCCTCCCGTAACTTTTGCGAATCAATGAATACGTTTACTTCGTTAATCAATTTGATAAATTGATTCCAAATAAGTTGCTACTAACAATTGCTATCACAAGTAAATACCATCAGATACGCGATTACTCCCAAACAATTCAACTTCAAGCTGGCCACAAGTAACGCGTGTTTGGGTTAATACTTCACGAACCTAGTATACGATTTCGTCCTTGCCGATAGTACACGTCAGCCGTTGCTTCACCGTGCCAAATCTCACCCTACGAAGTTTATACTCATTCATTCCCGCATCGTCCCGGCGCGAACCTATCACGATTGTAGAAGTTCAAGCGAGTGCACGTGGCACGCAACCCGTGCCTCGCAACTACGTTCAAAGTATGTTAGAGTTGATGCACGAGAGTACACGAACTCTGCAGTCTCGTCCGTTGCGCTGCGCACGCTCTGCTAAATCACGCGAGTCACATTGTCACACATACATAGCTACACAACATTCTCGTTGCCGTACGTACATACGTAAAACATTCGTACGTAATCGTGTGACGGCCGCACGTACATAGAGCAGTGGTGTCCACGCTAACCGATCGGACCTTGATCGCCAATCGAGCGAGCGACGCCGCAGACCCTGGGGCTCGTTACGTTTGCGAAAGACCCGCGACGATCTCCGACCCACGAGTCGTCGGCGGTTTCGTCCCTCTCAATCAGTCTCACCCAGCTTCAGCAATGTCCCGCCATCACACAAAATAATTTATCTACGGCACCGATTGATCACGCACCAAACTCTCGATAATGATTTTGTCGGCGCTCACAACTATACAAAGTGGGATAAGCTTCGCTGAATACTACTTAAGAATTTAGACTACAATGTCGGATAGTCGATCGTCTTAGAGTGTCGAGTAATCGATTATTCAAGGAGATGCTGTCGAGGCAATACGCTTTCAAGTATAACAAGACTCGTTAAAAACACAATCTTCTGGGAACGTAGTGTTTCCACTAAACTTTCTGTCTGTCTCGCGTCTCGAGTTAAGTATTATTATAAGCATGAGTTTGTATTTTCTCCGCTTCAATTATTTTCTTCAGACTTTAATGATTTGTGTTTAATTATTTGACTCGTTTTGTGATTGTTATTACCGATAGCATCTAAGCTCGAAAACTTTATTATTGTTGCATATTAAAATACACAAATAGTGTAACGTAAATCCACTTTAATTGCCAATATTGCGTTGGTTTCTCACATTTCATACGATTATATTTGAAGCTTTCTAAGAACACAATCACGACAAACACTGCACACTCGCGAACCGCGCCTGAGGATGATTGTAGCGACACAAGTGGGAGGTGTTTGATAATTTCTCATTATTCAATTCAGGGATTAAACGGTGAATTTGCGCAGTTACAAATCGCGGACCAGTGATGCACAAGCGGTTATTGTACGGTTTGCTGGGACAGAGTGGCAGCATAACCAGCTTGGCCGCGAATCAGAGACGTACTAGTGGTGTGCGGACCGTGTTAACCGTCCACGGATGCCACCACCGCATCGGACGCTAATATCGCTGAGTGACTTTGGCTGGGAAAGAAGGCTTGTCTATTTTCATGGGTCCACGAGGACAGAGACGGTCGGATCGAGATCAGTGTTTTGTATAGGGGGTCAGTTAAAGACAGTGAATGAGAGAGAAGGCGGTACAAAGTAGCGATAAAAAGCGGCACGTATAGACCAGTCCGTGAGCAACGACTGGAAACGTAGAGGAAAGAATGCAATAACGAATGAATATAAGAGGGAGACAGATATAAAGTCGAAATGAGACAAGAGAATGGAGTATCGAGGACGACTTATTACGTCCGTGAGTTCATTCTTTATTTTGTCGCTGAGGATTGGACGACGTTTTAGGAAGGGGCGAAGTCGACGAGGCACAGCCAGCAGCGAAAGAAAGACACGGAGGAAGGAGGGATTTATTTGCGGAGTCGCGACCGATCAGCAGACCAGAGCAGACCGTGCGATCCGTATGCTGTGGTAGTATGCGACTTGTGCGCGACGGTCAACTGCCGGACGCACCACGAGGTCGAATCTCTTGCATCAGCGTCTCGATGTCATCTGTCGCCAGAAAACAAATCATTTACGCAAAAAACCTGTGACACGTATCTTTCAGATTTCCTTGCATCGAATCGTTTTTTGCATTCGTTTTTCGGTATGAGAATGTCAAACGACTGTGTTAATAATATCATAAAACAAATTGATCCACTAATTTTAAAAGATGAATAATGTGAAATAAGCAAATTATAGTAATACACATATTAATGTATTAATAATACTAAAATATTAAGAAGAAATGTTTACATAAGTTTAATTTTTTGTAGGCTGAATATGAATGTTAAATGTTAGCAATGTTATAAAATGTTATCAATCAATCAATTCCTTATGACATGTATGTACCCTTTCTGCTTTAGACACTTTTCCCGCTGCGTTAATAAGGTATTTTTCGAAAGTGTTCACGGTGAACCACGTGCCAAGGTATTTGTACTCTAACTATTTCGAACTCTTTCTTTTTATAAACCCGTTTCGCGCATTTCTTTCGTCGGCCTCCCTTTTTGAAAGATCAGTATTTCATTTTGCATGTGTTGATTGTCAGTTTGTTCCCATCTGGATGCTAAACAATAAAATGTTAATATAATGGCATAGCATATATACTGTTGAAATAATCGTGTAGATTAAATTGTAGTCCGATATTATCTAGAGGTTAGGATACCTAATAATTAGAGAAAGTTACAGTCCGATATTGTCTAGTGGTTAGGATATCCCACGATATAGAATCAATTGATTTGGTTCTTGCTAGCAAGAATTTGATGTTTCGATGGTTTCGACCTGAACGGCATATTTGGCGACCGTCCCCGGACTGTGGAATGTATATCTGCAACATTGTGGGCAACCACGACGAAATTCCTTCAATGCTTCTTCAAAGGTCAAGATATCTATCGACATCGAATGCAATCCTGAGACGCGACCTCTCCTCTGGCTCTGATCTCGCGGTATCCTGATGCTTCTCCGCATCCGCAGTCGGTGGGCGCGTCACTTGAAAGCTCACGATCCAAGAGATCGACTCGAGTAGCCGGGTAAAGCGGCTTATACACCACGATGCTCACGATGTTCCCGTCGCAGGAATTCGGTGGGTGGTAGACGCCTACCACCGCCTTGAGATTTCCCCCTTGGCGGCACTGAGGCTTCTCCCAGGATCCCTGAATATCTCAAGTTCTTGAGTACCTGTGAACTACTCTACATCCTCCAATACTGGCACTTGCCAGCCATCATCGCTTCCAAGTTAGTCCTCCACGCTACGTGCACGCCTCTTCCTTTTTCTAAAAATAATTGTCATTAGTAAATGTATTCAAGATGCATCACGACATTCTTATACTTGACTCTTTAATTGACAAAAATGCATTAGTCGAATATGAACATTTGTAATTCACATAAAAATACACGTAGCACAACAAATCGAGTGTAATTTCAATGTCCAGACTATTGCGAAGTGAACACTCATGATAACATAATGTAAACAACATTTTTTCATGTGTATTGTCAGGGCTAATAACCTTTGCCACGTTTTGACCCTAAAAAAAACACATTGTGCAAGAATGACTTGCAATAAAACTTTGCCACGTATTTCTTTAGTATGAATTTCCAAGTCTGGTGGAGAATCACCGCCAGAAATGTATTCAACGCAACGTTAGTCGAACGTTCGGATTCTTGGACAGCATATTGTTCGAATAGGAAGGGGGAGGAGGCGGGGGGGCGACGCAAGCTTTTCATCCGTTTTGTGGAGAACAGCGAATGCCAGTTCTCGCTTCCCCTCGCGGGCACGTCAAAACAGTTGCATATTCATGAGAATCCAGTGACGTTGACGTAGCGCAGCGCGATGCCTCGTAGCGAACGTCCGCGCGACAAGGTTGGCATAGTAGCTATAACACTATGTGTGTATACGGTTGCCGCGAAGCGAGACTCTACCCTTCTGGTGCAGGCTGCCGCTGCTGTTGCCGCGCTGCCGCTGCGATGCCACCAGTTCACGTCACACGTCGGACAGAGCACACGTAACTCCGCGCAACTGTGCCGCATGCTGTGTATACCAACGACGAATTTGCATGGATATTGCGCCAAGTGGAAACCGAAAGTTTAACGCACGTGTATATAGGTACATACAGCTCTGCACGGCGATATGTGCGGCCAGTCACCACCGGATATACCGCAAAAAATTTGTTCCATGCGCCCCGTGTTAGCCAATCGCCAAGCAGCGGAATTTATTGCTAAAATATTCGATAATCTGCAGATTTGTGGGTATCGTGGATTAACGCCAATCGACAGCATACGAGTGCTATAGGTATAGTCTTGAAACTCTTTCGCGGGCAGACATCAGTATTTTATGGTGACCGGTCGAGGGTACAATTATCGAGTACACAATGTTTTGCATAGAATTGATATTTACAGCTGTAAAATACGAAAGTTTCGGGAGGAAAATTTTCTGTGTTTCGTGGAGCTCGCTAAGCTCACATTTTCTGCGCAACTTTTTTCTCTGGTCTACCGAAGTACGAGTAACGAAGAATTGAAGTTAATACATGCAGAGAACTCTGAATATCTCGCGTTGAATTTCAGCCAGCCGGAAATGAATCTGCGAAATAGTTCTTTTCATCGCCCAAGCGATTTTTTTCTACAAAAAATATTAAGAAAATGAAAAATCGAGTCGATAAACACAGAGAGCTTTTTGCGTCTTGTGTTGAATTGTTACCCTCGAGAAACGAGTCTGCGAAGTGGTTCGCTTTCCCGCGGGAATTTTGCAATTTCGGCGAAGTCGAATGGTCGTGAGAACGCGAAGAGTGACGTCAGCGGTGACAAAGAACACGAGAACGTTGTAGCGTGGAGACGAAGAGCGCAAGCACACAGAGCGGTTGGACCATACGCCCGGTTATAAAGAAGCGACGCGGAAGAGCGTGTATAGAGAAGCGACGGAGGTCAGGCGAGAATTAGCAATTTCGCAGAGAGGGAAAGACTCGTGCGACAAGAAGAGACCGCAGAAAGCCAGACCGTGAGCCGCAAATGGGCGAATGCCTAGGAGAAATGCGACTGAAGAGATGAGACACAGGATCGAGTTGTCTGTGTGGTTTTTCCTTCTTTTTATCCTCCACGAGTTCACGGGTTCTCCGCGAATCCTATAAGCGCGAGAACTCACATTGTGAAAGTCAAAGGGAATAATATAAGCTTCGTCATATTACGCGGTTGTAATTCTAACTCTATATTCCGTCTTACATTTTACTCGTATATTTTTACTGCAATTGACGATACGTATTATTTCTTCCAGATCGGACGTTCTCACGACATCAAAGGGAAATAAACCGGCATAAAATCATCAAAGCAACGGGATTGGCACAAAACAGAACAATAAAACCTAGAGCGAACTCATCAACTCCGTATATTTTGCCGACTTTTCAAGAACTCACGGCAAGAGAAAGTCGATTTTTTACTCTTTTCTCTGAGTCTGATAATTACGATTATTGTTGTGATTCATTATTCTTTCTATGGATATATCGAGCATGCGTCTGGTTGAACAACAGAAAATGATGACGTTAAAAGGCCTGTTTAACGGTTTCAAATGCTGGAAGGCCATTCAGGCAGAGTATGGAAAATATCCAATCTGGCATCACAGATGCAAATCTTCACGGGGCTCGATATATTCCAAGTTTCAGGGCCGCTCTGATCTCACTCGCCGACCAATCTTTGTGCTTCAACCTCTTTCTCTCGTTTCTCCGGACCTTTGTCCAAGCCTCGCAGCATGACCTTTGCATCTCTCGTTCGCCCGGAGTGAGACGCAAGAAACGAGAGAAAAAAAAAGATCTACAGAGATACGAAGAGTGGAGAAGGAAGTGAAGTTCCTACCACCGGAGCCCATAGAATTATTTCAATGAGCCGACCCACCTACTAGTTGGATTTTTAATGAGTTCTCTCTATGGTTCTGATGCCGGTTGGTAGCTTCCCATGCGCATGCCCATCTTTTCCGACCGCCGCGACACAGGAGAACCACGCAGACTTATTGACATTGGACTGGGAAAACAAATTCCTTTTTTCGTTTCACTTCTGCGTTGCACTTTCCGCTTTGGATCTTCTATTTTCATTCTGGGCCAACAGAGCGAAGGAAATTAATGATCTATGCTCCAAGTCTTTCGAGCATCGCATTCAGTCTAAGAAACTTCAATGTTTCTCTTTTTATTAAACCAAACAGTGAAAAACTGTGATACCTTCCAAAATTATTCCTGAAGTAAAAACAGCATGAAATAATATAGAAAATGAACATTTGAATGACAAGGTATTATACATAGTTTTTCATTCAAATGACGCCTGTTTACTCCTGAAAATGAATAATCAGTTTTGCGAATCGGATAGAAGCAAGAAATTCAGTATCAAGAATCCAAACTATTCCAAACTATTTCTGAACGCAATATACAAAGACGAACCGAGGCTGAATTATTTAGTTTCAATGTTAATAAATATGTCGTGAACAAGTTACTGTTTATTATCACGTCGCAAATGTTTGGTACAGACTGACTCTTTTCATTGACTCGCATCACAACCCCATCTATTACGTGGAGTGTCGATGGATATTTTTTTCATTTTTTTTCTTTTCCGCATAACGTTGAGGGACGATTTTTCGCCCTCGTCAGTGAAATCTTGAATTCTCGACAGCGAGACGGCGGATATGGCGGTGCTTCCGAGCTGCACGCCCGTAATTTAGTTGAGTGTTCCTCGCACCACTCGCACGGAGGAAAAACGCGTAAGAGAGATCAGATTTTTTCTCCCTTCTTTATGTTTCTCTAGACTCGAAGAGCGCGCAGAGTCCCTCGCGCAAACGCCGGTGCCCCGCAATTTAGATCTCTGGATAAGGAAGACGGAGATACTTCGGACCCGCACACTCACCCTGCCAGTAATCTTTCCGAGGACATTAATGCTGATGACATGTTAATTAATTTCAGGCTCAAAAAGAATTTCAATGCGACGGCTGAATTTGCTTCAACAACCGGCCCAACAGAAGCAATTCGTGTGTCGCTCGACATACTTAATTCGCGATGATGTTTGCCGCGCGCCCGACGAGTGTAGAGTTTCACAAGCTATGATTTAATTCTCCACCAACGAATCAACCCGAATTAGAGATAATTATACAAACGGAGAGAACAATGCGGAGTACCAGTTGGTGCTCGCTGAGTGTACAACCGACCGGGCAAATTGATCAAACCGACCATTCTTCGAGTTTCACACCGCGCTCCATGGTGCGTGAGCTGCGCTTTCGTTTATCTTCCTCGTGCGTTACTATCTCGTCTCCGAGGTGGACGAGACGAGACATATCGGAAGAGACAACGAGATCGAGAGACCGATCGTATGATAAGCCGCACCTGTTACCCCGACGCTTTGCCAATGCACAGAACACATGTTTAAGCTTTGTCGCCTAAGCCCAATCCGATTCCATGGTCAGTAATACCTCGGTAGGGTCCGTAACACGCCTGTTAAAAACACAGGAATAGCGACGATTAAACCTGCATAGCGATCGGTATCCCGTGAAACAGACAAAAATACAAAAAGCCGACAGCGGCCTTGATAATCTTTGAACCACGAATCCAGTGACCTTCCCAATGAAACGAATACAAATTATCCACAAAATACACTCAGAGAAATCGTCGTTGTCCTGCACGGAAAGAAAAAAACATGGATAATTCATCCAATTCCGAGTCAGGGATTTTTCCTATTCTAATTCGACAGTAAAAAATTACTGAAATAATATCGGACTTTTTAACAGCAATTATTACATTGGATTTTTTGTGATGTATTGCAAATACAAAAGAATAAGTCGCTACCTGAATGTTATTTTGTCAACAGAAAATATACTGGAATACACCGTAATTTTTACAGAAATGTTACATTTCTTGGTTTTCACCGTAAAAACTACGGTGTACACCGGAAAGTATCCATTTATATTGCAGTATCCAAATATGGATAAGTATCCAAATATTTCACCCTCCTTAGAGGGTGAAATATTTGAATTTTTGTGGAACTGATATTTTGTTGTTTAATTTCGTTGCATTACAACGATCCAAACTTCAACATCATAAAATAACGTAGATGCGATTTTTTTTTGTTCCCGAAAATATGGATGATTCGAACGACATTTTTCCTTGTGTTCTAAACGTATGTTTTTTATTAGCCAATCGATTGGGCGGCGGATTGTGGAAATTGGAAATTCCTGCGAGTAGATTAGTTAGAACGCCGAACGCAGGATTCGATTTCGCCTTGGACAAACAGGGAGAGGGAGAGAAATCGAGCGGGCGAAGGCCTGACGCGCCGTTGTTTATTTAACGGATGTCATTGGCACAGTGTAAGCGATAATAACTACTGTGCATGTATGCACGATCGGCTGTACAGGCTTCATAAAATGAGAGCGCCTGCACGCGCCACTGTATAGAGCTGGATTCACGCAGCTGGCGGCGGCTCAGCCTCTCTCAATGCCCGATCTCCCGTTCTCTCTTTCTCTCTCCACCTTTCACGCGTATACGCGATCCAGTGTTCCCGAGCTTTCGCACCCTTCGGACAATCGAGTACAAGGCAAACAAAGAAACCGGCTTCCGGGGCCCGTAGGACCTCGTGTCAATTGTTCGGGCGACACCGAAGCCGATCGGTGCCACTGCCGCGTTGCCAAGGACTCCCGCTTTCGTTTCGCGCTGCATGCCCCGAACTTTTACTGCGATCCTATTGCTTTTCTCGTAATGCTCGTTCTTGTGGTGTATTTTTTAAACTACAATCCCGCTGTAAAATATCTGTCAAGCAGCTCTCCAATGACAATTCTACTTATATAATTAATACAGTCGTTAGTAAAACGGCGTCAACTACCAATTACACTCAGAAAAGAGAAATCTATGATTGGTAACTTTAGTCAATGTTAGGCTATTTTTTGTTTTAATTGCAGTAGCTGTAAAATCATTGTTTTATAGTTACTACACTTAACACTTGACACACGGAGAGGAAGATTATCAATAATTATGTTAGTAATAATTCTGATCATTTCAGTAAATCGAGCAATATTATATTATATTTTATTACCATGCTATATAATATTTTTTTACCATGCTATTAGTCGTTATAATAACTTTTTATAGCCGGTATAATCAGTTGGGTTCATTCATATTTTGTTGCTTTTAATTTCGTTGCATTGCAACGATGCAAACTTCAACGTCAAGTTATTTTCGCGTCGCTCCCTAAGTAAAGCCTGCACACAGTGTGGCAGAATCGGTGACACAAAAAGCCCATAGATTCTCCACCCAATTTTCCTTCCATCATGACTCATAGCGTTCAGCCGGGCGATTCCCGTCCGCGGGGTTTTCTCGGCCGGTTTCTCATTACCGCGATTACCGAAGGGCCGGCATCGCCGGTCAATACTCCCGGCGATTGCCGGCGAAGAAGGTCATCGGGCTGTCCGTCGTATTGCCCCGAGTGTCCTACTCGCGATCCATCCACGAAGAGACACCAATCTCGACGTTCTCGGCGGCGCGGCTCGTGGCTAAGCCGGCAGCGGCAGCAGCGATGCCTATAAGCCCGTTCGATAGACCTCACAACTTCGATCGTTCGCGCCCGTACGAAGGACACAACGTTTCTGTGGTTTTAGGAGCGCGGAGCCCACAGCGGCGATGTGGTGGCAACACCTGCGGGGGAGCCTCGCCGCTCGCTGCCTATATCATCGCCCGCCTTACGGACACTAGAAACCTACTCTCCCGCGCCCCGTGCACGCACGCATATGCTTTTGACGTTTGGCGTCCGGTCGTAAGTGTGCCGCTTCGCACGCTCGCGAGACGCACCTCGGCGCTCTATACTTATCGAGAGAGAGAGAAAGAGGGTGTGAGAGAGAGAGAGAAAGAGAGATTACGGCGAGCCGATCGTACGGCGCGGAATGTCATGTGAGCTTATGCACGCCGGAGATAAGAGAGAATCGCGTCAATCGTTCAAGATTCTACGGATAAGAATTTCCCAGGACTCGGGCAGGCCACATTCGACGCTGTTTTTTTTTTTAATTACACGGCGTCGATTAACAAAGAACAAACGCGAGGCGATCGAGCCGTCGTCTTGAGGTTGATAGACGAAAAAACGGGCTTCGCCGTGGCGGTCCTGGAAACCCGTGTCACGGGTGAATCCGCGGCCAATGATCCGCTCTCCGTGTCCCGCACAGAGAGCTCTATCAAACCGTGCGTGCGTTCGCTCGCTCACTACACTCTCTTCCGACACTCACCTCCGTACTTGTCCGACTTGGGTGTCGTGGCCGCCATTCTTCCTCGCCCCCTCGCGCCCTTTAGCACCTATCACTTAATCCGTCCCACTATCTCACCATTTTCAAGCCCGGCCACTATGTAAACTACGCACTAGACGCGCTTTAAATCTAATGTAAACCCGACGTGCACCGCTACATTTTCGTTTGTCAACCATCTTCGGGGCGAGAGCGCGCGTATCGCTCGCCATCTCCGGGAGATTCGCCGAGGCTCCGCCAAGGACAACATGGCTGACGGAGCTCGCGCGCGGCCTCCTCACCTCGCCGATCGCCACGTCTTTTTCGCGTCTTTCCGCGAGTCAGCGGGCCGCTGATGATTGGAACGATCGCCGCGGGTTTGCCAGCACCGCGGGACCCGATAGCTCGTGGAGGAGCTTTCAGTGATAAAATGAGTTTATGAACGTTGAGTGATAAAGCGAGCGACGGGCGCGGAAAGTGTGCGAACACCTGGGCAATGCGCAAGATCGATCGAAGCGCCACGTACTTGTCATTCTCGTGACACTGGTGTCACGCTTTTTCCGACCTTCGGTGCGAAACTCCGGCTCTCGGCGTGCTTGACAATCTCGCGAGGACGAAGCGGAGATAAAAAGCGTACATTTCGTAGCGTCCGTATTTGTGCGGTTGGAAAGGCGAGGATGGAGCGGTGAGCCCGATAATCTTTCAACCCTGCACGCGGTACAGTCCGCGCCGAAATTTTCGCGTTTCTCTGATGTAAATAGAGGGTGAGAGAAATCTTCTTCGGTTGATTTGGAATATCAAGCACGAAAAATGGGAAACTCTATGACAGCTCATTACGAGACGGCGAAGAAGACCGGCGCTCTGAATCTGACGAAGGCGAAATTAAAGAAATTCCCGCCGACGATTCACGACCTCACCTCGCATGTGCGTACCTTGGATCTGTCGGAGAATCATTTTGTCAAGTTGCCCGACGAAATTGGCAACTTCACGCTGCTGAAACAACTCAACATTAGCCAAAACAGATTGACCAGCTTGCCAGACGCCTTGGGAGCTCTGACGAAGCTGGAGAATCTAAACGCTAGCTCCAATCACATAAGCTTCATGCCAGAGTCCCTTTCACGCTTGTCCCACCTGAAGCAGGTCAATCTGTCGGACAACCATATAACAGAATTCCCACTGATGTTCGTTGGCCTCAAGCATTTGGATGTTCTCGATGTCTCAAAAAACAGGTTGACCTGCGTTCCGGACGCCGCGTCAGGTTTATACGTCATAGAACTCAATCTAAATCAAAATCAGATATCCGCAGTTTCTGACAAAGTTGCCGAATGTCCCAGACTCAAGACTCTGAGGTTGGAGGAAAATTGTCTGCAGGTTAACGCCGTTCCGACGAGAATTCTTTCCGATTCAAAAGTCGCCACCCTTGCTCTGGATGGGAATCTGTTTGAGATCAAGAAACTGGCTGATCTTGAGGGATACGACACTTATATGGAGAGATACACAGCTGTTAAAAAGAAACTGTTTTGAAACTACATTAATCTGGAAGGCGGCTGGTTTTTATAATATACCTGTAAATTCTATCAAACAATCATCGTAATAGGTCTAAGCAACGACTTTTGTATAGTTTTTATCTATATGTACATTCTCTATGGAGCACAGTGCACAATATTCTATTGTACAACAAAGATATCTGCTACAAATATGTCTAGCAGACTCGACTGCAATGAGTACCAAATGTGAATCTTTCAAATAAATTATGTATTTTTATCCATCTATTATTGTTGTGTACCATTTCTCTCTATTCGTTATGTGAAGCGTCGCTACTGTTTGGTAATATTCCGTAGGCATCACCCAGGGATGATCACTATACAAATAAAGAAGTACCATCATTTACCAAAAATATTATCATTCAATGTAAAATAATAATTACTCTGATTGATTTATAATTATTGCAGTTAAATTTCTTGTTTACTTCTACGCAATAATAAGTTCAAATTATTATGATTAAAAATCACTATTTGTTATTGTTTTCCATTTTAATGGTGTTTATTCATGGTATTAGACATAAATTTATTACCTATTGATGTTCTCAAAGATTATAACAACATCGATGATCTGTCATTTAATTTTCTTCAAATTTGTCATTTATAGATTTTATGAGTTTAACCCCCTTTTAAATGATGTAGGTGATCTAAATATGAAGAAACGACATCATATGTATTTTTATGTTTGTATTGTGTTTTGTTTACCATGTTTATAAAAGTTTTAGCAAAACATTGCAATTTTCCTTTCCAACAATTGATAAAGTGACCCAGCACGTTGACCCCTAAAACTGGAGGCTATAAAGTCATAAATGCGGTCGTAAATATCTCATAAATATTTCTCGAGTCAACAGCTAATGATTTATAGCTCGAGAAGTGAAATATCGGACAATGAATGAATAATAAATCCAAAATACACGGTGTTGTCGTATGTCTCCCCCTCAGAGTATCCCGTTCCATGGAAACCCCCTACTACACACGTGATATTCGCAACTGGAAATTCTACCATTAGCAACAAACATCTCACGTTTCATACTATTAAATACTTAAATGTTTGACCCTTAATTGTGCGACTATTATGATGTTGTGGAACAGCAACGTTATCAATTGTTTATGTTACGTCTACCTGAAGAATGGTGAGTAAGGCTGATATCAGGAGCGTCCAATTCATTACAAAATCCCGAGGCACCAGCACCTTACCGTTCAATTCTAATCGCTATTGTCCAGTCTTCTTGAAGCAGCGCGATTTCAATGTTTTACCTACTTAATCCTGTCTGTGCATGTTTTAACAAGCACAGAAATAAACCTGCTCTTTTCTACTTATACAATTTAATCGCATATGATTCAGTCGGTCTTTAATGAGTAAAGGCTTAAGCATCGAACATTGAGAGGTATTGTCCTATAAATCTAAGGCCAGGTCATTCGTGAACTCGAGACAGCACCGAACATTTTCCTTGAGCTTTTACAGAAGCAAATTTCAAATGACTCTTAAACTTGTTTGCAGCCTCCTTAAGCCCATCGCCTTTCCACAGTCAGTTTATTAATAACATGTAATCAACAACGGTATTCCAAACATGCATTTCCGAAAACATCCAATTATCGATCATCTCGACTTTTTGCAAATTTGTGTTAACTCGAATTTGCGAAAATATCGCAATACATCGAGTGAACATCTTTCCATCCACGATCAACACCACCGGAGATTCGATGGAACGGGCCTCGAATTCTGTGGCTACGTCGCTGCGTATTCTCGTGTCCCAGCTGAGTCCGTGGCTTGACGAGCGCAGTGTCTCGGCAAGTGTTGCCCACGAAACATGGCGACCGAACCCCATTCGAAATTGCAAGGCGGACAATGATTCGGTGTCGGTGTCGGTTGGCGAGGAACGCACGTTCCTGAACGCGATCCCGCCGAGTTGGCGCGACCGGTCGTTGCGTGAATGATCGGCCGTTCGGGCGCAGTGCCGAGTGTCACGAGGTCCGTAGATATCTCGACGTTCGTCGGGGGTTTTGCCGCGCGCGCTTCCTGGCAGAGTGTGTGTCGTCGCCCGACAGCACCAGGCCACCAGCACCACGACCACGGACAGAACCGTGGCGGGGCTCTGCATGGTGCGCCGGAATGGCCGTCCTGACTCCTGAGGAAAATGAGGGATAACGCAGCTCTGTCCTGAGTGACATCAGCCTGGCCGATAAAGCCGAGGTAAACGATAATATCCTCCGGTGACGCGAGTTAACCGCGGCTTAACCGGGCGTCGTCCTCGTCGGGCGACTCGGCCTCTCGCGAGGGCCAAACGATCGTCGACAGCGAGGAAAAACTCCCCGAGGACCCGGTGGCTCGCTCGCCAATTCCCCGGGGGTTGTCCCGTGCGTGCCTCGCGTTACCTCCGACTCGTGTGATTCATCGCCGATATTTCGTGTCTCCGTCTCTCCGCGTTTGTAAACTCTCGGGGAGATCCTCGCGTTGACTCGCGATCCGCGCGTTCGGAAGGCCTAATCGTCGGGTACTTATTGGCGTCGCGACGCATCGCTCGGATAACACCGAGTGGCGATATATCCTCTCCTAAGCGTTTCGAGTTGTCTAATGCTACGTCGTCGTCCCCGTGTTGCTCTCGTTTTGCCGGACGTCGAGTGTGAACTGGTTTTTAATGATATGCCGATCATATGGGCGCAGCAGTCCCGTGTTGCACTATCGAGGAATCGGAGCGACGGTCATTTTTAAACCCTCGTCATCTCATCTCGGTCGTCTCTTCAACGCGCTCCAATTCCCTTCGTACCTCGCTCCTTGGGTCCTGGGCCTCGAGCATCTTTTTTTTTTTTGCGAATAGTCTCTTTCGATCCCTTCCCCTCCCTCCCTTCCTCTCGCACCCCCCGCTCGCTCGCGCCCTCGATCTCTCTCTCTCTCTCTCTCTCTCCCTCTCTCACTCTTCTTGGCTACCTATTCTTCTCTCGGTCCGTTTGCGAAACTCGGGAATGGCATGGAGGGCCTTACAGCTTGCTCAACTCGATTTCGTCCCGAGGTTTTCGAGAATCCGGATCGCTCGCGTAATTTGAGACACCGCCGGACTCGTACCGAATACCGCACGTTAGAAAACGTCCCGCGAACTTCTCGAGGTAAAACGATCGTGAATTTTCGAACGATTTCAGGCAACGGAAACGTGACCGTTTGTTTGGGAAATTTGTCGTTTCTCTTGTCTATTGACACACACATGTTGCATTTATGATGGGGTCATTGGGGTAAATAGTGGTTGGGGTGTTATTGCCTTTTGGAGTAAAATGGAGATTCAGAGGACCAGCCAGGTAATGTTGGTATTGTGAGAATGGGAAGTAGCCTATTGTCTCTTTGTTCAAAGCTGCGGCCTGAAAGATGCTGGAACCCGAGGATAGTCTGGCAGTGCCGGACAGCACGACCAGGGAGCAGCGCCTCGGTTTTACGCACGGCGAGGATGTGCTACTGCAGCACAAAGATGGAAAGTATTATCTTGGTACCATCGTCGAGGTGGATTTGGTCAGAGAGAGATGCCTGGTCAAGTTCCTGGACAACACGTCCTCCTGGTCCTCCGTCAAAGAGCTGACCAAACTGGCGATGCCCGACTGCGATGTCATGTGCGTATTGTGCAAAAAATCGCAGCCAAAGAGCGACAATGATATCATTGTCTGTGACAAATGCGGTCGTGGCTATCATCAGCTCTGTCACCAGGTACGAACCTTTTGACTTCTCAAAGCCGCTCGTAGAAATATTATGAATATGCTCTTTTCATTGGTTTTACATAAAAACTTGAATAAAAAGTAGTTTACCATAATGAGAGATGAATTCAATCATCCATTCATTTTATAATTGTCCTTGTATATCAAATCGCTAGTGGTAGTTGGAGTAGAAACAAACATTCCGTTTGTTTACCTGTGAAACTGAATAAACATGTTAAACAGCAATTTTGCATTGTTGACACCCATTGGAAAGGGTAATTGTAAAAAGGAACGAGCATTTAATTAAAAACCGAAAATGTGACGGTATTTTTACGAGTTTTTGGCGCTTGTTGACTCAGCTTTAGTTGGTTGACTTTAAATGACAATTTATTTTTTTTCAGCCTCGAATACCAAAGCAAGAAGCTGGTACGGATGCACACTGGATGTGCAAACGATGCGTGGACAGCCAGCCAAGGAGTAGGGAGCCAACAGAGCCAAAGAATTCTATGGTGAAGGCGAACATCAGGAAGGTCTGCAGCGGCAGAGATCAGCCACAGCCGCCGCCTGAGGACACGACTAAACTGCCGTACGACGTGAGTATTGTAAAAACGAGATCAATTGTATCATTTGCGATAGGGAACAAAAAATACATGTCACATGTAAGCCTTGAAATCAAAGCTCTACGCGATATATTCTATCGAATGTCAACGAACGTCTTTATCGTCAATATTTTTCAATAATCCCACTGAGTGAACGATGTTTTTCGTCAGCACGTAATTCACGTCGCGTTGTACACGTGAACATTAGAGCTCGGTGGAAAATCGGCCTAGCCGGCTACACTCGAATTAGATTTTGTATGGTTTCCCTACTTCTTACACAATTACGAGTGTTTCAATCTCAATCTTCAGCCGTCCACCTCCTCAGTTTACGGACTGTATTATTGTAACGAAAAGGGATTAAACCCGTACATACACCTAATAAATAAATAAACTAATAATTATGGCCGATCCAGACATTATTTTTGAACTATCGATAACAATTGTTTTAGTTGCGAAAGTTCTCGTAAGAAAGTCTTATAACTACTTTACAACCCCCAATGAATACATCTTAGCAATTGTAATAGTACTGGGTATAAAACTGTAAGGAATTGATTAATATTCTTCTGAGCACAGCCTGAGATGTTGAGCTGGGATGCGCATCATCGAGTGAACGCCGAGCAGATCTACTGTTACTGCGGATTGAACGGCGAATGGTACACGCAAATGTTGCAATGCGCCCGTTGTAAACAGTGGTTTCACGAAAAATGCGTCAGTTGCTTGACCTACCCGCTATACAGTGGCGACAGGTTCTACGTATTCGTTTGCTCGATGTGCAATTACGGCAAAGAATTTGTGAGAAGATTAGAATTGAAGTGGGTGGATCTCGTTCATCTAATGCTGTACAATCTGACGGTTTACAACGCAAAGAAATACTACGATCTCGACACCGTGATAATACCGTACGCCAATGACAACTGGAATACACTTCAATTGCCATCGAGGGTGAGTGATTGTACTATTTTGTACATCTATTTGGATATTCCAGATTCACATTACATGTATTCTCTTTTTATTTGTTTTCCTCCCTCTTTATTAGTTCAACTGGATAAATTTACTCGAAGATCCCTGCTTAAGTTTTCTTACAATTTATTCTAGGTTCGAGACGTGACTCCACAAATTCGTAGAGAATCCATCCTCGCGATATTGACGAACAACAGAAACAGATTTAAATGCGGTCGGGAGATCAAAAAGCGCACGACGATATGGGGTCTTAGAGTGAGATTACCACCACCTTGTCCAGTCGTCAACCTGCCCTCCAGCGGCATCATCGACGATTCCGTGTTGCGGCGATGTTGGGGAGCCAATAAAAGACTCCAGTATCTTCCACTGCCCGCCGGGTAAGTAAATTCACGAAATACATTTCTACAGCTGTGTAAAAAATTCGGCGATGCGAAAACATTCGCACAAGCTGTTTTTTTGTTATTTTCTGATTTCCTTCACCACTCGGTTGCAGACCCGTTTGTCTCTCGGAAAGTACAAAACAGTTGAACGTGTTGAAACAAGCGCCAGCGGAAAACGTCGAGATTGCGGTGAATCCGTCGGACGTGGTGATGCGAGGGACGATATATCAAAATACGGAGACTGAGCAGAGGTCGTGCCCGAGTCCGAGTTCGCAGCCGCCATCGACGCAGGCATTGCGAGAAAGGTGAGTCCCACGAACCGCGCGGTTCGCCTCCGATAACGCGAGCGACGAATCGATATTGCGTAAGAATGCTAACTCTCGTGCTTCATCGCGCGTCAGGTACAGCGGTGGGGGGTTCGTCAAGAAATCATTTCCGTTCCCGAAATTGAGCCTTCAGAGAAGGAGGCGACTTTTGGCACTCGGGAGCTCGCGGGAACGAATGTTACGTAAACACAAGAAAAGAGAGAAGGGCGTCGACAACACAATGGTGAAGACACAGGGCGTGAGGGAAGCTAGGTATCGAAAAGCTCGTAAACTCTTGAAGAACGCTATTGCAAAGGTACGTACGCATTTTTCGACTTATCGAAATCTTATATATATTTTGGAAAGTTGTTCGTCTGTTTGTCTGTTTGTCTGTCCCAGCCCTCTTAATTAAAGTCTGCCCTAAATAATAAAGCCTTGCCTCCCCTTAATTCAAGTCTGTCCCAAAGTTAGAAATTTGTATTTATGTTAACCTACCCGTACACGCGGTTCGCACGCTTACCCGGTTGTCACATCACTAAAATCGAGGTTACTTTTTTAGTCTCGATCGAATCTGGATTTTCTTCCTTCGTTGGAGAGAAAACTCTATAACGAAGAGAATGCCGCAAGGCGGAATGCGACATCTTGATTTTTTAATTCTTTACAGACTGTTCAAGTCAGATCCCCAAAAATCGCAAAAAAAGGAATGGGGTATCGCTTCTAAAAATTTACCATTTTTGAGGGTCAGACTTTAACATCCTGTACAAAATTCAGAAATCAAGATATCGCGTTCCGCTTTTCGGCATTTTCTTCGTTATAGAGTTTTCTCTCGAACGCAAAAAGAAAACCTAGATCTGATCGATCGAAGAAAAAGTAACCTCGATTTTAGCGAAGTGACGAAATTCCGAAAAAAGTGAAAAAGCATTTTTTGCATTTTTCTCACCGAATTTTGTGTTTTTCGGGCAAACAACGGTGCTTTTCGGAATCAGCGGGAAATTTCCCATCAGATAAGGTCTTCAAACTTTACGAAATCGAAAAAAATAAATTTCTCGATTTCGTAAGGTTTGGACGTTAATTTCACGTTAATTTCCTTAACGATCTAATCTTGGTTCGAGCATATGGCGAGCGCGCGAAGGGCGCGAGCCACGACAATCTGCTAGTCTTTAATATTGTAACTTTCAACGTATTCAAATGAACTGTGGATGAGAAATTAGCGTCCGTTTTTGGAGTCTTATCGGTTTCACATCCAGTTACTTGATATTAATTTTATTTACGTTTCATTCGCAGAGTAAAACGCGTGCTCCGGAAGTGACGGATTTGCCTCCAACCCCGCCAACTTCAGTGTCGGGACCACCGACGCCTCCCGCGACGACATCCGGAATGTCGGAGCTCTCGGTGCCGAGTTCCGTGGATCTAATGAACACGTTACCACCGTCAACGCCGGCGGACACGAGTGGCGATGAAACGAGTTCTCGAGGGACTCTCGACTCGTTTATACCACCTCCCAAGGATTTCGAGGGCAAAAACAACCCATTCAGGAATCTGAACGTGCTACTCGGAACTCCAAGCGTGGCGGGACAGACCGCCGCGTCGAGCAGTACTCCGTTGCCGTACAATCAGTGCCCGATAACGTTACCGCTGCCCCTGACGCCAGTGATATCGCAACCGCCGATAGTTCGACCCGCGAAGCGTCAACTTTCCGAGAAAGACATAATAGTCGATAGAAACGGGCAGGTCAAGCGAAGACGGCAGCATCGGCGCGGTCGTCCGCCTCAGCAGCAGCAGCAACAGCAACAACAACAATTTCAAGCAACAGCGAGCAAAACCGCGGCGATTCTGCCCGCTCGTAACAGCGAAGTGAAGAGCGAATTTGTGCGAAATTTGCGAAGCTCCTTCAACAGCTCGACGAGCAGCACCAACAGCCAAATCAGCAATTGCGTGGACTACGCGCTCAACGGAAGACGCTTGAGGCAACGCCAGAGCAATGAGAAACTACCGCCGCCCGATCCGCAACAGCAGAAGAAAGGCAGCGTGCCGAATTCGCCCAAGTGTTCACCGGTGAAACAGAATGCTCCGGACATATCGATGGACGATCTGAAATCGTCCGTGAATATGTATTTCGGCGCGGCCAATCGAATAGCGTCCGGCGAGAAGTTTGTCGTGAAAGCGAAGAGGATAGGTCCGAACGGTCAGATGCAGTACCTAATCGAGTGGGAAGGGCCCAATACCTAACCCTCGTCGACCGCTGATAATTGGCGAGCGACGCCGATATGCGACGATACGGTTTGTTGTCTTCGGTGCCGAGTGCCCGAAGCTCGTGCAATGACCAATCTCACGTTTCTCAATTTGTGTGTTCGGTGAATCGGGAGTGGAAGACGCGGGTGGGTTCCGAGCCACGTGGACTTTTTCACTAGGTAAGGCGAACGGCGCAGTTTCTGACCTTCATTCGAGTGTCTTTGAGTGAATGGAAAAATAATGGATCTGCGAGTACGATGAGATTCACGAGAAATTTTTGATCGATGGTCTTGGGTTTCCGAATTAAAATTGATTTGCGGTCGACTTTCATGCATGACTTTTTTTACGGCTGGAAGATTTGGTGGGACGAAATTAACGAGGGATCTGAAACTGAGCTGTTGACTTTCCGCGTGAGCCTGATAAATCCACGACGCATGATAGTTTTTGTGAGTTTGCCGCGTCGACGGCGGCTTCGAAAGATAGAGTCGTTTTACCGGTCAACAGGGTTCGTTGCTGGCCGATGAACTTTTTATTTTGATGTGTGTTCACGAAATACAGGATACGGTTGACCCTTCAACGTTCAGTGAGATCATTTCTATCGATTTATATTTTCCTGAGGCAGTGTTATTATCTCTAGATTGGATTCGTTGACGAACAGGATTCATTTGATTAAGAAAAAAGAACCAAGAAAAATAATTTGGTTGAAGAACAGTCGAGTAATATTTTTGGCTTTAGACGCTTCTAAAAGCCAGTTTGCAGTTTCTTCGGATAACTGCAATCTGGAGGTGGATTCCGTTTGCAATTGACATAATTTTGAACATTTTATTGTTCTCCCGAAACGTGCATGCGAAGAATTAAACGTTTCCATTGATAGTATAACAAATTTGGCTATATTTGCCTTTGAAAAATTCGCGGAAGGCAAGCAACAGAAACGGAATTCTCTGAGTGATCGTTTAAGGGTTAATTACACATGTTGAGTATGAGTGAAATCTTACGAAAGCAATCAAACGCGTGAATTGTCTATTGTAAATAATGTAGCATAGTAACATTCGCGTAATGCAAGTGGTCGCGTAGCCCGCTCGCGTCGAATCCCTCGAATAAACGATAATGTTCATATCCAACGGAGAGATTGGCCGGCAGCGTACAAGAGACATACGACTGAATCATACGGACGACTCAAACGCGGAATTTCATAGTAAGCCGAGAATTGATGGAGAAGGTTGTTCTTCTCACTTAAAGCTAAAACGTAAATAGCGACTATTAGGGATTTAGAAATTAGAGCGACAAAGAGCTAAACGAAGCAGACTAGCCCTGCAGAGGTTATTTTTCAATACAATCCTAGCGTTAGTCCTTCGCTTCTGCGACTTCAAATCTTGTCTGGAGGTGTTTCAATCGCATTGTCGTGACGATGAGGATTCAGTGAAGGGATTGAATAAGCAGCCGTGGCATTGCTCACTACAAATACAGACTAAAGACGAAATACTTACCTGTTTCATACCACTTAAACAAATTAATGCTACTTGCTCTTCGTCGGTCATACGTGCCGGTAGATCTTGTCGTTAATGAAATTTCGCCAGCAGCACACTCCGAAGCCGTCGATTAATTACAATACTTTTTATGTACGACTGAAATTACAACAACAGAAATGGTCGAGTGATATTTGAATTTGCGATTGTATACCGTGTCGCTTGGACATTTTTTCGGTCGAGAAGAATCACGCGTTCAGATATATTTAGGTTTTCACACAATTACCAAGAATCCATCCGTCGATGGAAAGTGCTTTGTTCGATTTGTGCAACGTGTACAAAACCATGAGGGAGAGAGAGACAACAAAATGTGTATATTTTTCGAAGGAATCCGTAGTACTAATTCAGTGAATTCGTTGAGGAAAATATCTCTGCGTCTGCTGTACCTTCGGTTATAATTCGAGTATCCTCGAGCGTCCCTAACGGAAAAAGAAAAACGAATATGTATACAAAATTTGATAAAAGTTTGCGAGTACACGTGCGACGTCTCACATAAGAAAGAGCTTATTAGGAAATTTAGAAGGATTTCTCTATTCATTGCGCTATTTTTTTCTGTTGACGAGTCACGAAGTGACTGGGGGATATTTGCACGTGATTCTCACCCTTTTCACTCATTATATTCGTTTCTGCAAAAGCATATTGTGACCGTCTACTTATTTTTTACGCGACGGCTGAATCTCGGTGCATGACGAATTTATTTACAATTTTAATCGACCATCTTTACAATGGTTACTTGAATCAACTGAAGTGAAGTATTCGTTCAGCGAACAGCACAAAGTTTCACGCGCGATCTCGGTGCGAAGCGAGCGATGGAAACTCTTGAACGCCTATGTAACGTAGGTTTCGTTGTGCGCTGTTTATTCAAGAAATAAAAACCTCGCGCGACCCCTGAGATTCTCTTCTATAGTGCGGCTCACGAAGATATCCGAGACTGTGTAACGCTACACTAGTACAATTAGTTTAATTTTTTTCTTAATTAAAAAAGCAGGTTCGTTGAGTACGGTATCGCACTATAGAACGAGGGTAAGATCGAGGTAGGTCTTTTTCTCCTGTCGTGCGAGAGAGAGTAAATCCACGTGATATTGAAAGAGTAACGGGGAATGAACACTGCCAAACTCCTAATTTATGTTATATTAACGAATATAATTAGCTATTGCTTTCGTTACGATGTATTTTTACCCCGATCATTATTTACTTACGCAATTCCAGTTTATCTTTTACCGTTTGCGGTTATCACGTTTAGGAGCGTAAACTCGAGAACATCATACTCCGATTGTTTTCTTTTGTCTTTCTTTTATTCATTGTCAATGCTACGAATTTCGTATCGATGTCATTGCTATCACGATCGTACGAATCTACTGCATCCTCAAAGATGTATGCATTTCAAAGTGAAGAGAATCGATTCTGACTGATTGGCACGAGTTGAGTGACAAGACTCTCGAATTCATACTTTTCTTCATTTGAATGCTACTGGAATGCATTTCAATCGGTTAGAATCGATTTGTTTCAGCTGGCTTCATTTCGGCTCAATACAGCGATCGAACGACGAGTCGCGTAAACGATATCTCGCGGCCGATCCACGCGCCTGAACAAACTGAGTGAAATTAGGAGAATATGATAAATTACTGCCAGTATCGTATGTAAATATTCCGTTTTCTAAGTATAACAGTATATATATATATGATATGCCAGATACGCATAGTTATACATATATGTTTGTAACGCGATGTCGTGTGAGACTTAGGGAGCGAGAGCGTAAGGGCGCAAGTGAAAATAATAAGAGTGAGATAAGTAAGTAGCGAGGAGAAAAACGAAATTTCAGAGCTAAATCTGCGTTGAAACGCCCGGAGATAAATGTTCTTCACTTGAGCCCATATACTAGACTGAAAGCATAATTAGTCGACGGTGTTAGCGCGATTTTGCTCCCGGCCAGATATATGCGTTTATTTTAAGTACGTTTTTCTCTGGGTGGAAGATGATACGAAGGCTCTAGCGCTTCCAGTGGACGAGTCCTATCTAGCGAGGCTTCCCCAATGCCCACCGAAAATATTCCAAAAACCTTAAATGTTCTCTGAATCGTATTCTTCACTACGTTGGCGTTATCTTTTTTATTTAATAAACACGTATACGAAATTACGAATGTGTGCAGTTCAGACGAACACATCGTTAGTTTTGACCCTGCTGTTATGTTTTGTGTACGTATCATGAAAAAATAATTTTTCACGAACAGTTAAAATGAATCTTCTAACAGATGTTTTAAACCGAATATGAGATCAACATTTTTGAAATGTTGTTATCAGTTTCGAGTTATGCGAAAAATCGTACATTTTCTTCTGAATCTATTTTATTATGTATATTTAAACATAACAGTAGGCTTGCAAACGATAATTAATTGTATGACGTTTCACACGTCCCCTATCCGAATTACTTTCATTACTTTTTAAATTATCGATCAAACTATTGATAAACGTTATTATTGTCACGTAAGTTTGTATATAAATTCGTCGCAAGAAACGTAACTGCTGAGAGTTTATTGCAAATCTCAATCTAATTCCGACACAATCCGACAATTGTACTCGGACACCCCGCGAATATATAATATTTCATTTGCCAAAATTACACAGTAGTAATAAATGGGTCCCTGTACATAACTTAAATTGTACTACGGTGGAAGTAATTGCACGGTGAACTAGCTGACGAATGGGAGTTAATTTACCCGTCTTGAACTTAATTCGTAAGCTCTTAAATTTCATTTTCAAGTTCGTGGTAACATTAAAACACCGACAAAACAAAATCATTGTTTCATAATAATACCACTTTCTTGTATAGCAAGTTTAGTACGCGCATACAAATGTTACAGCATTGTAAATTGAAATTTAATTGCAGCTTGATAATGACTAAAAGAAAATCGCATCGTATACCAATAGATACAAAAAAAAATGTGAACGGTCGTTCGTCGTATAGTTCGCATCATTGACCAAATGGATTGTACAAAGTGTTAATCGCAAATCACTGGCTTCTCGTTACTTGTCTCATCATATTTCTCCGAGGACCGATGTATGATATCACGAAACGCTAAGATACGTCAGGGGATAAGCGTAATAATCGTCCACTGTATCGCGCAAATCGACGAAGGATAATCGAAGAATGAATGTGTGATCCGTGTGTAGAGCTCGTTGAGATTATGAGACGGACATTTTTATGTTTATAATGTAGATTAATAGTTTTTACTCGTATGATTATGGTTACGATGTAAGACTAGTTTTTAGAAGCACCCCATTCAACGAGCGATCTATGGGCCCGCGACGATTCGAATAATTCGATTATCTTGCCGATAATCGAAGTTGTCAGCGTCCCATTGAATTTCTCCTAGAAGCTGTGCTTCGCGTTCAATGTTATTCTATTCAGCTTATGTAAAGAGACTGATACATAAACCTTCTCATTTCATCCGTACATGGATTTCATTGTATCATTTGTTTAATTTTACATTGCGTTACGACTGACTGACTGCACCGGAAATTATCCACTCCTTGTCCCTTGTCGGTATTGTTGTATTCCACAAACTGCCAATTCTAGTTGGACAATTATTCCGATCGGATATTATCATCGACGTCCTTTACGATAGCCCACTCACGATGCATCAGTATGCATTATACTCGAGTTAAGTTTTTTTCTTATCATTCGATAACGGCGGCGACGTTCCAAGTGAAACAAGGATTAGATAACGAGTAGGAAGTTAAAATCGTTAGAGCTCAGCGCGGGGTATTACTTTTCCGTTTTTTTTTCGACAAAACCTTGTTTATTTCAATTCCTTTTTTTAATAAAAGAAATTCAATACGACTGTGACAGTCATGTATATATTAACTCTAATTCCAAAACATTGTATCGATCACATTCGTCATTATCGCGGTAAGTTGTACTGTTCGTTACGTTATGAATTATGATGCGACCGAAGGAATGAATGCGTGTGTGCGAGAGCGCGTCTGTGAGTAATTCGTTCAGGAGTCCAGGCGCAAGGCGTTGGACCATCGAAGACTCGAACTGCATTGGCGATGTGTATAGTTAGCACAAAAACGAAAAAAAAATTTAATAAATTCAATTTTTCGGTATAATAAAAAAAAAATTAATATTGGAAATTGAAGAGCAACGGAACGAGTTCCTCTTTTCACTTATTTCCATTCGTATTCCGTCGGCTAAACGGTGGAATGAAGTTTCTAGGATGTATGATAAATAATTAGGTAGCGATTGACGAGTTTTTCTTGGTCCACGGCAATTGTAAAATCGAATGAAAGATCACGCGAGAATATGATTCCTTTCGTAGAAGATATACTTTTGTGTTAAATGGATCTTTCATGTACTCTGAAAAAAAAACCCTACAATTATGATGATGACCCTACCTTCGTATGTGAAGTCTGTACCGAGTTTTGACATACATACTACTATGACGTTTATCGTAAAAACGAAGTAACAAGATAGTACGATATCTTAATTATTACGATGATTGGTGTGATGACTGTAAAGTACCCGTACAATTTTTGGATGATAATAAACGCAAAGGCTATCATTCCATTACTAACTTTTTTGTTCTTGTGCAACCCGTCCTCCTTTCGGCAGCATTTGTCTCATGCGGCCGCTTTAATTACTCTAGTCTTTTGAGAATGTATGGAAACCGAATTTTTCGTTAACATTATAATGATGATAATGTTAGTTGAAACATTGTTGGCTAAAGCAACGG